>JBAPLH010000018.1:3780000-4162500 GCA_037897445.1 Ceriops zippeliana | reverse complement strand
AATATGTGATTGTGACATCTTTTTCTCTTGATAACGCGATTATGTGCATCTTCAATCACAAAATAAAATAAAAAATGTTAATTAACGACAATGGAATGTCGGCGCCTTTAACACCGCGTACCTTTGATAATTAGTTATATATATTTGATATTTTATGCATATAATTGAAGATTAATTATTAAAAAAGTATGAATTTTTCGGATTTGTAAAAATTTAGCGTCAATCTTTTTTCGTTTTCGGGGCAATTACATCACCACCTCTACTTTTGAGTCTAAATTTAACGTGTCCCCAATACAGCTTAACAAAAGTCGTTAGCATATCTACGTGGCGGTCCGACTTAACACCAAGATGGCACATTGGTAGACTTGACCCCTTAAAACGACTCTATATAAATATATATATAGTTTTTTTTTTATATAAATAAACAAAGAAAAAAAAATCAATATAGGCCAATGACATAGCTAGCTTCTATCTCTGCCCCATCCTTTGGTCTTTCGTCCCCAAAAATACATGCCCCAAAATCATATTCCCTAAGCCTAAGGCAAATCCAAAAGTCCACGATTGTCGCCACCCTTTTCTGACTCGATCACCATTAAAACTATAAACCAATTGAGTCGAGTCAAGTTTTGGAATGGTTAAATTTGACTCATTTAATTAGAAGTTAAGTCAAGTCAAGTTTATTTTTTATTAAGTCACATTTCAAATTTGTATGAATAATTTATTTAATTTTATAATATTAACAAAATAAATTAAGATTATAAATATTATCGTTATAAATAGAATTAAAATGATAGAAATATTTACTTTAATAAAGTTAAGTAATTAATATATGATTATAAATATAAAAAGTTCATGCTAACATACAATATTCTTACATTTTGAAATTTGTGAAAGGTCAAATACATGTATTTCTATATTTATTTTCACAAATAAACTATTTCCATAACTTGAATAAGCCCATTAAATGTATTTTATTTAAAACCCATTTTTAATTTGCTCTGTAAAATGCAATTTAAACAAATTGTTTACGAACTTAAACACTGCCCCTCTACTCTATAATGATAATAGAGTTTTTCTTTATCTTTCCGTTATGACTCTTTTTGTAATCTTTGTGGGATGCAATCTTTGTGAGATTGTTGCCTCTCTCAATTTCAAAGTAAATGAAGCTGCAACCATCAATGATCGATTTTTTGTTCCTTCTTCCCTTCCCTTCCCTTCTATTAGTTGATTAATTCTAATTGACTGATATTTTTTTTTTTTTTTTTATCAAAACAAGTTTTACAAGTGTCCAAGAAAAAAGAAAAGAAAGAATAGGAATTACACATAGATAGATGCTGATTTTTAGTTTATATTAGATAAGGAAGAAAAAAAAGAATTAAAAAAAAAGAGAGAGAGAAGGGAATCATGAGAGCAATATTGGTGGTGTTTCTGGTGAGAGGGATGGAGTGGTGCTTTAGAACCCATTGGTCCAGTACTTTGATGGCAGTGGGTGCCAACACTTCCTTCACTCTCAGGACCTGATAAACTCAATAAACCATCTAATCTAAACTAATTATTTAGATGGAATAACAATTATTTTAGAAATAATATCAAATTCAAAAATAAAGACGCAAAAATTTAGCCAACATTTATAACAAATACGATTAAAAGTTATTTACTATATGAAGAGATTTACAAACTACACCAGCATATACATCATTACCCAAAGCCCAATTCTTGTACCTGCCACGTTGTCTCCAGGCAAGAGGACTCTTGCGTTTTGTCAACAAAATGGACCGATGGATAGGCAAGCATTCGCGGGGGGGGGGGGGGTGGCACGTAGACTTTGACAAATTAGGCTTTTTAACACTTACACACTAGAATAATATTGATAGAATATTTTTAATGAATAGTATTAAAATATTTTTAAATAATATTATTATTAAAAAAAAAAAAAAAAAAATAAATTTAATTGGTGAAAAAAAAATAAATAAATATATATTATTATATTATTAATAATTATAACATCAAATGTGACTTAAGTAATTATAGATTTGTCTAATTTAAAATGTGAATTGTATATATATAATTAGTTCTCTCTCTTTTTTTAAACACATATTAAAATTTTATGTAAAATCGTGTAATAACAATAAGGGTTAGAAGAAAAAAATCAGTTATCATATTATGATGAATTCTTAAGATATATTAGTAATTTTATAAATTTAAACATGATATTTATCATATTATTTATATGAAATTATTCAATTTTAAGGTCTAAAATGAATGTTTAATAATAATATTTTTATTTAAGAATTGTAACAAGTGGTACAAAGTATATATTTTGCAAACTAGACATTTTTTATGTATGATATATAATATATGCCTAATTTATGATTGTTCAATAATTGAAAGTAAACTTAATGTGGTTATGACTCTAAGAACTTATAGATTCCTTATTTAAGTTTAATGTTATGAAAATTGGGAATTAATGATTTCTTGTTTATGATTATTCTATTTCTATAACGTTTATAAAATTACAAAAAAAGCTATTGAATAAATTTGATCTTATAGTGAATTAAATAATTCATTATAAAGGGGCCAAGTGTGCTTAAGGAGTTTTAATTCCTTTTGAATGAAGGATAACGTTGTCTTAAGTTTTAAGGCTTAAGGGGTTATTAATCCTTTATTACTTTTAAAAATAAATAGAATAATGGTTATGAAAGGTTTTAAGCCTAAGAGTTACAAACACTAAGTTAGAGCCTTTTATGTTTTAATTAATTTAGAATCAATTCTATTAAAAAAATAATTAAAAAATAATGATACTTGAGTGGTCAAGGAATTAAATATTCCTTAATCTACTCTTAATTAAAGAAGTAACAACCATGTGAAAAGTGAAAATTCCTTAATTTGTTGACCCAAGATAATGATTTTAAGGCTTAAAAACAAAAGATAATTACTTTATGTAAATTTGTAAAAAAAAAAAATCAAATGAAGTTCTTGATTTTTTATTAATTAATTTACAATTAAATAATAAAAGTCATCTTTATTTTCAAATATTATTTATATTTAAGATGTAGTCATTAGAATTATGAATATTTTATTACATTAATGTATATTTCTAAAATTTTAAACCAATGAATCATTAATAAATTGATGAAGTTATGAGATTGACATGTATTATGCATTTTTGTTTAAAAGATCATAATTGTTCTTAAAAATTAAGGTATGTATATATATATAGATAGATATTTAGGTGCTTACTAAATAATTAAGTTCAATGAATTGACTTAAATAAGAATTTTTAAACAAAATATTACTTATTTATATATAAAAATTCTTGTATGACAATATTTTTTAAAATTTAAGATCATCAAAGTATATCGTATAAATATTGCATGCCTTTTTTTATTTCATTTTTACATTATTCTAATCATGAATTACATATGTGACTATGATTTAGGCATATTATATACTATACAGAGATAATTGAATAATTAATAAAGAATTTGTCAACTTAAAGTAATTATGAGAGAATAGTCTGCTAATTTCTATTAGTGTTAGTTCCTAAAATTTTAATCAAGATGCAATGAGAATTCAAAAGAAATTGTAATCTTATTTATGAAATTAATGACCATATGATTAGTAAAAAATGAATATAATTTTAAAAACAAGATACACTTTAATTTTATTCTTTATATCTAATTAAAACATTAGTATGATAAAAAGATTAAATTGTATTAAGAAATCTACACTTAAAGGATAAGTTAAATCATTTTAAGAATTTTAAAATTTAAATTATCATGACATATTGTTAAAAGTTAATCTTTAACCATATATATAATTTGATTAATTTAGAATTAATGATAAATTAAATGAGTTTGATTTATGTAACCATTTAAATTGTTTACATTCATTATCAAACTTTTGGAATCTTATTGAGTCATATAAATAAAAAGAATTGATTATAAAAAATTAAACTAAATGTAATTAAACACTTATATTTAAATAAAAATTTAAGGTAAAAATATTCTATAAATACCTTTAAGTATTGATGGCCATTGCATTGATTTCTAACACAAATTTTTGGCATTCTAACTCTTTCTCTCTTTCCTTTTCTCTTTTTCTCCCTCTTTTTCTCTCCTTAAAAAGGGTTTAGGATTTTGGAGAGTATTTTCTCCTTTTCATGTTAACTAAATCGATATCATTAAAAATTGGACAATTAAATAATAGTAATTTATAATAACACACTTAGTGCAATATGCTAGGTTTGACATGCCTTAACTTTAAAATATATAGAGGTAATCCTTTGGATTATATGAAAATGAATAAATGAATGTCATATTTAAAATGTGTAATTTCCAATTATATGTGTTACTTAGCTTTTTTAATATCTAAGTTAACTTAGAATTCTCTTATCCTATATAAATTATCTTAGTTGGAATTATAAACAATATTTTTATATGTAATTATTAATTATTAAAACATTAGTTCAAGAGATATGATTGTTTCTTATAATAGTATGACTTTATTCAGGTAAAGGGAATTGTATATTTAAAAGTGTAGTTATACCTTAAAAATATATTAACATCTCTAGAATACCCTTTACAAAGACAATATTACATTTTTATTAAGTTATTTTTCAATTTTTTTTCTCTAACTTGAATTGCAATACCTATTATACTACATATCATT
The DNA here is from genome assembly GCA_037897445.1 of Ceriops zippeliana. Lineage (NCBI taxonomy): Eukaryota > Viridiplantae > Streptophyta > Magnoliopsida > Malpighiales > Rhizophoraceae > Ceriops > Ceriops zippeliana. The sequence continues at coordinate 4,157,829 of JBAPLH010000018.1, read as the reverse complement.
GACAATAAATGACTAGGCTTTCTTAGCTACCAAATTTAAAAATATTGAATATAGTTCTTTAACTTACAAGAACTAAAAAGGAGTTCTCTCATTAATAAAAAAGAAAAGAAGGTAAATAATTAATATAAAGATGATGACAAATAGAAATATATGTAATATTAGCTTGTATATTCCTAAGCTTTAAAGGTAACATAAGAACCTTGATAAAAGTATTATTAGATAATATCTTAAAGAGCTATTTGATGCATAATTTATAATTAAGAGGTATATGAATTTTAAGAAATTATTACATTATAAGATGATAAAAGGATTTTCATTAAATTTATATATACCAAAGATGATTGTTAACATTAAAAAATTGGGCAAAAATGGTTTGTTGTGGATGACAAGTTAAATTTTGGATTAATTCTATAATGACTATTTTAAAGTCATTCATAATTTATAATGACATTTCATATGCATTACTTGAAAGCTACAAAGCTAAAATTATTGAATATGTTCAAGAATTTCTTAAACAAGTTAAATATTTTGTTTTACTTGTTAATTCTACCCGGGGCAAGAAAGTTAAGCCTAAAAAAGAAAAGAAAATGACAAAAAGCCTTAAACAATTAGTTAGGCCTAAAATAAGTGAGAATAAAGTCAACAAAATATATTGAAAAGAAAATATGATATACAAAAAATTAATTATAAATTTTTATAATTGATTTAAAAAATATTTTGTATTTTTATTTGAGTTTTATATTTTTAAAATTTATTTCAAATCTTTTTTACGAAAAGTAGTTAAATTGTTATTAATTTTCATTTAGTCATTATATAATTTCTAATAATTTTTATTACTTTTTATTAAAAAATGATTGATTTGAAACAAATTTAAAAGTATATGAATCAAATGAAAATATAAAAAGATAAAACTTAATAATAAAAAATTTATAAAAATTTAAAATCACTTATATATATATATATATATATATATATATATATATATATATATATATATCTTAAAATAACATTACAAAATTATCTTGTTAACTTATTAGAGAAAAAACTTGCTATTACTTAAGGTTCATATATATGTTTTAATACCAATCTATTTGCTTTTAATAAATTTTTATGAATATTAAATATATAATGTTATTTTTTATGTATAAACTAATGGATAATAAATGGTTTTAGAAAAACAAAGTAAATATATAAATAATAAATAAATTAAAGATTATTTTATTATTTTTATAAATTTGTTATGTGTTCTAATCTAAAGAGCATAGTATATTAATTATTATCATATTTTTGTATAATCTCAAGAAATATGTATAATCTCAAGGATAAAAATTATTTTTTAATAAAAATAATATTTACTGTAAGTCGAGATTTAATAAATAGTTGTACAAATTTTATTTAGATAAATTCATACTTAATATAAATAATAAAATTTATAATTTTAAATTCACCTAATTTTTTAAAATAATAAAATACTTAAAATTCAAAATTAAAATATTTGTATGACTATGAATTACATAATGTCAATGTAACTGTGAATCAATTTCCATGCCCCATACCTAACAATGACCCGATCGAATGTGATGGACATGACAGCTATGTTTTTGTTTTGGATTTGTTTTTTTATTTTTATTTTTCATTGGAGGAAAAACAGCGGCAGGGGACAGTAACTTGAAAAAAACAAAGAAGGTTTAACTAGGGTTTTGCTTTCACAATCCGAAAACCCCATACTCCAATCATTTTTCCTTTCCTTCTCTTATGCATATAGATCGTAACGTATACATGCTTTGATCCGGTTCTTTCAGAAGCATCCAGATTCAAAGAGGAGCTCTGAAAAAGTAAGAATTTTAAGAAGAAAAAGAGAGGAGAAGAATGTGGAGAAGCGCAAGAAATTTGACGATATTGACGACGGGGGTGGGAGAGAGGTCCCTTACCAACTATCTCCGCCGCCCGTCGGCCGCTTCCATTTGCTCTTCATCGCCGTCGTTTGCAATCAACGGCCACCACAATCGATCTATTGGAAAGTTTCAACAAAATCTCTCTAATTCTCCTTCTTCCATCTCCTCTCCATTTTTTTCTACGAGCCCCGTCCGCCATCTCCGAGCCGGCCGAGACCCCTCCCTCAAGTGATCTTTCTCTGCCTTTTGCTTTCTCTTCTGTCATTATTATTATTAGTAGCTGCTTTGAAGTTCAAATCAAGCAACGAGCAGCTAATTGAGTAAATGTATTGTTTTTTTTTGTTTGGTGGTTGAAATTGAGAAGTTATGAGATAGCCCCACCGATGAACTGGGGCATTCGGATTGTACCGGAGAAGAAGGCTTATGTGATAGAGCGATTCGGGAAGTATGTGAAGACACTTCCCTCGGGTATCCACTTCTTGATTCCTATTGTGGATCGAATTGCCTATGTGCATTCCTTGAAGGAAGAGGCCATTCCCATCCCCGATCAGTCTGCTATCACCAAGGACAATGTTAGCATTCTCATCGACGGCGTGCTCTACGTCAAGGTCCTGCCCTCTTCTTCACCTGTTCTTTTTGTGTCCATAACAGTTCTTTACAGTCCATTTTGAAACACTAACAACATCATTATATCAAAATTTCCAGATTGTTGACCCCAAACTCGCATCTTATGGTGTGGAGAATCCCATCTATGCTGTCATTCAACTTGCGCAGACTACAATGCGCAGTGAGCTTGGTAAGATTACCCTTGACAAGACCTTCGAGGAAAGAGACACTCTCAATGAAAAGATTGTGGTGCGTTTCTCTTCTCTTCTTTTTTAGCTCTTTAACTTTTTTATTGGCCATTTTAATTAACCGTCTTCTATTTCAAGGATGGAGGAGAAGACTAGACAGTCCTTTTCTCTTTCTTTTTGCATTTTTTGCCTTGTGACAGTCCCACTTCTATGTGCCTTTTTTATGCTCAGAAGTCCAAAGTTGGATGAAATGAAAATGAGAAACATTTTATGTTTTCTGCAGGAGGCCATCAATGTCGCTGCCAAAGACTGGGGCCTTCAGTGTCTCCGATATGAAATAAGTATGCTTGAATGATATTCTACTTCCACTTCTTCCCATGCTCTCATTTTCCCTCTGCATTGTTCTAATTACATTACTGCGCCTTCTCTAGGGGATATATCTCCACCACGTGGAGTAAGGGCGGCCATGGAGATGCAGGCAGAAGCAGAGCGTAAAAAGAGAGCCCAAGTTCTTGAGTCTGAAGGTGATTACTGTTGTTGATTTCTTCTTTTCTGATAGAGAATAAAATTTCACTGTCTAGGCTTCCTTTTTGACCTAATGGGAATCTCTTTAATTAACAGGAGAAAGACAGGCTAACATTAATATTGCTGATGGTAAGAAGAGTGCTGTGATCTTGGCATCTGAAGCTGCAAAAATGGATCAAGTTAACAGAGCACTAGGTCAGTTATCTTTGTTCCTGCTTATAAGTACCATAGTTACATCAGATACACTTGATGAATATGACTTATTTTCTTCAAAATGGCACTGATTTATTGAGAGCATGATGTGTAAAGAGTGTTGTATAATAGGTCAATGTCCAATGTCACTTGGGACCACTTCATACTTGACAGTGCTCCCATTGTTCATTTCAAGACCCCCAATCAAAAAAGTAGTTAAACTGCATTAATCAATTGATATTATGGTCATCTTATTACTACTATATGTTAGGCATTTAATGGTACTTATCCTATCAGGTGAAGCAGAAGCCATCCTTGCTAAAGCGCAAGCAACCGCCAAAGGGCTTGCTATGGTGTCACAAGCATTGAAGGATACTGGCGGGATGGAGGTAAGGTTCTTCAAAGATCTTTGATTATGTGGTATTTTGCATACCACACAAAGTCCATGTTGTGAAATGTGATATTTTGGATTGAAGCCCCCCTCTTCCCATGTGGCAATTGATTACAGTAAAATTGTCCCAAAATTTGATGACTGTCATTGAATTAGAATTGGCAATGGTTGTGGGCTCTTAATCTGGAGATAGGCATGTGGGCTTTTGTTTTTTGGTAGTCCATTGGTATTATCATGGTCTCATTTTCATCATGTTTATTTCAAAGGAACTAGTTACATTGAGGTGTAAGTTTTTGTGATTTTAGAGCCAGCTCTATGGAACTGGGCTTTGTATTTGAATGTTGGGTCATCTTGTACATTTGATCAAGTGATATGAGGTCCAAGACTAGAGGGTGAGTGTAATGGTACAGTTACTTCATTGTGAGCTAGAGATCGCGTGTTTGAATTGTGGTAACAACTTCTTTGTGAAAAAGATAGGTAAGGTTGCGTATATCTGACACTAAGGGATTACATGTTTGAATTGCATATAGACTTACAGTGTGGGGGAGCCTTGTACACTAGGGCACTATTTACTTTAGGTCCAAAACTCTCTGTTTTAGTGGTCTGGGTGCATTACTGCATTTGTACAATTGGCAATTATGTTATGCCAATGAAAGGGATGGATGATGCTGAACTTAGGTGCTGACTAGTTGTGTAAGAATCTAAATTCTTATTTTTGGAACCTTTTTTGGCCTTTTTTTTTTATCAGAGTATCTTGTTACATAACTGTAGAACTTTCTTGTCGCTTCTCATGCCTTGTTACAATGAGCAAGTGATAATTTTCAGACAGTTCTTAGGGCTTATTTGGTTATGTTATCAGATTTTAGTTGTCATTATTTGTTTGTTCTGTCATCCATTTTTTGCAGTTTGCTTGTGTTTTTTTTTTAATTACCATTTATTTTTTTAACAAAATTTCTTATTAATAATTACTGTTAGTATGTAATTTACTAAGAAAAAATTGATGATGCACATGTTACATCTAGAAATAAAAATTACACTAATAGTAAATTACAAATAAAAAAAAATAGTAGTTCATACAACAAGAAAGTAGTCATAATAATACAATCAATGTTAACAGCACTACATTAATTATCTTATAGTTGTCATAAAGCTCGGGCAATGCTGTCTCAAGCATGTAAGGCATGGCATTGATCAAGTAAAAGATGTCATTCTTTAAATGGTTGTAAATCCATTTAAAGTTATGTGGATGTTAACTTCTTTGAGCCCATCACCGTCCTCATGGAATGGATTAGGAGAAAGAGTCAAACAGAAAAATTTTAATATGATCATCTTAGGAATGAGGGCTAAAACAAAGGAGTGATAATTATATTTTGTTATACATGTATTTGGATAATTATATCAGACATGAAATTGCAGAATGCAAAACTGAGGTTCAATTGAATCAATTTTTATGCTTTACCCAGTTTAAAGTTATAAATTTCCTCTGTCTGCAAGACCTGTGATCACACATAACAAATATCAATCAATGTGTATGCTTTATCCATTGGCATCCTTCACTAAATTAAAATGGAATTAAAGTTTGCAATATATAGCTAGCAGTAAAAATATACAACCAGAAATATAAATGTATGAGTAGCGTAAATCTGAAGCATAAATGTGAGTAATCAATTTTATAACTGCAAATACAAAGCTAGTAATCAGTGAAAAACTTCAATCTGAAAATTGGATGGACAATAACATACAGTATTAAATTTGAGCCAAGGACCACCCACCACAGCAATGTTACTGGATCTGTTACTGCTACAAATGTTACAGAAATTAGTGGAGAAAGAAATGCAATATGTAAGTGTGTGTGCTGCATGTGTGCATGTGTGAGAGAGATTTGTGGAATATGGGGAAAGGGGAGAGAGAGAGAGGGTGATAGGGACAAGCAGAGAAAGTGAGAAGCAGTGAAAGACAAGGTGTAGATAGAAAAAGAAGCAGACTGATGGAGGAGAGAGAAGAGAGTGAGTAATACCTTGATGGCAGCTGATTTCCCTTGAAATTAGACTAGAAGTAGCAGTGGTAGGGGGTGGAGCCGGAGAGAAAATATGGGGAAAAGGGAGAGAAAGAGGGTGAGACACATATGAATGAGATGCAGAGAAAGAGAAGGGATGGAGGGAGAGAAGGCAGTGAGAGAGTGAAGGAGGGTACCTGCCGGCTGCAGCTGCAAGCCTCCTGGATGCTGAAAATGGTAGCAGGATTGGGGTTTTCTTTGAACAAAAGTGTTTCCAATTTTTCAGCAGAAATTGGCAACTCACAACCCAGCCAAACACATTTTCCATTTTTTGACTGGAAAAAAATGAATACAGAAAATGCTTGACATATATGTTTTGAGGTTGTTTGCTAAATTCTGAACAATGAAATTGAAATATATTGTAAATTAGAGGATATCTGGCTATTGCTTTGCTCTTTAGCAAACTGCTGGTGTTAATGTGCATGTATATAGAAATGCCTCAAAACCTATCAATTATGCCGTTATCTCAGTGGGCATTAAGACTTACAATTGTGTTGTGAGTTGCAGGCAGCGAGTATGAAAATTGCTGAGCTATACATTCATGCTTTCGGTAACATTGCCAAGGAGGTAAAGGACTGTGCCAAACTTTGGCTGATTATTTTTATCTTTTTGTGGCAACGAATTCATATCACTGAGACTTGTCTGACTTCTCATTGATTACTTGCGTTGCTTTCTTAGGGGACAACGCTGCTGCTTCCTAGCGACAATGCCAATCCTGCTAACTTGATGGCACAAGCTCTCACCATGTACAAAAGTATGGTTGGCAATGTCTCAAACCATGGTGGAAACGAGTCTTTAAAAGAAGGCACGAAAGCGATAGCTGATTCTGGAGAAATCATGGGTGGGGATGCAGAAACAAGAGCAGTTGATACAAGTCATCGTGATGAGCCACGGTTCTCGCTTCAAAGACCCAAAAAAGGGGAATAGAGTTCTGCGGAAGGCCAAAGTAGGGATAGGGTTTTATAGGAACATGGAGGCGGAAAAGATTTCTGCTATTGAGTTGTCAATTGTACGCGGGATTGCATTAATTCTGTCAAGTTTGCACCTTCAAGTACCTCGCGACCTTTTGACTCTTGGTCTCATAGCAGCGAGATTGCCTTGATTCCAGAGTAGCTGAATCAGAAGGTGCAGAAATACTGATTATTCCAGTGTTGCCCTGTTGGTTCATGGATACGAAGGATTTAGAATAATTACAAGGTAAAGAACAAGAGTTGGGGGAGAGAGAAAGAGAGTACGATTTAAGCTAATTTGATTTTTTTTTTTCAAAATGATTGGGTATTCTCTTAAAATTATTTAATAGAATGGAATATTAAAAAAAGATTTATGTAATTGATCTTAATTAAATTTTACTTGAAGTCTTTGATTTTTTACCCTTGTAATTTGTTATTGGTTTAGAATTTTTTTTTTTTTTTTTTTTTTTTTACAAATATAAGAAAATGAAGAGGTATTTTGTAATTTCAGGTCCTTTGAGTGATTACCAGTTTATAACACCTAGGTGAGATTCTCGATTGTCTTATTTGCTTCGATCGGGAAATTTCAGATAAAAGAATTAGAAGTTTTAAAATTAAATTTCAGTACTCATGGAGAAAAAACCTAGAAAATCTGTAACTTATGATTGCTTATTCTTTGCATGCAAAAGATAGAAGTGATGTTCCCCAAGAATTACTAAATGCCAAAAAAACTCGGAGGAACAAAGGTTTTTAAATGGTTCCAAAGTTTGTTTAGCTACTGTCATTGAAATGCCGTTTTTCATTAACTGAGATTATGTGCTTATTGCAGGCAAGACGGGTAGAACAAGAAATGAAATTGATAAGAAAAAAAAAAAAGAAATATTGTAGATACGAAAAATTAGGATAAAGATCAAGCAAGAGGGACCAAGGAAGATAGATAGCATTATGCTGACTTACTCATGCCAGGCTTAGATTCCCTCTAGTTGGTTATTTTGATTTTAAACCTAGTTTGTGTAGCTAACAATGAATTATAGATAAAAATCATAATGAAAATAGATAAGCATGAAGAATTAATTGAAGAATTGATATAAGCAAGATGAAGAATTAGTTTTCTTGGAAAAAACTTGGCTTCATTCTATTGTTGGTTCATATTTTCTGAAAAAACTGTTCTCGGCTCGTGGGATTCCTGCAGCCTATAAGAGATTGGGAATGCGTGTCTCATTGCTTAAAAATCTTTGTTGAGTGAAGCAGCCAAACCGTGGGGAAGAACAAAGCTTGCCTCCCCTGGGCAGGGGAGGAAGGGCCCACTTGCACCAGATTCTGCAGGTGTCAGCAGTTCCGCTGCGGGAGATTTCAGAATCTTTTTGCACTAGATGGTGCAATTTTCGAGCAAAATCCAAAGTCGAAAACTTTCGAACAACTAAAATTAACAACACTCGCTCTGCAAAAGGCGTGAGTACACATAACATTTGTTTTGAGTATTGAATTTGATGGGAGAGTAGAGCAATACTGAGTGACGGGACGCAGAGAGGAGTGGACTTCGACTGAGAGGAGTTTGAAATGAAAATCAGAAAACGCTGAAAAGCCCTAGGATGGTTGAGCTATAAAGGAGGAACCGGAGGTTCTTAGCGGGCAGTGCAAGTAAAAGCTGTAGAAAGCTACCTGCCGCTAACAGAATCCCCACAATTTTAACCATACAAAAATTGCTTCAAGGTGAAATTAGGCGCCAAATGACATGTATAATATGATGTCCGTAGGAAAGGGACAACACATATTGGCTAAATAATTAAAAAAAAAAGAAAAATGCAATTCTCAACAATCCTAACAATAACGAATTGTAGATTGCGTTGTTATTACAACTCAATATCATAAGTTATTATTTTTTTCTCTAAAAAATAAATTATTGCAGATCTCCTTTTTCTTTATGATGTGAAACTTCGTCGTATTAAATTTGATATCCGAATCATATATATATATATATATATATAGAGAGAGAGAGAGAGAGAGAGATAGAAACATTTATTTCCCTCTGCCTGGAATCTTTAATCACTCCCACCAACAAATTAATCCTACAAGGACTTGCCCTTTAGCCCCATTGCAGATTGAAAGATCATGGGAGGCTGTGCCATCAGACCCAAGGAGGTTGATGATTCGCGTCTGGGGCCTCTCCCAAGCGACGCTCCTGTCAGCTCTAACGATAAGCAGCCTGCATTTGATGTCATTGTCACCCCCCTGCTTATCTAGATCACGTACTGTCATTCTACTGAAAGTCTTGCCTTTAATTTATTGCCTGTTTGTCTTCTTCAATTTCCATGTACAAATTAACTAACATCGAATCAAGTTAGTCGATTAACGACAAGAGCACATGGCTGCAAGCAAAGCTGTTGGGACAGGCTGGACTCCGATTTTAATTCTATGATACAAAAATTTTTAATTATGAACGCAGGAGAAGGATAACTCGGGTCAGGAACAGAACGAAACGCCTTTAGTAGCTTTATCGGAGCCTGAGCAGCCAAAAGTACAGGAGGTGGAAAGAAAACACCAGCTTTTGATGAGCCTGCTTTATCACATCACGTGGTAAGATCGATGATCCTGACGCCAGGAAGCCTGAAGCCAACGAAAAACCAGCTATTGAACAACCTGTTTCCGCCGAGTCTGTGGCTATTGTGGATAAGTTTGAAACCAATGCCATGGCATCGGACGGTATGATTGAGGCTGCTGACGCCCAGAAGCTTGAAGCCAAATAAAAACCACCTTCTAATAAGCCTATTTCCGCTGAGTCCCCGGAGGCCGTGGATAAAGTTGCAACCAATGCCTTCCCATCAGATGGTAAGATTGAGTATGCTGACGCCAAGAAGCTGAAGACAAAGTTGATGAACAAAGTTCTGCAACATTTTCAGTGAGCGATCAGTAGTTTTAACACTTCCACCATTTAATGCCAGTGGAACTAACATGCAATAGGATTTCAAAAAATTCAACCTCTGTTTAGAACTGGGTTAGTATTTTTATTTATGTCCAACCCTTTGTATGTCTCTGCCTCTGCGCGTATAATCCCATTATCCGTGGCTCTGAATAAATGACAATTACGTATTCCTTTTTCTTCTATATGTTGATCCGATTCATTCCACAGGTCAAATATACAAAGCCATACCACCTCTCTCCAAGGAAGTGGTTGAATTCTATTACAGAGATACCAGAGGACAACGGTTTCGTAGATAACAGCTGAAGTTATAATGAGCTTGTGTGCGTACATTTTACGTATTTCTTCAACCATTTTGTTGTTTTGTTTTCTTGTCTTCCCTGGTAGCCTGGGTAATGCCGTCCCTTGACAAATACTATCCTGTTGCTATTGTGCAAGCGGACGGCTATTGGCAACATCACCCACTACCGAAAGTAATCAAAGTTCACTGCGGCTGAGATTCTCTTGAAATATAACTTGTATTTAAGTTAAAAATTATCTTTTTATCCTTATCTTATGTCCCGCTACATATATAAGTATAATAAGATTATTAGAATTAGTGAGATTTTAGAGGTAGCCACACTTTTTGTATCCTATAACACTCTCTTTAGTAATAAGAATATTCTTTCTGTCTTTATAATAGTATTATGAGAATTAGAGAGATTTTAGAGGTAGTCACACTTTTTGTATCTTATAACACACTCTCTTTAGTAATAAGAGTATTCCTTCTGTCTTTCTTGTAGATGTAAGTTATATAAACCAAACTATGTAAAATTCTGGTGTTATTTTCTTCTTCATTTTATTGTCTGAGATAATAAATTGATATAAAAAAAAAATCATCCCTGCAGCCTCTTTCCTCTTCCTCAGCTACGATCGCCTATGATCTACCAAAAGAAAAAAAAAAATTTGTCTCTCTTCCTCGGCCACCCATCCCACTGTCGATTTGCAGAAATTTTTTTTTTGTCTCTCTTCAGAGCACACCACCACCGCTAGCTCCCTCGCCACCACTCCTGCCAGCAGCAGTTCCAAACAACGCCGCAGAATTCGAATCGCACTCCAACCGTCGCTGAACCAACGGTACAACCGCACACAATCCCCAAATTCGGCTTTTATTCTTTGCCATTAGACGATCCGTCGCTGCCTCTTCCAAAACTATGCCCATCCTACACAATCCCCAAAACTACAACTCATAAAACAGCCTAGTGGCTGGCGCACTATATCTGAAGTCGATCAGAGTCAGTTTGAGTTTCGACGTACAGATCTCGTCGTCATAATTGGTCGTTTTTGGCCATTCTGGTGGTTTGGTGCTGAAGTAGAGCAGATCCAATGGAAGAGGGAATAGATCGAGTTCCAACGGGTTGGTGGCACTGTAGAAACGGCGTCAACAGTGTAGAAAAGGCATCAGAACTGTAGAAATGGCATTAGTACTATAGAAACAGCGTCAGCACTGTAGTGTGGAGGCAGATTGTAATTTGAGTAATTTTATTAATTTGGACCATCAATTTGTATTCTTCAATTTTCGTTGTGAGTGTTTTATTACAATGACTTTTTCATCTTCATTAACAGTGAAGTTTGAAATTGAGAAGTTCAATGGAAACACCAATTTTGCACTGTAGCAAGTTAAAATGATGGCAATTCTGATGCGAGAAGGTACAAAAAGGGTTTTACTTGGCAAGGAGAAGAAACTGGAGTCAATGTTCAATGCAGATTGGGATGACATGGATGAAAGAGCTCTATCCTCGATTCAACTCAGTTTGGGAAATGAAGTTTTGAGAGAAATCCTTGGTGAAAGAACAGCAGCTAGTGCATGGCTAAAATTGAAAAGTTTGTACATGACGAAATCTTTGACTAACAAACTCCGATTAAAGTAATGCCTTTACACTCTTCATATGTCAAAAGGTACTTCTTTGAAATCACATATTGAAGAGTTTAGTTCAATTGTTACTGTTTAAGTAAGATTGACATTCATATTGACGATGAGAATCAAGCTTTATTGCTATTGTGCTCTTTGCCTCCTTCATACAAGCACTTTAGAGATACTATGATTTATAACAGAGAAGATATTTGCTTTGAAAATATTAAGACTAAATTGTAGGCCAAGGAGAAAATTGATAGTAGTTTAACATTTTCAAGGACATCAGATCAGAGTGTTAGTTTGATTATTAATCAAGGAAGATCAAAGGAGAGAGGTCAGAATTCAGGTAAATCAAGATCGAAATCAAGACATAAGAATTTGACCTGCAATTATTGCAAGAAGAAAGGGCACATTAAGTCTGATTGTTACAAGTTGAAAAACAAGCAGAAAGTAAGCGACAATAATCAGAAGAACCATATACCAGGAGAAGCCCATGTGGCAACAAATGAGAGAACAAATGAGAGTGATGATCTGTTTTGTGTCACTCAAGATCAAGGCAGATTTCAGGATACCTGGATCATGGACACTAGAACCTCGCAACATATGACTCATAATAGAGAATGATTTACTACTTACAAGCCAATCAATGGCAGTGTTCTATTAGGTAATGATCATGTATGTAAGGTTGCTGGGATTGGTACAGTGAAGATCAAGATGCATGACGGTGTCATTAGGACCTTGTCTGAGGTTAAACATTTTCCAGATTTGACGAAAAATCTTATCTCTTTGGGCACTCTTGAGAAGAATGACTGCAAGATTTGGTATGAAGATGGAGTTCTGAAGGTTTCTAGAGGTGCTCTTGTATTGATGAAGGCTACTAGAATTGGCACATTGTATTTCTTGCATGGTTTGACAATCACAGACTCAACTGCAGTTTCTACTTCAGTTTCAGATTCAGAAGTGATAAAGTTGTGACACATGTGGTTGGGACACATGAGTGATAGAGGTATGACTGCTTTGAGTAAGAGAGGTCTTTTATGTGGTCAGAACATTGAAAAAATGGAATTTTGTGAGCATTGTATTTTTGGGAAGCAGAAGAGGTTGAACTTCAGTACAACCATCCATAAAACAAAGGGAACATTGGAATACATCCATTCAGATCTTTGAGGTCCTTTTCAGGTTCTCTCTAAAGGTATGGGTGCTGCTTATATGCTCACATTTTTCTCGTAAAGTTTAGGTCTATTTCTTGAAACATAAAAGTCAAGTGTTTGGAACTTTCAAGCAGTGGAAAACTTTACTTGAAAAATAGACTGGGAAGCAGATTAAGAGACTGAGAACAAATAATGACTTTAAATTTTGCAATAACGAATTCAATGAGTTTTGCAGAATTGAAGGCATTGTATGACACCGCATAGTTGTAAAAACTCCACAACAGAATGGAGTTGCAGAATGCATGAACAAGACTTTGATAGAAAAAACTAAATATCTGTTATCCAATGCAGGTTTGGGTAAAGAATTTTGGGTATAAGCTGTTAATACAGCTTATTGGTTGGTAAATCGATCTCCTTGTACTTTCATTGAGTGTAAGACACCTGAAGAGGTGTGGTCAGACAAACCTGCAGATTATTCTGATTTGAAGATATTTAGCTGTTCTGTTTATGCTCATGTTAATGAGGAAAAGCTTGAACCGAGGGTTAAGAAATGCATTTTTCTTGGCTATGCTTCTGGTGTGAAAGTTTATAAGTTGTGGTGTCCAGACCCTAAGTCTCCAAAATTTCTCATCAGCAGAGATGTGAAATTTGATGAATCTGCTATGATGCATCCAAAAGATGAAGTCTTAAGGTCAAACGATGAAGATAGTGGGAGTTCCACACAACAGGTGAAGTTTGAAAGTGATATTCCTTCTAAGTCAGGTCAACAGATTCAGGTTGACACTTCAGAAACAGATGAGGATACTCTAGATACTCAACAGGTACAACTGTATAGTATCGCCAGAGATAGACCCAGAAGGACTATCAAGCCACTAGCCAGATTTTCAAACTCAGATTTTACTTATTGTTTGGCAGTAGCGGAAGAGGTGGAGTACAATGAACCTAGAAACTACTCAGAGGCTGTCACTTGTGCTGAATCTTCCCAGTGGAGCATTGCTATGATTGAGGAAATTGAGTTCCTGCATAAGAATCAGACTTGGGACTTAGTGAAACTTCCCAAAGACAAGAAGACTGTTGGCTGCAAATAGATCTTCAAGAAGAAGGAGGGAATTCTAGGAGTTGAGGATGCAAGGTACAAGGCACGTCTGGTTGTAAAGGGTTATAGCCAGAAAGAATGGATTGACTTCAATGAGGTGTTTTCTCTAGTTATAAAGTACACTTCGATTCGTGTACTTCTAGCTATAGTTGCTATGTATGATATGGAACTGGAGCAGCTTGATATCAAGACTGCTTTTCTACATGACAATCTTAAGGAAGTCATTTATATGGATCAACCCGAGGGTTTCAATAGTGAAGGCAAGGAGGATCAAGTTTGCAGGTTGAATAAATCCCTATATGGTTTAAAGTAGTCTCTTAGACAATGGTATAAGAATTTTGACAACTTTATGGTAGGTCATGGTTACTTAAAGAGTGAGTATGACAATTGTGTCTACCATAGGAAACTTCATGATGGATCATTTGTCTATTTGCTACTATATGCCGATGATATTCTTCTTACCTTTACAAGTATATCTGAGATCAATAGTTTGAAGAAACTACTTGGTAGAGATTTTGAGATGAAAGATTTGGGAACTGCAAAGAAGATTTTAGGCATAGAGATCACCAGAGACAGACAAGTAGGAGAGTTGCGCCTTTTATAGAAAAGGTACATCGAGAAGGTTCTTGATCGTTTTGGGATGATGAGTTGCAAACCGGTAAGTACTCCTTTGGCATCACACTTCAGACTTTTAGCCTCTTTGTCACCCAATAGCCTAGAGGAGAAGGAATATATGTCACGTGTTTCATACTCTAGTGCAGTGGGTAGTGTTATGCATGTTATGGTTTGCACTCGTCCAAATATTTCACAGGCAGTCAGTGTGGTCAGTAGATATATGACTAATCCTGGGAAAGCACATTGGCAAGCAGTTAAATGGATATTTCGGTATTTTAGAAGTACTATAGATGTAGGACTGATGTTTAGCAGAGGCAGTAGGTTGATTACTGGTTTTGTGGATTTTGACTATGCAGGTGACCTTGACAGAAGAAGATCAACAACTGGTTATATTTTCACCCTTTCAGGCAGTGCCATTTGTTGGAAGGCAACATTGCAATCAACAGTTGCTCTTTCTACCATTGAAACTGAGTACATGGCAATAGCAAAAGTAGTCAAAGAAGCTATTTGGTTGAAAGGTTTGGTTACTGATTTGGGTTTATCACAGGAAACTACCACCTATTCTGTGACAGTCAGAGTGCTATATATTTGATCAAAAATCAAGTGTATTATGAGAGGACCAAATACATTGATGTCAGATACCATTTCTTGCGAGATGTTATATTTGAAGGTTTGATTTCAGTGAAAAAGGTTGCTACTGCTGACAATTCAGCTGACATGTTGACGAAACCAGTTGTAACTAGCAAGTTCAAGCATTGCTTGGATTTGATTAGTGTTCGTTTTGATTGATTAGCCCTAAGCGGTCATTTAGAGGAGAGATAGAAGAATTTTATTTTGTTGTGTGTTTAAATATGTTTAGAAAATATAATGCAAGGTGGAGATTTGTTAGAATATATTTTATATTTCAGTTGAGAATTACCCTTTTACCTTTGTCTTATGAGAATTAGAGAGATTTCAGAAGTACCATAATCTTTGTATCCTGTAACATATTCTCTCTAATAATAAGACTATTCTCTCTATCTTTCTCGTGGACGTAAGTTACATAGATCGAATTACGTAAAATTCTAATGTTGTTTTCTTCTTCGTTTTATCCTCTGAGATAACAGATTCAATACAAGCAGAATTCATTCGGTCACGGTTTATTTCTCTCGAAAATTCGAGCAATTCATTATTAAACCCAAAAGATTTTATTGGATTCTCATAGTTTAAAATTAAACCGAAAATGAATTTTATGAACGTTGACGGGGAAAAAGAGGAGAAGAAGAAGAAGAAGAGAAGGAAATGAGTTTTGCGGTAAAAGAACGAGAATTGAAACAAAGAGAAATAGAGAACTTGAGTACAGAGAGATAATTTAAATATTGAGCTAATAAATTCTGATTTTCCATAGCTGAATACAAAACGTATCTTCTCCCTTTTATGATTCTCTACCCTTATCTTTGCAACAAGGGTTTGAAAATGAAAAATAATCCTAATCCTAATCTTTATTCAAATTCAAATGTATAAATCACTTTTACTCTTTTCGTCGCACCAAACCAAACACAAAAAATGCAGGCAGAAAATATTCTTCAGGAAAATATTTTACCTGAAAGAAACGGAAGCCAAGTGTTTTTTGTCTGTGTCTCCAATGGTTGTCTTGCTTCTGGTGATCTTGTATTGAGCCTCTCGGATTGAGCTGATAGAATTCCTTAATAATATCATGGAAAGATTGACGACCAAAATCTGCGGCACAGATCGGCTTCCAACAGGGACTAATCCATCCATGAAACTTACATGCGGGCCTTCACTTCAAGATACATTGTCGTCGTTTCCTCCTTAGTTTCTTCGGCAATATTGTATGATCGGAATAACGATTGCGTTTCCGGAGCCAGTGGGGAGGATTGTCACCATCTCGGTGCTTTTGTCGCCAATGCTGAACCTCGAGCTGTGAAGCTTGTTCCCTTGAAGCTGCATACACCAGAATCTAAGGGCTGAACGCATGGTGATGGCAGAATGCCTGGAACGGTTGCCACAGATGGCACTCCAGTCACAGCGTCTTCGTATTTGTGCTGGAGAGAGTCGCAGTAGTCGAGAAGCTCCATGATTTGCTTCAATGAAGCTTGGTTTCTTCGCGAAAGTTATCCAAAATTTGAAGTTGTACTGGAATGGATTCTAACGCTCGAAGCTTCTCCCAAGCTTCCAGACGTGATCGTCAGCCATGTTGCCTTATTTCACTCAGTATTGTCGCAGATAATTCTGGGTGAATTTCTGAAGTCTCGCCTTCCAGGTTATGACACCCAAGACTGCCCATGTCATATCCTTGCTCCCTAAGTCTTTCGAAATTACTTTTGTAATGAATTTATATATATATATATATTTCATTACTTTTCTATTACTTGTTAAGTATCGTAGCTCGAATTTTCTTTTTACGTATCAGTCAACAGGGGCTGCGTGACATGACACGAGTGTACTACAATGAAACCAAGTTTATTTGATTATGGTCTAAAAAAAAGGTTACCAACTTAAATTGAGAGTTTGTCACTCAATTACAAATTCACAAAATCTGTAAAATTTAAGGATGGAATTTGTACTTAACATAAAAAAGATTAAGAGATGGAGGTAAAGACAATATTTTAAATAATAAAATATTATATAAAAAATTAAATATAAAATTTAATTATTATTTTAATTTTAATTGATAAAAATCATGACGATCATAAAAATATTTATGAAATATTTTGTTATGTATGTATGGATGGATGTATGTATCTATGTATGTTCGTGGGCCATTTGCGCCTAGGGTGCCCGGATAATTGCGCCTCGTAAAATCTTCGGTCCGAGAATCTTGAGCGAGAGCAACGGGGCGGCAGCGTCAAAACGAAGGGTGAAATTTTAATTTATTAAAATAATTAATAATAATAATAAAAAGATAAAGATCGAAGAGGCCGGAAGGCAAGAGGAGTAACAGCAGAAGAAGGGCGGAGGAGAAATGGTAAGCTGTGCGGTGATAGGGCTTGGGAATCCTTGTGTTATTCAAAGCCAACCAAAACAATTCTTGGCTATTGCTTCTTCTCCTTCTCCTTCTCCTTCTTCTTCTTCTTCTTCTTCTTCTTCTTCTTCTTCTTCTTCTTCTTCTTCTTCTTCTTCTTCCTTGAGCAGCAGCAGCAGAAGCAATGCTAAAATAGGGAGGAGTAGTGGTTGTTACAATAAGGAGATTATTATCATATCCAAGGGACAAAAACGCTTTCCTAAACGAGTTATTGTTAAACAAAATGGACGATGGTGCTGCTGCTGCTGCTGCGTCTCCTCCTCCTCCTCCTCCTCCTACGCCTTAGCCTCTGACAAGGGCCAGAGCGCGAAGACGAGGAACGACATTCACCGTCACAGTCTCAAGCTCTTGGAATGGGATAAGCTTTGTGATTTGGTCGCCTCCTTTGCGTCTACTCCCTTGGCTCGTCAAGCTACCAAGGTAAAATCTCTCCTCTCTCTTCGTCTCTCTCACTCTCTTCTTTTTGTTTTTGGCTTTTCGTGTTTAACATAACAATATGACGGCAGAATTGCAGATTCAGTTGATCTAATTCCATTTTCTTTGTTTTTTTTTTTAAAATGGTTTTGTATGGTGGGGAGTAGGCTCAGTTATGGTCACTCAATCGGAGCTATGAAGAGAGTTTGAGACTATTGGAAGAAACCAATGCAGCTATCGAAATGCACAAGCACGGTGCTTGCCGCTTGGACTTTACCGTCGTCCGCCCTCTTCTCGTCAGTTCTCCTTCATATTAAACAAAAAATAAAAATAAAAAAAATTCCTATTTCATTTTGCTTTTGGCAATTAAGATCGTTATTAATGCATTGTAGAACAGCTGTAAACTCCAAATTTTGCCACTCAGCTCTAGAACTCCCCTTCTTCTATCGCCATTGTCAAGAACGCATTCATCACAAAAGCTTAAGCTGTCAGATGAGTCCAACAATGGATCGTGTATTAAAATCGAACAACCATGACAAAAATTAGTTCTGTTTATCCTCTCAATCCAAAGTCCAAATTTCTGTTGCTTTGCTCTTGAAGGTCAAATCTGCTACCCAAAATGCTCAGAGGGGTTTCCCGGTCAATGCAAATGAAGCAATGGCTGTTGCAGCTATGCTGGAGTTTGCACATAATTTGCAGCTTAATCTCAAAGCCACAATCAAGGAAGATGCTGATTGGCACAACCAATTTATGCCTCTTTCACAACTGGTAGTTTTTCCTTCAAATTTCTTATGCTTCTACTATTTCTCTACATTCAAACTCCTGCTCAATGACTTTGCCTCTTTCCTTTTCTCACTTTCTTTAATTGTTTATATATCTTTATGTATGCCTTGCAGATATCAGAAATGGTCGTTAATTCATCATTATTTCGGATTATACATCGGTTTATAGATGAAGATGGCTCCGTGAAAGATTCTGCAGTTTGTGCCTTATCTAAGTGGATTTCTGCAAATATTGGAAGTTATTCTATTGTCCTCTGTTTGAAGTCATTCGGGCACATTCAATCCCTTCCAATTTGGTTGCTTACAAGTTCCTCTAGTCTCATGGGTATCTTGATTTCCCTTTCCAGAGTCCTACTCTCAGACGGTCACATGACCAAGTTCGGATGCTTGAGACAAAGGTAAAATCTATTTCTGTTTTCAGTTTTCACAGCACAATTCATTCTCATGCTACAACAATCTTCCTTTCATGGAACATTGGAGCTAATAGTTCCTTAGGAGGATTTTCCTTTTCTGTTTTTAGTTGATAATGATGAAGTTAACCCGGCTACATGTAATCTGCCATAGCTTCTTGTATCCAGTATGTGATAACCAAAGACCCAGTTGTGGCCTTCATACCCTGTTTGAACCATGCTAGCCCCATGGTCTCAACCATTTGGCCAACCCATGTGGATACTTCCTTGGTGAATCTCCTCCATCTTTGCATGATTTTTTTTTTTTCATTTTGCCTGAGATTTTTAATCCAAGTGATGTTGGACAACTATTGAATAGGTATGTTACGTTAGATAGAATGAGAGGAGTATAAATTAGAGAGTGAGGACAGAATTTAGAGGAAACTGGCAGTAGAACTGAGGTAGAGAAGAGGAGGCAGAACAGGTAGAAGAGCAGAACAGGTAGAAGAGAAGAGACGGAAAGAGAGGCCATTCTTGATTCAATTCCAATACTCGGTTCTCACTTAAACCATTATGAAATTCATCCTTTTATAGGGTATTGAAATACATAAGAAACAAACTCAGACACAACTTTTGACTTTAAACATAGACTAGTTCAAACACAATAGCAAACTAAGAATATAATATTTTAATCAGTTCTTCTTTGTTCCTCATCACCAAGGAGTAACAAAGTTAATATTGACAACATTAGTGTCAACCGTTCCACCTAAGTACATATTCTCATTCTTCCTGCCATTTTAAGGACTACCATGTTGCCTCTGCTACCAGTTGGCCATCATGCATGTGCTTCAAGTTCCATCTCCTATGTATATCTTGAACCCATGCCTCATCTCTTCCCTTTATTACATCTCTATATATTTTGGTGAAAAGGGTGTGATGGGTTTCATACATGGAACCCCCAACTCCATGCTTTGTTAAATTTGGCATTTTGATGGATATTCTTGGCTTGAAGCTACAGTTCTTGAGGGGAGGCATACCTCCTTGTATGAGGCATATCAGCCTACCCTACACTAGGATTGGGTGGCTTCTTGACATGGTGTTCTGGTTGCCAAGTTCTTTATATCATGAGTGAAACGCATGTTCAATAGAGATCCATCTCTCCATTGTTCATATGAAATTTACTAGTATTTATAAATAATTCCAACACCCTTTTGGATAAGTATACATTTCACTGATTACTTGCTATTATGACAAAAGTGCCATAATTAATAATTTGAGTTGCTGACTATTCATTACTGTCACTTAAAGGTGGCATTATGATATTCAGTTACAGTTTTTAGCTTTGGCCATTGTTTGAGATATCTTTGTGTAAGTTGTCATCTACACTTTGTGTTAAAATTGTGCTTTTTTCCTCTTTATTCAGTTACATCAGTTGATGGACAGCATAATTAGGAACAAAAGGAAAGAGACATCGTTTTTGGTAAGATTACCATTATAAACATGCATTCCTTCTGTGTTTTCATCATTATGTCACATTTATTGTTATGAGTACTGGTTCAGGAAGTAAGTAAAGTTGATGGCAGATGGTGTATAAATTCAGGGACTTGTCAGCTGACAGATGTTAAGGGTCTACTATTACCAAGGTGCATGCATTCAGTATATTCATTTGCCACCAATGTGTCAAAAGAGATTATTGCTTAATGGCTTACAATTATAAAGCAATATCAATGCTCCCTCCTTGCCCTCCCCTTCGCCACCCCCCCCCCCCACATGGGGGGTCTCCTTATGCATCACATGGGTGTATTTTCTTTCTTGTGTTGGATTTTATTTTTCTGGCAGGATTGGATGCTAACAATGTACATGTCAAATGTTATAAGCTATCAGCCAATGCTCATCACCTAGGGTTTTTTCTTTCCTCGAAGAATCTGAATGTTATATATATCTTTTCTTTCTTCTCATTTGCCAAATTTTATCTGCACCATCAGATCTTCTGCTTTCAGATATTTGGGTCCTGAACGGTAATTTGATTGCTGCAGTAATTCAGGGACAGGAAACATTGTAGAGCCACTGCTGGCAGTTCCATTGAATGATGAGCTGCAACGAGCAAGAGCTTTGGTGGCACAGGCAGAGGCAGACGTGCTTATGATGTTGACAGAAGAGGTTTCTGTTTATCCAGTGAAATTGTCTCCAAAACCATCTTCTTTTTATTGGTAATATTATCACCATACCATACTGTTGTCATATGTGCAGATGCAAAAGGACCTTGATGACATCAGAAACATATTGGAAACTGTCATTCAGCTTGATACAGTAGGTGTCTGCCACCACTGTTTTAGAGCAAATGAACTTCCATAGTTGTCCCTCTCTAATTAAATGATATGCAATAATCACTGGAACTTATTTGTTGGGGTAAATTTAACCAACATCAAAAGGAGCAGCTTTGAGATTACAAACACTTAATCTCAAGTTGCTAAGGAAACCTGCCTGGATGGCATGCAGCCAGAACTCAATTTATTTCCCACCAAATTTAGCAACCACTGGTGTTGTCATGTGGCCATTAAGTTTTGGTGCACAGTTGCCAAATGGCCACAATTTCTCCCTTATAGTGTCATCTTTCTAATTTCATCACCT
The DNA here is from genome assembly GCA_037897445.1 of Ceriops zippeliana. Classification (NCBI taxonomy): domain Eukaryota; kingdom Viridiplantae; phylum Streptophyta; class Magnoliopsida; order Malpighiales; family Rhizophoraceae; genus Ceriops; species Ceriops zippeliana. The sequence goes on along the minus strand of JBAPLH010000018.1, from coordinate 4,136,109 downwards.
TAGTTTCAATATTTCCAATGTCTTCCTCACATTTTTACTCGAGGTTCTAAGATTATTCATAATCTAATGGGCACCCAATTTTGTCAATGAGAAACGGTATGAGACACACCACACCATATTGTTAGACCTTGAAGTGGGGAAGAGTTGATGTTGCTACTTCCTTTTCCCTCAATTTCATTACCCCAAGAAGGCAATTATGACACATTTTGGGTTAGAGATCATTTTAGAACAAGTTTGAGGATGACATTACATACATTAAGACTATAGGAACAAAATTAGAACAAAAAGGGAACACTTTAGGGACAAATTATGGTTTTAGCATTCAACTGTCCAAATTGTTGATAGGACCGTTTTATAACCAGATTTAAGGTGTAGAGCATAGAACACAACATAGATATAATTTCAAATGTTCAAAAAGTACAAGAAAAAAAAAAAAAAGCGTTATCATTTGATTGCCTCATTTGAAGAGTGTTTGCACCTTAAAAATGTGTTTTTTTATTTTTTGAGAAACAGCTTTTGGCAGATATCTGCTTCTTTTTTTTTTTAACATAATTTTTATTCTTTCATATGTGGTCAATTACAAGGTAAAAAAAAGAATGTTCTAGATTGTCCCCCCCCCCCCAAAAAAAAAAAAGATTCAAATAAAATAAATGGAAACACAAATGAAGAAATCAAGGGTGACAAGCTAATTAGGAATAGAGACAATTGTACTGAGTCAATGACTTAATGCCTTTACATAAGCTATTTCTTATTTTATTTTTCTTCTTGTTCTTTATCTGTAGATTAATGCCCGGGCAACTTATAGTCTTTCTTTTGGTGGTGCATGTCCCAATTTGTATCTGCCAGAAGACATAAATGGATCGTCATTTAAGAGAGAGTGGATATTGTATGTGCCCAAGGCTTATCATCCTTTATTACTTCATCAGCACAGGGAAAATCTGCGGGATTTGCAAAAGGATGGCAAAAATACTGCTATTGTATGTTATTCTTTGTTAACAAGCTGCAGTCTTGAATTTATGCCTCAGTAACTGTTCTAATTGAGAATGCTCCTAGATTTGTTTCCACTTCATTTCTCCAGAGTTGATGCTCAAAGCCTCAAAGCATTTTTATTAATTACAGATGCAATTACTGACAGTACTTAGGATACCTCCAATAGGAGTTGGTTTCAATAGTTATCATTTGAATGCCTCATCCCTGCTTTAGGAAATTAAGAGAAAACTTGCGGTGATAACAATTTAATAAGGGAAACAGATGGAGATCTTTAGCTGTTGGAAATGTATAATCTTTTGATTACTATCAGTGGCTACACTTCAATCTCTCTTTACACTGCTGGAAATTGTTAAGTACTTCAGGGCAATGTATTTTTGGCCGCAGGTTTCTGCACAGGAACTGCATAAGCCTGTTCCATTTGACTTTTTTATTGCCCAAAGAACAAAAGTCCTTGTTATAACTGGGCCTAACACTGGAGGTAAGACCATTTGCTTGAAGACAGTTGGACTGGCTGCTATGATGGCAAAATCAGGTTGGTTTAAGAGTACTTTCTCTGTTTCTGTTTGTTTTCCCTTATTTCCATGTGATATTGAACAAACGAACTAATGCCATTGTTTAGTGTTGCTGTTAGGATTTGCCTTTTTCTCAATCTTAGTGTCTGATCCTCCTGTGTTCACATAACAGAGATGTACACTTAAACCCAATATATTTCAAATAGGTGACCATTGCAGTGAAGTTAAAATCATTTTAAAACTAAAAGCAAAATGAGTTCAATTTATAGTCATATGCTTTCTGACACTGATCAGGTCAATTTTATATCCTTAAGATTATTATGGAGAAAGACTTCAAGTTGATCTTCCATGTGGTTCTTGATAAACCAAACAAGCTTAATCTAGGAGTAACTTATTATGTGTGTACCCTCTATTTTATGACAAACCAACTTATTAACATTGTTTAACATTCTACTACTATGTGAATGCTGCAGGCCTTCATGTTTTGTCATCTGAATCTGTACAAATTCCTTGGTTTGACTCTATTTTTGCGGATATTGGCGATGAGCAGTCCTTGTCCCAATCTTTATCCACCTTTTCCGGCCACTTGAAAAATATAATTGTAAGCAAAATATTGCTTCCAGAATTATCCTGTCTTCTTTGTCTTAATTGTCAGTGATAGTGAGTATGCTAAATCATTGTAAGTAGCTATACAATTTGTTTATCTAAAATTATAAAGTTTTGAGCAATCTGCTTCTTGCATCTATTCTGCCATCTTCATAGACTTTTCAAATGGATTGTGGACTAATTAACAAGAATGGATATTTTGATCCTGGTATCCATCGAGATATTAATGGTCATGTTCACTTTGATACTGTTGCCCCCCAAAATAGAGTAGCTCAGTTATGTTGAGAGATACTGAATTGTTTGTAAGTTCTCTGCTATATTCCTTTTCACATGATGTACAACGACTTTTTGGAGTTATCATCTGTTTATTAATAAGAAAATCTGTGCACAATTTCAACTCAATGTGCAGGAAATTCGATCTCAGTCAACAAATCAATCATTGGTGCTACTTGATGAAGTATGTTAAAATTTTTGTCCTTTTTTTTTTCACATTTTCTCAATTGATATTGTACCAAGAGTTAATCAAACTATTGATTGAAGTTGTTCTGCTGCTTACATAACCTAAATGATGTATTGATTTAAATGATAGGCAAAGGTCTAACCGTTTAGTGTTTATTTTTGGTTCTGATGCATATCTGTTGCCTATTTTAGGTTGGTGCAGGGACAAATCCACTTGAGGGAGCTGCACTGGGGATGTCGCTGCTGGAATCTTTTGCTGATAGTGGTGCTTTGTTGACAATAGCTACAACACATTATGGTGAACTCAAATCCTTGAAATATAGGTGCACACTAAATAAACTAATTATGTCATTAAGAATACCAAATTTTAGTCTATTCATACTTTTAGGTCAATGAGGTAACTTTACCCTTATCATTAGAAAAATATCAAGAAAAGGCCTGTGATCTACACATGATTTTTATCAATATAGAGACAGCACATGATAGGATTCATTAGCAAGTGTTATATGGGCATTGAATAGGAAGAAGACCCTACACTATTTAGTATTCTATGCGGGGACATATATGAAATAGTAACCTGTGTGAGGACTGTGGGAGTTGAGACAGAGAACTTCCCTATCACGGTTGGTTTCCACCAGTGATCAGCTCTAAGTCATTTTTTATGAATGGACATGAAATATTCAAGATGCTTTTGCGTGGTGTATGCTTGCGGATGGTATCATCCCGGTATATAAGACCAATAGGGCTGGACAGCAAATTAGAATTTTGGAGAGTTGAGCCTGAATCTAGGGGCTTTAGGTGTGGCTCTGGCTGGATACAAGATGTGGGGGTGATGTTAGACATGTCCAACGTAAATCTAGAAATGTGCCAATTAAGAGGGATCCAAATCAGGTGAATTTTGCATCATCGTGAAACATGACTTTGTTGCCTTGTCCATTTTTCCTGGCCTCATGTTTTACAGCTTGCTTCTTGACAGTGACAATGCCTTTGAAAATGCTTGCATGGAGTTTGATGAAGTGAATCTTAATCCAACTTACAAGATTATCTGGGGTGTTCCAGGTTTGCCCCCATCTTAGTAGAACCTTTTTGGTCCAGAATGAGATATTTGAAGCTGCTGATCTTACTCTTCATTTCTTTAACCTCTTAACATTATGCTTTGCTTGGGCATTGAGGATGGAGAGAAAAAGTTTTGGAGGGTCACACTAGGAAACAAAACCTTCAACCCTAGCCCAAAAGAGTTGAGGTGTAATTTACAACCAGAGGATTAACCTGCCCGTTACTATGGATTATAATAATAATGATGAGTCAAAAATGTATTTAATGCAAATTTTTGTTCATTATATCCATAAGTGTTACTTTTGCATTGCTCATATTTTTAACATCACTGCTTTCCATCTGTGGAGAAAAACTGTTTTTGGAAATTTTTTATTCTTTTCAAGTATCTTACATGTATAAATGTGCGATAGAAGTAGTTGAATACCAATAAAATTACCGGCAATCTCAAATAACAAAGCATTTGTCTCACCTAGTCTTAATGAGAGTAATAGCAATTACTGATAATGAGTTTGCTATGGGTTCCCATAGGGACTGAGTTAGAATTGCATACCTTAACTATATCCTAAAATTATCGCCAAAGTACATGTACTAAAAAAAATACCGAGCCTTTGGCATGACCAGTGCAATTTTAATTTGTTTTCCTTGCAATTTCATTAATATATATCTACCTGATTTCAACACGGATGTGGATTTCCCACACCATTAGCAGTTTCATCTACTTTTGGGGGCTAAGCTTGGTTCACATTTGATGACCAATTATCGTATAACTCGACCACCGATAATTTATCTTCTTATCTTCCCCTCATTCCTGATCAGCCAATTCCAGCTAAAGAAAAGAAAATAAAGGCTTATTCACATGTTTTTCACATTCGTACTGACAGTATGCCTGGACTATTGCACAACATATCTTACAGCTATGACTCTGCAGGACGCTCCAATGCCATAAATATATCTGAAAAATTGGGACTACCCAGCACAGTTGTTAGTCATGCTCGGGAACTTTATGGTGCTGATAGTGCAGAGATTAATGAGGTAATAGGTGCCATTTCAATCATCAAATTATTGCAGTGCATGACCCTATTAGTGTGTACTTTTGTTAGAGAATTTGTCATCCTCCACTTGCAATCTCTTTAATACAAAAGCTTGTTTCTCAGTATTTGTTTCAAATGTCAACCATACTCCTTTATATCTTCTTATAGGTCATATGTGCTATGGAAAAATTCGAGCAAATGTTTGGAGAGTCATTATATCAGACACAGCATCATTTACTGTGAGAATCTTTGGCTTCAATATTGCCTTTTTCTGTTTGTTCCTCCTTTTGTATGGTCAATTGGAATCAACCGATTATCACCCTTTGACTCTTTTGTTTTCTTTAGCCAAGTCAAATACTTAAATTTCAGGTAAATAACATAAAGATAGCTGTTAAATTTGTAGGTGTAAAGTATAAAAATAAATAATTAGTAACTTCTAGTTCAATTTCTTTTTACTAAATCGAGTGTTTGACTTTTGACCTTAACTTTCATAAAATATTTAAAAGGATTTATTGGCCATTAATTATAGAGAAGGAAACAAAATAGTTAAAGATCTAGCATCTATCTAATATAAATGTCATAACAGTTGCTTTTATATGATGAACATAAAAATAAAATAAAATAATTATGATTGGCAAGACTTATGTATGGGCATAAGCCATAAAGAAAGTATATATGAAACAATAAATTTCAAAGGTGAACTAGTAAAAGAAAATTCCTTTGGCAAACTGAAAAAATAAAAATAAAAATAAAAATAAATCTTGTTCATCTATTTTTTAGGAAACATTAAAAAGGTAACTGAAAATTTAATTTCAAAATAATAAAGTTTTTTAGTTGATCAATTCTTTTAAGTGACCTAAGAAAATATGGATGAATAAATAGATACACACAAAATTGGTAAGAATATTTTAATTGATCAATTCAATGTTTTCCCTCTATATAAGACACATCTAAGGCAACTTATTAAGCTAATTCAAAAATTGGAAGTCTTATTTAACCAATACAATTAAACCACTTCAACTAAACAAGGGCAGACAAATTATCTTTACATTAATAATAGGGAGATCTTAGCAGACAAATTCAAAGTTTTCCCTGAGCCACATTTAGATATATGAATGATGAAGGCAATATTAGGAACTCTCCTATCAATGTCTGCTTGCTCCCTTTTTCGTTTTCCTTTCATTTGAAGAAAAGGGATTTCTACATAACTTTTCTTTTTTAGACAAATGCCTTACCATTAGCGAAGTAAAGCCATTTTTACATTGTCTCCTTATTTGTGGATCAATGACTAGTGAGTGTTTGAACTATATTCTTGGAGTTGCTGTCCAACTAGAGACTTGGCTTTTGTTTCCGAGTTGTGAATCGGTGCATCTAGACTGAGATTTTTAACCACACCATAATTGTATTACAACTGCTCTATTTTCTAATTCATTTTCTTTCGGTGTTTTGGTTTCTCTTACCCTTCTGTCATCATTGTCTCCTAAGCAGGTGTCCCTGATGAGAATACTTGTCTTTGCAATGATGTATTGTAGTATTGCTTCTTACTATCAGTAAAATCAACCAAATCTGCAGGCACGAGTCTTTGAGCTTGTAAATGCTCTTTATTTCTTTGTTAATCTATTTTGTTTTTAATTGTAGGCTCTCAAGAAATCTGTATGAAAAACTATTGCTTGCCAGAAGGAAGGTAATAGAGCATGCCACTGTTCAAAGATACAGGAAGATGAAAGAAATATCTGAAGTTGCAGCGATGGCACGTTCTGCCCTTCACAAGAAAGTGCTGCAGCTTCGGACACATAAAAGACAACCATCTCAACCCACTCTAGCCAATGAAAAACCATTATTGAATAGCGAGAGCAAGCAGTCTACAGGAGAAAACAGTCCGCATCATACTGCATCCAGGAATTTATCTAGTATTGATATTGGAAAACCATCAGTGTCAGGTATAATTCAAAACACTAATACGGGCATTTCAGCCAAGTTCAGTCTTCTATTACTTGATAATGGTTTTGCAGGAAGACTTCATTATGCAGAAGTTCCTAGTTCCAACATCATTCTTGTTTGATTTGTATCTATATCAGAAAGTGGGCCATTAAACCTTTTTGTATTTTCTCCCATTCACAGCAGTTTCAAAGAAGGGTAAGCTTCCTGACATTGGTGACATGGTGCATGTTTCGACGCTTAGAAGGGAAGCTACAGTTTTACGAGTGGATCCGGCTAAAGAAGAAATGGTAGTTCAAGCCGGCAACATGAAGTTAAAGTTGAAATTTAAAGATATTAACGCTTGAATAATAGGAATAACAACTTCAGAAAAATCCTTTTGTTTTTATCTTGTTGGCATTCTGATAATTTCATTACCTAGTCTTGCCTTGTCAGTTGGGCAAAGAGGTCATGAATACTTCCCATATGATGGATCAAAAAGGAACCTTACCTCGTACTTGAGCTCTCTGTGTGCCTCGTGACCGGCAAAACAAGCGAAGTCTTCACCATTTACCTTTGATGTTTCTGTTTTACATAACGGATGTGTTTGTGTTTGTGCTTGTGCACCCGAATAATTGGCACCACAAATGTGCAAATCTCGTGATACATCGGAAATGGTAGAAGAAACAGTGAGATGTGGGGGATAGAGTCGAATTTGCTTCTGTGTGGGAGATGCGTGGATGCAGCGAACGATCTATCGACTAGTTAAGGATTGTGGAGATGCAAACAAAATCACCTATTCTGTTCCTTGCTGCTTTAAGGTTTTCTTATTCCCTCAAAGTGAGCAAAAATAAACAGGCTTTGAAGCGAAAGGTGAGTTGAGGTTTACGGCTAACGTAAAATTCTCTCTTTTGAACAGACGTGTGCGAAAGCGCCCTTTTGGTTCAACTTGACCCAAAACGGCTTATTAAATTCTAAACAAGTATCCCATAATTCTAAACATTAACAGCAAGAGGAAACGAAGAAGAGTAACATTCAAACAGTGAAGTGTACGGTATAATTCACTTCTACATGCAGTGAACGCTAATTGCATACTACTATTTATACATGCATCTTCCAGGCGCAGGAAACAGGGAAACGAACGAAGCAAGAAAATAAGCCAAACAAAAAGAGAGATATTAGTCAAAGTTGGCTGCAGTGGAGGCTATGGATTCCCAGTCTCCTGCTGATGCACAGTCTCATGGCCACCATCACAATCGTCGTTATCAGAAGTGGTGGCAGCAACGGCCCACCCAAATTCACCGACGTCGTCCAGAGAGTAGAGCACGCAAACCAGGACAAAGCAACACAGGAACATGGGAACAGGACCAAAGATCCAGAAAAATAGTGGGAAAGAGAAGTAGAAGGCACGCAGTCCCAGAGACCAAAAATAGCTACCCCGGTTGACGCACCTGGCCACGTAGTCGGCCGTTATGTGGTGGTCGTGGTCGTTGTCATTGCGGCCACGGCGGCGTTGCCCATGCAAGGAAAACCTGTTGTCGTTGAGTGGGACATTGATGAGAATGCTCGCGTGGCTGTAGTATCTGATGGATTGCACCGTGAGCAAGAATGCCAACAAGAAGCAGACGAGCATGGAGAAGAACTTGACGGAGACGCCAAGCTCACTCCTGTCCCCGTACACAAACTTCAAGGCCGCCCCGCCCCTGCCGCCGCCACCGGTCATGAGCAAGGCAATGAGTGAGCTGAGCATGATGGCCGTCGACGCCACAAGGGTCGATGCCATTATGTTGTTGCGGAGTGTCTGCACTGAAAGAACTCCATTCTTGTGTGCGTTCTGCAATGGGGCAAATATAATTCAACTATTTGATTCAACAGTTAATTAATTAACACTGTACAACCATCCTCAAATCACATCAGAACATTAAAAAAAAAAGAAAAAAAAAAGGTTGGCAAATTCAGGAGACGGCGACGATGAGTATTAACAATTAATTAATTAGAAGAGAGACGTAAAAAGAGAAAGATACCTCCATCATGGATAGAACCCAGAAGCGGCGATTGATGGCGTTGACGCCAATGACGGTACGGGCGGGATGCTTGAGGACTCGGTAGAGGAGCCATACGTGGTATGCCAACATCATTGCCAGTCCCAACGGAACCAAAGTGTAATCTAAAACAGCTTTATTCTCCATTTCAATTGTAAATGGAACTTGTTTTTGAAGTTGAAAACAACAATAATAATAATCAAAATTCCGCCCTTTCCTCTCCCAGTCTCCCTTTTTCCCACTTTTTTTTTTTCTTTTTTCTGATTCCCTTCTCAATCTATAGCCGATGGCGGAGGCGTGAAACTGAAAGAGAGAGCTGGAGTAGTTCTAGTGTAACACGGGTCTGTCGTGCAAACGAGGCGACGTCAGTTAGTTAAAACTATCCACCAGTCAATTGCATTCGTTATTATTTTCTTCCAAGACAGAAAAAAAAACAAAAAAAAAACTTTATTAGACGCAATAATAATAATAATACATTTTAATGATTAAGTATTTAAATTTTTATTTTTAATATTTGAGATTTACTTGTATTTTTTTAAAAAAATATATGAAATTAATGAGTTTAAAAACAGTTATTTGCATTATATAAATCACCACATTATGATTTGAGGAGGGGGGGTCGATCTTCATCAAGTCATCTTATAAATTTGCCTTTTGCAGAATCAAATCACTATACACTTACCATGAAAATGAGGTAACATAAGGATGATAAATTGAAGAAAAGAAAAGCGGAGACAATGGAAAAGAGAAGAAGAAATACGAAAAAGATTTGCATTCTGCTTTCAAAAAAAAAAAATAATAATAATAATAACACCCCACCCCCAACAAAACAAAAGAAAAAAAGAAAAATTGTATATATCGACTTCTTTTTCAGAATTTTATGTAGAAAAAGATTTTTATACATTCCTAACATATTGCGTATTGTTTGCTTCAAAAATAAATAAATAAATAAATAAATAGAACTATCATAAATACAAATACACATAAAAATTTCAGATGGTTCCCAAATTATCTTGATAGTGCATCAATTGTTATTGGCATAGGTATTTCTCTTTTATCTCTCTCTCTCTCTTGAATTTTAGGTTTTTTTCTTCAATCATTGAAAATAACAAAACAGGTTCACACTTCAGTTTCACAAATTGGGCAAACTTGAACGAACAAATATAACGTTAGATGTTTGCATGCAACTTAAAGGACTTAAAATTGCATAATAGCTCGACTTTTAGGGGCTGAATTTGATCATTATTTATTTATTTATTTATGTATTTATGAATTTCATACTAAAGATTGGTTTTCCCTATTCCTTTCTCGATTAACTAACGTGTCAAAGCAAAAACTCTCTTTTTTTTTTTTTTTCCTTTTATTATTTACTTTTATTCTGACTCTATATCCTTTCCGTCGGACACTCAAAACTGGATCGACAATTAAGATGCCCGAAGGCGGAGAGAAAAAGCATCGACGGTAGGACGATGAACTCAGCTGTATCTTTTAATTATAAAAAAAAAAAGAAAAAGAAAATTTCTTAAATATCTATAGGTCTGGATATAATTAATAATAGTTTTATCTTGCATGCAAAATCTTATTTACATATATATATAATTTAACAACTAATTGTTTCTATCACTCACTCAATGACTCCACCCTCTCGATGTTCTCCGCTCATGCTATGAGTGCATCTTATCAACATGTAAGATTTGGCCAGTAGGCAACTTGTCCTCATGCGCCGTCCCTAAAATTTTGTGCTCCCTATACGTTCGTTGGAGGCTCAACCTCGTCGAAATTATTTTGTGGGTTTGGATTGAATGAAAAGTGGTATGGACGTTAAATGACGACGACGACGACATGTCTCATTATGGGAATATTTCAGACTTGTAGCGATTAATTATTATTAGATCAGAAAAGCTTACGAGAGATAGTGCCTTACTTGTCTCTCCTTCGACTGTTGTTTGCAGAGGTTTGCGGATGCCGACAGATAGAGCTGGCTGGGTATGGCCGTCGGAACTCTCAGCTTCTGTCTGTGCCAAAAAAAAAAAAAAAAAAAGCATCGCGTGAGTTCTTTTTTTTTTTGTTTTGTTTTTTTGAGGGTATTTGTAAGGGCTACTCTGCCACTGTTTCTGTCTTTGCCTCCAAGCCCACTTTTTTGTTTTTGGAGTGTGACTTGCCTTGTTACCCTTTGTTTTGACTTGCTCATCGTTTTGTTTTTGTTTTTGTTTTTGGTTTTTTTTTTAAAAAAAATAATTAATTTTACGCATGTTTCGCCGCTGTTCTGCTTTATTTCTCTAGTTGACTTGAAATTGATTGAATCTCGGATTGTCTGCATTCGCACTTGATTTGCCCCATTTTAATTCACTGAATTTTATTAATTGTTCTGTCAATGTTTCTAGTTTTAAGTGGCGGAATTGAATTTGATTACCGAATTTTTTACTGCATTCTGACTGTGGCCTAGTGTAAAATGAGGTCAAGTGGTTGTTGCACTACCAAGAAAGAAAAAACAAAGCCGGACATCGATCGAGCACGTGTGCTCACTTTGATCGTGGCATTTGCAATTGTGCCGGGGGGCCGGGGGGGTTGCACCATCTTGAGTGGCGATTGAAATGCAAATAATTTAAACAAATTTTGTAACCGCACTAACTTGAAGAAGGCATATAAAATTCGACCTGACGTGCATTAAGATTAAACATGAAAAGGCAACAAAAATGTTACCCGCATAACACCAACCGTCTGCCATTGGAGACCAGGAAAGGACTTTCATAACGCAATTGTCCCCCAACATAATCACCTCACTAACACAACTGGTGATTCCCACATTCGCGAAGGCACGCGAGCCTCAGACAATTCTAAGAAGGATCAGACATGAGGCAAATAAGAAATTGGATTTCAAGTCTAAAAATAATAATAATAAAGAAGAAGAAGAAAATCTAGTGTCTAAACGAACTTTCTGAAATGGGTTTTGGTTGATAATTGAGATTAGCTAAGCAAATGGGGTTTTTTTTTTTTTTTCCAGGGGTAGAAAACGGAAACGAGAGTCTATATTTAATTTGATTATTAAAATGTTAATGTGGAAGTCTACTCTTAATCGTGTTTCCTCGTGTAAGTTCGAAACCTACAATCAATCAGACACGCCCGTTCCGACCTGAGTTCAGGTGTCTTTTTGGGTTACCTCCGCATTGGGTTATCTTTCGGAAGAGAGATGGGAAAATTAAAAAGGATAAAAAATATATCATGTCAGGGAAGTGTTAGCAAAGAAAAAAGGATTTGTTGTTGTGAAAGTCCACCCGGTAGAGAAATTGGAAGGGGCTTCAAGTCACGTGGATCCTGCATTCCTTGACGTAAAAGGTCACATCAAGACTTTAATTTTGCAGCACACGAAAAGATTGGATTTAGGCAATTTTCCTTAAGTTTGTTGACTTTGAGTTCGACGATTTGCAATCACTGGCCAAAAATTAATAAAATTATACATGTTATTAATGATCTATTTATACACTTATCCATTATCATTTTTTTTCCTCATCCTGTAAAAATATCAGACTCGTCCCCCCCCCCTGTAATTGAAAATGACAAATATAAGTTTTCCCTTTCTCCTCTTTGGTTGATTGCTAAAATTCGGAAGAAAAAACCAATGATTTATAAATTCCTTGCACCGGAACAACCTGCAACGTTAAGAGTTTCGAATTTAAATTTTAATTAGAGTTAGTTAATTTATAATAATGATAATAATAATTCTTAAGCTTATTTGCCTATATAATATATATACATAATTGGACCCAAAGCCCCATAAGCTAATAAAGCAAAAGATCACATGCTACCAATAAGAGAGATTTGCAAGTCTCAAGTTTAATTCCAGTCAATGCTAATTATAAAACAAAATAAAAGATTCTTTACATTTCATTTCACCAATGTTTGCGCGCTAGCTAACTCGTGTGAGTTATAATTACTTCTACTCCGATTCAAAGAACAAAAGGTGCGCCATAATCTAGCTCAATATCGATCCACGTAAAGCGTAACACACACAGCTCATTGCCAGAAGAATTAGGAACCTCAAGACAGCGTCAATGCTTTGTTCTCCAACTTGAAGACTTCAGTTCTGGGGTCACACATAATAAGCCTGAAAAAGTAAGAAGGGTTTCATGAAAAGCAGACGGCTAATCATTCCTGGTGGCCATGATCTGATGTTCCATTTGATGAAGTCAAGGAGCACCACCATCCTATTTTGAAGTCCGTGATAGCATACCACTGCATTCAATGGACCCAATTCACACTCAACTATAAGAAAAAGAAAACACGAGAGCCCAATAATTGATGCCCGCTTGAAGCATGAAAATTTAGAATCCATGATAAAATTTGACCGAGAAGCATGATAAAGAAGACGGGTACCAAAATTCAAAGACTCAATGCTCCAAAATTTTTATCTTTTCAATATAGTTTTGCATGTGCTGAGTAACATCAGCAGAAAGACGTGCTCCAACCACAAGCTTATATTGCTCAAATTTCATTTCCTCACACTTCAGCGCCACAGTTTTGCAGGCCTTGATACTTCCTGGTGCAAAACAGAAGCAAAAGAGAGGAAATAAATATGCAAGAATTCGGATAAAGTGGTAATCACATCAAAGTTAGAATCAAGGCTTCAAATAAATATCAATATACCAGAAATATTTCATAAGAGCTCTTCATTCCCAGTCATTAAAGTTAGATTTATGTCAGTGTTGGAAATAACAAGTTATCCTGTTTCCTTGTGGTGAAGCCGAAGGATGAGAATAAGATGCAGGAATTAAACGCACCAAGCTTCCCATGTACTAGACTCATAGATTATCAGCAACTTGCCACTATTTCATCAATTTATTTCTTCCAATGGAACATGCTTTCCGATTATAAACATAGGGTTTTCAAGTTAATGACATGCACAAAAAACAAAAAAGAAAAGAAAAAAAACAAGTAATGCTTTCAGAAACTCACTAAACAATAAGAGTTTTAGTAGACTATTTCGCTGAACATGAACTTAAGCCAATTGACACGAACCAAGTTAATGATCAACTTTCTGCCTGTCCATTTCTTTCTCCACATCACTAAGAAAAGTGAACTTTTGTGTAAAGGCAAGAATAATACATTTTGATCTAGAGATATAAGCTTGAGTTGTGGAAACGAACTGTATATGAAAATAAGGGTAGTGCTTTGTAAATTTGTCCCTTCCCCAAACTACAAAATGTAGGAGCCTCATGCCTTGAGACACCCTTATTACACTGGGAATTTTATTAGAATTTTGATGAAAACATGACCTTATGCCAAGATGACATGAATTGAACTAGTAATTACAACATTTGAGTTCCATTTCTTCCTCATCTCTTTTTTCTTCTTCCAATTTCTATTTACATCACTTTTCCAGAATCTGCATTGCAATGTTTAAAGCACAGGATAAATTTTTCTGGCATCTAAATTGCAATGCTTAAAGCAAATACTCAGCGATAGAAAGTGTTGGAAATAAAATCTAAAGACCACTTCAAGATCCTTACAAGAAGCTGAAATATCAGAGAACATATTAATAACATAAACATATATCAGAGAATATTTAATTCTGCTTATTAATGAATTCTTTGCATAAACATAATACATATAAAAAAATTTGCATGTTGAAGTTCATTCTGAAGCGAGATAAGCAAGTTTTGCCAACTTAAAGAAAAGTTTCGAACCTTGATAATGGACAAAAATAGTAAAATGTTTGAATTGTGCATTAAGCTAAATTGTTGTGAGAAGTATATCATGGCCTACTAGCTTATTATCCACCCACTATATTGCAGTTCACCCTGTAAATTTTTATTCCTCAGATTTCTCCAGTCGCTCCAAATCCATGGACAATACCTCCTAATTGATTAATGCCTTAGCTTGAGTAAGTAAGGGTGAAGGAGAAAGAATAAGAGAGCCAAAGCTATTTTGTTTTGAGGGAAAAGAAGATATCTGCTTAGTTGTATCTAATATCCAAACTTGTTGACAATGTCAATTAAGGTATCCAAAGTGTTCTACTTCATGCATCACCAAAATGTGATGCAGCACAAAGTTGCCCTACCTACCATAGATCGTCCACAAGGCAAATGTTGGTTGTGCGGACACCAACTCATAGCCACCAGGGTTCGCACACTCATAACTGTAAGCCATGTGTGCTAGAGCTTTATAGCTTCATCCAAATTGTAATGAATGTGAATTTCAACAGCTTTGGGACTACCTCATAAGAAAATAAAAGGTATTAGGGTGCAAAAAGTGTGGCTTTATTGTAAAGTCCTCTTACTTTTATATTTTTACATACGAAAACAAGTTCGGACAACCAGGAAATTATATCTTGAAATACCTCATAATAACACAGTTCTGCTACAACGAGATATATTGGTAGACAAGGGCCCCGATTAAAATTTGAAAGAGTTAGGACTTGGCTTCAAGTTTTGCATTCTATTAGAGAACTCCATTAAATATTTAACAGCAGTAAAATAAACAACCTTGAAACTTTTATGTCACAAGCCTTTAGGGAAAAAATTGCAGGCACTAACACAGATGTCCAGGCAGTGGCCTTGTGGGGAAAGAAAAATAAAGAAAGAAAAGCAGGTTTTTAAATAAATGACAAGGAAACAGAGTTCATGCTCTTATTCTAAGGGAGCAAATGCCAGAACAATTCACTCGCACATACTTACTCTTCATATTTTCTTTCCAACGTTAGTACAGATGGAAACAAATATTCAAAACCTAAAATCAATTCATTTATATCAGTTTTCTTAGTTACCAGTGTGCTATTAAAATTTTTACAGGCTCACCACTTAGATCCAGTAAGTTGAATAATACCGAGCAGTTTGAAATACTCCTGACCATGGTAATTGCAGACCAAACCTTTTGGTACTCCTCCCTTGATGCTCTAATGATGCAGAGCTTTGTAACCGGATTCACATATTTGACTGCAAAAAACAAAAAAATGAATGAAAAGATATGTTGAGAGGATTAATAGTGTAGAAAAGGAAGGAAATTAAGCACATCACAAAAAAGGAAAACAAAGAATTAGCAGACAGTTGCTTGCCTTGTAAAGAGCCAAGTGATGAAGCTAAACCGCACTCCCCAAAGTTCACAAGAATGCTGTCTTTGATTGCTTTTGACACATTAAATTGAGTAAGTACAATAGGATCATCCCTCGTCAGATCTTGATTGGGATCCAAGAAAACTTCGGTTACCAAGTATCTATTTTTAAATCCCACCATCAGCCCTTTTTTCTGCAGTATCCATTTTGCCAAAGAAAGCAAATTAGGAGTACACAAATGCTAAGCCCTCTTTTCCCCAAAACCCTTTTTGAGTGCTCTAATTGAAAATTTTGTAAAGCCCATCATCTCAAAAACAAACAGAAGGAACCCATTTATTTTCTCTACTTCGTTCCAAAAAAAATAAATCAACACGAATTGCCAAAAACTCAGAAACCAATAGACATTAGCTTTGTAAGTGAACACCAGAAACAAAAACCGGTCTACAAACTAATGGGGCATTTTTTTTTTTTCGTTGTTTGATTCTCTCTTACCCTCGTTCTCCAAACTCTCTCCGGTCAGCACACCTTGTTATTTCTTTCTCTAATCACACCATGGCTATACAAGTTGGGACTATTATCCATATTTCTGTATCCATAAAAGACCTATTATGATTGCCAGAAACTGCAATGATTGAGAAGAAGGCCTATTAGACGGATCCAGATGATTGCTCACAACGTTCTTAATTTAGAGTTATGTAATAACACTAAAGAACAGACCCAAAGGAAAAAGATACACACACACACACACGGAGTCTTTGGAAAAAAATCACTAGTAACCAAGCAAACAAGGAACTTGATTGCACAAACAATCAGCTGAGATACATCTACCCAAGTCACAGTAGATATACATATACATATATATATATATATATATCTCCGATGCAGTTAAAACAGAGGATTGCATGCAACAATACGTACAAAGTGGTGGTGGTGATGAAAACGGCAGCTGCAGATGGTGAGCGGCCGCGTCTACTCTTTTTTTTGGCTATTTCCCTCTTTGCTTGTATCGGTTTTGCGAAGCAAAAGGGCTTCGTTTTACTTTTGCCTTTTCTCTCTTTCTCTCTCTCTCTCTCTCTATATATATATATATTTTTTTATTTTATTTTTTTTTTCTGTTTTTACATCATAGACTGAAGTCTATTTTCAACTCTTTTTTTTTTTAATTTGTTGCACTTAAATTATTTAAGATTAATTTATTTTTATTCAATTAAAATACGTTGAATTAATTAAAATACGTCAGATTGTGGGCATGGAACTGGGGCCCATCGATTTATCTCTACCGAGATGACCCTGGCCTGCATGCACGACACAAGGTCAGGTCATTTAGCAAAGCCAACAACCCTCTCTCTCTCTCTCTTTTTCTTTTTTTTTTTAAAAATAATTATTGTAGTCATATTTTTATTTATTTTTGAAAAAAAATTAGTATCCATATCATTTTATATAGAGTAGAAAATTAAATAAATATATATATATATATATATAACATAATTTTTAATTATTACTTAATTTATTATTTATTTAAAATACAAATTTATTATAACATAATTTTTTTGAATTGTATATCTTGAAAATAGCAACAGCAATCTGAGGACGTGTTTGGGGGGGGGGGGGAGAAGCGGTCAGTGCGTAGCGCGCGTGGGGGCAGGTGCTCGGGGGTCAGCGACGCGGGGGAGACAATTCCACGCATAATTTTTATGCACTTGCGTCGGCAAGGCATGGCATGATAATTTAGTGAGAGACGCGGCATCCCAAGGCAAAGTTGCCGGCAACTTCACCCACATTTTCCCACCAACTTCTTACTCCCTTCTTCCCCCTCCCCCAATCATTTTTATTATTGTTTTATTTTATTTTATTATTACTACTACTATTAATTTATATCAATTAATTATTATTATTTTTTTTTCTCTCTCTCTCTCTCTGTTAAAACTAGATTAGATTTGAATCTGCCTTTTATTTCTTTCTGAAATAAATAAATAAATAAATACATAAAGATACCCATTAAATACAAAATTTTGATATAAATTAAACATTATCAAATTTCAAGTACATTTTTTATTAAATTTTAATTATTAATTATATAGTTAATATATATTGAGGTGAGGGACTGACACAGACGAGGCCCCCCCCCCACCCCCCAAAAGCCCAAAGACATAATAAGAGGTGAAAAAAAAAGAAGAAGAAGAGGACCCCACCTCCTGACATTTTCTGCCTTGTCATCATCCCTCCTCCCTCATTTCTCTCTTTTAAATTACACATAACAACCCCACCACCCTTCCTCCCTCTGTTCTCCGATCCCTCTTCTCTTCCTTGCTCTATTCTTTTAGTCTGTCTTTGGTTTTTGGCTTCCTTTGTGTTATATTGCATTTTCCTTTTGCTTTTCTAGGGTCCTCTAGGTCCCCGAGAGGGTGCGTGCGTGCGTGCGTGTGTGTGTGTGTGAGCGTGTGCAGGTCTCGCGGGTGCTTGTTGGTTCTGTGTAATTTGTTAGGCAGATCAGGTATGCCCAATTTCTTCTTCTTCTTCTATTTCTTTCATTTTCATCATTTGGTTGGTATAATACTATATATATATTTCTTTCGTTTTTTTAAAAAATTATTATTTTGTTTGTTTTTTTTTTTTTGGTATGTTGATTTTGTTTGCGTGTGATGAGTACTGGATGGAACTGGTCATTTTAATGTTATCCTCAGATCTGTCTCTCTGTGTTTGTCCGTACTACGTTACTGTTCGCTGGTTCGCTTGTCGGCGTTGACCTGCTCCTTTTTAATTACGATTTTAAACAGTCGCTTCAATTCCACCTCTCTGATCTTTCTTTCTTTCTCTTTCTTGTTTTTGCTTCAAACTTTGTTGCCAAATTTAAACTTGCACACACGCACGCGCGCGCGCGTATAGATAGATAGATAGATAGAGAGAGAGAGAGAGAGAGACAAATGGGTGGAGTTATGCTGTAATTTGTTATTGTAAAGATGAGAAGGGAGCGCAGCTTATGAAATTTGCCGGCCTTTTTTCCAGATTTAACAATGGAGGTATGTGGCAAATCCATGGTATCCGCTCCCACCACCAGCGTGATTTATCTGTCCACCATTTTGGGTCGAGACGGGCCTGTTACCGTCCACAAGTGCGATTGGAAATGTGAAAATGAGCGCGTCTGTGGAAACATGTACCGCTGCAAACTAACCGGTCTTACACACATCTGTGACAAGAACTGTGACCAGAGAATTTTGTATGATAACCATAGCTCCCTTTGTCGAGCTAGCAGGCAGATTTTCCCGCTCTCTCCGGCCGAGGAACAGGCAGTCAAAGGGGTTCGCCGGAAGCTTGATGCTGACAATTACCCCACTGATAGCTGTGTTTCCAAACGCAGGCGGGATGCACAATTTCATGCTTCTCCTTTCGAGAAATCCTTCTCTGCTGTCAGTCCAATCTGCAGCCAAGTTGGAGATGGCATGGACATGAGCTAGATATATATATCGGATAACTGGAATATTTTTTATCTTCCCCTTCCACGCGCCATGTTTCTTTGGAAATTCCGCCCCGCCCCCCTTTTTATTCCTTCTCGTAGAAAAATAAATTAACTGAACGTTCAGCAGCTGATGATGGACTTGACGCGACCTCTTGTCTTTTGGAACTCTATGTTGCCTCTTCGGTTTAATTTAACACAGTACTTCCATTAGCTTGGCTTAACTTTTTGTGGGGGATATTAAGTAGCTTGATTGGCTTTCTGTTTCTTTTTTAATTTTTATGAAACTTGAGCAAACTTTAGTTCTATTCTGGGCCCGAATTGTAGTTTACTTATGGTCTTCAGATGGTTGGATCACAGTGCATTCTTAGTTTGAACAATCTACTTTTTCTTATTCCACTTGCAGTTCTGCATCTCAATGGTTTGCTATTGTGTTACCCTCCCATTTGACATCTATTGAAACTCAATCAGTCTGTGCTTTAAGGTTGCCTTTTGTATGTTCTGTTACACAGTTTCTTATCCTTCATCTAACTAATTTTTTGTCTGCTGTTTACCGTGCAGAGTAGGATTTCTCCAGTTTCCTCTAGTGAAGGGTGTTTTTGCATTTGTAATTGGTGGAAACTGTAAATCTTAGCTCTTTGCTTTACAGTGATTGCCGGCTGATGGGGGCTATATGGTTATTTGCTGCTTTAGTTTCTGTGTTGTTAACCGTAAATGCTATTTCTTTGTTGATTTATGCATGGTTCCCTGAGGTAAAAGATTTTCTTTTAGAGGGCCTGAATTGTGTGTGCAGGAAGGAGCTTAAGTTGCTTTTTTGCATGAGGAATAACTTATGTTCCGCATCTACAAAAAGTGTAAAATAGGTTATTTTATCCTTTTTCAATGCAGGTAATTTTATCATTTCCTGGAGAATGGTGTGCGCTTAGTCCCTTTAAGCATGGACAACTGGTGTTTTGAGGATTCGCAACATAGACATCATCTGCTTTGTTGAACACTCCAGTGAACTTCTTTGAACCGCCTGGCATAGTGGCTTGTACATCACTGCGTATGCTTGATGTCAGGTGCGTTTAGTAGACTGATTCCTGATTTTTTCAAAAAAGTTGTGCAAGCAGGTATTTGAAGTTCTGGTAGCCAACAATCTTATTGTCTGTTCATCAAATTACCTGGAAAATGGGGATCTTTAGTTTGATATGAGTTCATTTTTCTGGCAGATGAGAGGTTTTCAATTGATATGCAGCATAAGTAGCTTACTTTTGCCTGGTGAGCTAGAAGATCGGCTAGTTTTTATTACAAAAAGCTACTTGAGGATGAGACCTGCAAGTGCATGGGTTTCTTCCCAATTGTCACAACCCCTAAAGGTGTTCCAGCATGTTGAACTTTGCAGGCAGCCTGACTTATAAGCTCCTGAATATTGTATGGCTAAATTGATACAACTGCTTGCATCTGGACTACTGGGAACAGCCCTTTAAATTGTAATTGCCTCTAGTTTTTATTGCTGGTCTAAAATGAATCTTTGATTGGACGCGTAAGCTTTTCTTAGCTGATGCTGTACTACCATAAGTTTTGCTGGTCCTATTCATCTTTACAATTGGCATGTTCGAAGCTGACTTGACCATACATTTGAATGGGCATTGGATTTGATGCTGGAGGCCTTCGTTTCGCTTTGGTGAAATTTATACAATAGTTAGATTTTTATACTAATTTATACTAGTGTACACGTGAACAAGGTTTCCACGACAACTCTGGAACGTTGATGTTCTTGATTGTGATGCTTTCACTTTTTTTCCGCTCGATCTCGTTGCTCAGACTTCATTTTCATTGGCCTAAGTTCGAGTTGCATGTGGGTGAGGCTGCATGTCGCTATCATATTCCAATTCCCAGATTTGGAATTCGCTAGCATTTTCATCCTCAGTGAGCCAATTGCTTCTCGGTGGGTCGCTGTTGATAAAACTAAAGGTCATCTCTCGGCTGAATTGACCAGCCAAGTTAAGCTAACCTTTCACTTTTAGACTTGAATTTGTCACAACGCCTGTTCCCTATATTCTACGGTTCCCGACAAATTCAAAGCCCCTATCTTACACGCCACACACGAAAGCGCACGACCACATTAAATACGTCAAAGTTACCTGCATGTCTATTTTTCCAAATTTCCCTCTCATTTTCTTCTATTCTTCTGGTCTCTAAGGCGGCTACTCTTCCACATCAAGTGTCCTGAGATCCTGGTGTGCTATACATAACTTCCAATTGCCAGATTACCTGTGGACTCTGGTCAAAAATGCACATTCCAATTGGTAATCTGGCTTGGCCAGGTTGGATCTATCCGAGGATACAGTGCACGTTTGACTGGTCTAGAGTTGGATCCTACTGAAGCTGGGATGTGATGGCGATGGTACGACTCGCTCTGCGTCAAATGTAGGATAATCCTTGTCATGGACAACGACATCGGTTTCGTAGATGCCTCTAATTTGCCTGCTTTTAAACCTAGTTTAAGTCTATGATGTGGCAAAATAATTAATAAACCCTAATGTATCACTGTCTTATACATTCAGATTTTCCCTATATTCAACACACTTCGGACGAGCTTGGCCCAGGGCTCATAGCCATGATTTGATCAAGGCACAAGCAATTCCTACGTACTTTCGGCTGCATAATACAAATCCATGTTCACGGTGATTTTCTCATCACAAGTCAATGAAATAAATTAAACGCGGTTGCGGCCGATTCAAGCATCTTATTGCAATTGAGTTCCAAACTGAATAATTTTCGTCTCTATTAATGAAGCAGTAGAGTAGCACATTGATTCTAGATGAATTATCCTATAACAAATGAGAACGAAAATGACACAGCCCTCGTTTACTTATAAATTGCTTGCAGTCTCCATTTAGTTTCTGCACAAGGAGCAGAATGAGAATAAAACTCTCCTTAGGCAGCTATTGCTTTCATTTCTTTGTTTTGGCCTTTCTTGTCACCTGTGCTTTCTTTCTCAGTTTCTTTGCTGGCTGTGGATTTCTTAGACCCATTCCACCTTTTTTCCGTGTTCTCTGCATCCAGACTTTCATAAATAAGCATACACGAAATAACTACAAAAGCATACATACATACATATATATAATGCTGGGTTTTATCAATTCACTGAGCCCAAAGCATACGGATATTTTCTCAGATTTTCCTTTAGGCTTCTCATCAGTTTGTTCTCCAGTGCCTTCATTCTGATCAGCTTGACGAGAAATAGCTTTAGGCATGGTTTCAGCCTCTTCTTCAGAATCAAAAGAAAATCCCTCAAGTGTTCCTGCTCATGCAAATTAATTGTAATAGAGGAAAACAGAAGTGGAACAAAAAAGTATGAGGGGATAGCAGTGATCCCAGTATTAAATTATCCCAAAAACAAATGCATTATCAACACCTCAGAAAAGAATCCTGACCTTCAACCATGGTCTCAGCTTCATGAACATTTGACTGTGGTTTTAGCTGGATAAAGTCATTCATGATTGCCTCTATCTGACCAAGGAAGATGCAATTTTATGGCTAAGAAGAACTTATTTTATGAAAAATTAAGAACATGATTATTGTATTACACATTTTTTAATCCATGATGACGTTTGGAAAAAATGTACAGCAAGAAAAAAAAGGCAACCATTGAGGAAGATAGTTTTGCAGGAGGGATGACAAAAAGTTGAAGCCTATTTTGAATGATGCAGCACAATAACAAACATAAGAGACCAACAACAAATGTGCAATCAGTCAACCAACCTTTGCCTCCGATTGACCAAAGTTGACCTGAACAAGAAGAGATCTATGTCATATCACAGCAATCATCTTTCTGTGAGTAAAATGCAGGGTGGTATATCACAAAATATCATAAAATAAGGTGTCAATTGTTTTTGACAGAAAACATGAATTAGAAAGGATGGTCTGAAAAATCATGGTGGAGATTGGTAACATACAACACAAAATGTCCTGGAAGGGACTACCGTTGTTCTGTATATTGTTCCTGAAACATCCCAAGGTGAACCCAAATTAAACCAATCAATGAAGGCCTATTAATGAAGCATCCAGAAGAATTAGATATGCTGGCAACATTCAATAAAGAGAAGGCATTCCAAGTGGAAATGGAAACTGAATAAAATTTAGTAGAACTGAAAAATCAGAAAACAAAAGAAAAGTAAAAAAGAATATTATATCAGTGTGTGTATGCATGTGACCATTTTGAAAGCTAAAGCAACTGACAACAGGTCAGCAAACTCTTTTGACTCAACAGTTTCAATAATTCAAAAAAATTGAAAATTGGACTTCTGAAAATTCAACAAGTCAATATTTTACAACTACCGTGAGGACCTTAAGCTCTATTCCTTTTTTTAGGTCAAAATCTTAAACTCTATTTTCACTTTATCCTACAAAGAGAAATATTAGGAAACTACAAAATTCATGTACTGTAGGGAACACAAAAGTCATTGTCAGAATGTAGGCTACCTTTCAAGTCTAGGTACATGTCACAATTTCCTGACGGTGTATCTGTAATCATTACCCGTCCAACAGCCCCCACATCACCACTTAAATCTATGGAGTTGCCTTCACACTCAATGAGTGCCTGCACACGCCATAAAGTTTCGGTAGTCACTAACATGCATAGTTATCAGAACTTGACTTTTGTTATCTATATATGCATGTGCCTGTGTGACAAAAATCCACAAAATACAACCTCAAATGTCAAGCAAGGAAAAAATAAAGCCCAGACTGTTATTAGCCTACAAGTCCAGAACCAGAGAAGTGTTGTTGTAGGATCAAATCTAACAATTTTACGGTCAAAAATGCTTTGTGTTAATTATACATAAACACAATATTTTTATTAGGTCATATTGGAATCCCATCAAAAGAATGGGAGAAAAAAAGCATGGGAGTCTGCCTTATCCCCATCTATAAGAGCTTGCAAGCCTCAATCCCCCAGAGCCCCCTTCAGCAGACAAACAAACACTATCCACAGAGATCAAACAACTTTTCTTTTTCACATTCAGAAAACTCAACCCACTTGTTCAACTTATAATGAGAGTTCTCAGTTTCCTCTTTTTTCTTTAATAATTGTCCTGAGTAATTTAAATGAATAATGATAGGTGAAGGAACACAAATATTTTCTCCAAAATGTGTTGGCCTAAACAGATGGCTGCTGGATTTTTTAGTCACACTGTGTTTTCTGTGCTGTGTAGACTGCCTAGTTCACTAAGACTGCTGGTTTGTTTTAATAAATGGTTTAGATACAGAATTGGACTGGCCAAATGCCCAGTTTGCCAGTTGACCTGAGGGAAAGAAAAGCACTTATTAAGCAAAATGGTACATGATCCAGAAGACACTAGGGGATGGGTTCACCTAAACACCAAAATACCTAAGCAACCTATCATTTGGAAAACCTACAGTGCTCAATTTTATTCATCCTAACTGCATCTTCACTTATTCCCAGATGAAATTTCATAATTTTGTCCAAAATATTTAAGACAAGACAGCAGATGAAATCTAATAACATAAATGCAGAAAGCAATAAGCTATCAACTAAGCTAACTTCATAGAATTCAAATGAGACGTCTAAAATAAAGCAGCCAACAGGATGCAATAACCAACATGAATGAAGCCTACCTTTGTACGATGGACTTTCTCAGACAGCACCAAAGGTAACCTTGATTTAGAAGCCTGCAAATTT
The DNA here is from genome assembly GCA_037897445.1 of Ceriops zippeliana. Classification (NCBI taxonomy): domain Eukaryota; kingdom Viridiplantae; phylum Streptophyta; class Magnoliopsida; order Malpighiales; family Rhizophoraceae; genus Ceriops; species Ceriops zippeliana. The sequence continues at coordinate 4,111,305 of JBAPLH010000018.1, read as the reverse complement.
AAGTTGCTATTACAGTTCACTGAGCTATGAAGTAGCAAAGGAATTGGCATTTCTTACATGAGCACCATCATGCTTCTCAGATATGTCTTCCTCTGCAACTTCTGCATCCTCATGGTTCCCTGCAGCATTATCAAAGTAATTTAAACTTCAAAGCCAATAAACTATTTATTTGAGCATATGTTCATGTATATGTAGACTTTATATGGTCTCTATGTTCCTTTGCAATGCACACACACACACACATTGCATATCTAACATATTACATGCGACCACACGATGGAAGAAAAAAAAAAGAGAGAGAAAATCTTGTGAACATATGTATTATGGATATTTATGTATTGGATGTCATGCATAAAAATAGAGAGATTTGTCTTGGATTACAGGGCTGATGCTTTAAAAAAACTTAAAATTAGCCGCTGAAATTTTGGTTTTTGAATTTGAGAAAAAGGTTTTATTTCCTCATATTTCTAGACAGAGGACAGAAGAGAACATGAAAAACACGGGGAAATAGTAGCAGGGAGAAGCAGAGAGGAAACCTAGTTCTTATCAAGCAAAGATCTGTCACCATAACTCACTTTGTACCCCTTTCCTTTGTACCTTATTCTGTGCGTTATTCACTCTCTGCAGTGCATGACCTTCTAGTTTTAGACCCTTAATTAAGAAAACTTCTTCTTTAAAGCTTTTCAGTGGAGATTCTCCAACTGCACCAACAAGAAATCCACCTTAGTTTCTTATCCTTTCTATAATTCAGCATTTTATCCTCTCCATTTCAGGACTGTTATCAGGACATGACTCAGAGTCTGATGGCCAAAAACCAAAGGATTCGCTTACTGATTCATGGTATGTGGCATTATTCATCCGCATAAACCAAGTGACATAAAGCAAAATATTATCCTTGATATTCCAAAGAAACTCAAACCGCAAAAGTGCAGAACAAGGCATAGAAGGGTTGGGCATGCAGTGATAACATTCATGGAGAAGTTCACTTGTTGGGAGACTGCAAGGAACGAGCTCGTACTTAGATGCAATCACCAAAATAGAAGAGGTAAACTACCTAAGCAACAAATTTTATTAGAACCAAATGAGAGAAGAGGAAGTGCTGGAGAAAAGATAGTTGGAACGAAGCTTGCAGGTGCTTATTGCATGTTATTTTTCACATGAACACCATTACCCGTGACGTTATAAAGGAAAACAAAAGAAAAACAATATGCAACCTCAAAATTAATGGAACAAACGTGGAAACTATATAAGTAAGCTAAAAGAAAACATTGACAGATCACAACAGTGAGGTTTCACTAAGCACATAAGGGAATTTGGTTTCGGCTGCTGGTCCAAAAGACAAATAGTTTAGACTAACATGAAATTCTCATCCTGAAAACCAACCTCTCACCTCGCGGTTTCTTCTTGTTTAGCAGAGCGCGATCTACTTCAACTTCTGAGCCCTTAACCGGAGCCTTAGTTTCAGAAAACTTATCGGGTGGAGATTGTGCAGCGCTTTGACCAAGAGCCGTCTTATGGTCGCCGTCGTCTGCTGGAATAATGAGAGAATCAATTGTATCATCCTTAGAAGGACTTGCACTTGGCGAAGAACCAGATTCATCCGATGATAAGGTCACAACCGACTGAGATGGAACCTGTTCCAGAAACGCACATTCATTCTTTTTAGCTAGCAATAATGCTAACTGAACAACAACACAAAGGGAAATGCAACAAGTACGCACAAATTCTATAAAAAAGTGAGAAAAAAGAAGAAGAAGAAGAAGAAGAGCGAATATAAAAGGCAATGAAAGAAAAGAAAGTGCGTTTCTCCAGTTGTGTAATGGAAATCCAATCCAACATCATCACAGCAACGGGCGGCGTTATTTACCTGGAAACAACGAAGCCAATCGGGTGAATCCTCCCCGGAGCCGCTCATCTTGCGTTGGAAAATACCTAATCCGATGAACGGTCTTTAGAAAAAGAGTGTAATGGAGTTACCCTTTCCTTCTTCCTTTTTTTTTTTTTTTCTCTCCAAAAAATAAAATAAAATAAAAAAATCATCCACACAACGAGACGAGGGTATCATTCCGTAATTCACAGTTATTATATTTAATTTTACAGTTTTAAGTACAATTGTGAGAGTTTAAACTTTATTAAACCAAGTCGAATTCTCTTGTGATATTAAAATTTAAAAATATTTTATAGAGACCTAATCTACAAAATGCATCTCCGTTTTCTGATGGCAAGGACGCAGGGCGTTTGTAGACAGATTTGGTATATTGCACTGCAGATCCAAGGCATTAACATTATGCCTGAGAGTTGAAACACAGAGAAAATAATAGAGTAATTTTTATTTTTTTTTTAAAAAAGGTTAACTTTTATGTTTGAGAAATATTTTTGAAGAACAAAAAAAAAAAGAAAATTATGTCTTTATTTATTTACCCAATCTATTTCTCTTAAAATTGAAAAATAAAAGAAAGAAAAAAAGAATTTAATTATGCAGCCAAAAATGCAAATCCCTTTAACATGCCTATATATTATTTTATTTTATTTAAATTGAATAATTATTTGAACAAATTACTTTATATGCCATCATATTTGTTCTCGCTACTTTGCTATTATTTTTTTTAATTATTTATTGTCTAATCATTTCTATTAAAAAGATTCTATTGCATTTGTTATTGTTATATATATATATACTGGAAAATGAACAGGAAAAAAAAAACACAAAAAGCCCTGACGTAGGAGTTGGTCAAATCACATTTGTCATGATTTTGCCCCATCTTAAAATGATTTCGGAATTTGCAATGCATGCCCCCGGTATAAACAGAGTCGGTTCATTATCCTCACAAAATTCATCCAACTCTATAAGCTGGCCGCGAAAACATACACAACCAACCCATTGCAGGAATCAATGTTTTCGGGCTTGGACGTAAAGGCAAAACGGCAGACATCCATGCCATCGTTACCTTTGATACATACATCAGTCTATATATGTATATATGACGACATCTATTGGCAAATGATCGGTTCAGGAAGCATTGAGGAGGCTCTTTAAGTGCAAAGGTGAATGGGAAATGCTAGGACGAACTGGGGTCTTTGATGGGCTCACCCTGCATGCACGAAGTATAAGATTTTAAATGAAAACCCCATATGTGGGTGGCAATGTGAAAGCAACAATTGCTAAGAGCCGTGAAAGCCACCTTATTGGCAGCGATCCCAAAATTGCACCACTGCAGCTCAGAGCAACAATTGCACTCCCAGCCTGCAAAATTTGAAACAAATAGGTAAACACAATCAAATGACAATGATAGAAACACAAAATCAAGCATATACTGCAATCAGATGATTACTACCATAATTTCTGAACAGAATGGTTAAAAAAGAAAAAATGAAAACATATTATTTAGCATCTGGATGATTCTTGATTCATAGTTGTATGCAGATATTTACTCCCATTTGATGCATTACCGCACCATCAGACATGTTATCCAGCATAAACTCTCCAACTGAAACATCCTTCTAACCCTTTGACTCGGCGTGACCAACAAGAGGGTTTGTATTCAAAGAACATCCATATTACTGAGAGAGTTGTTTCATTGCAATGGGAAAAAAGAAGACACCAGTGAAGAAACTGCACATTAAGGCACACAGGTCATGTTTTTGATTTCCTCTGGGACCAAACCCAGGAAGAAATCGCAGGTCACAGTCGGTTGAACATGCTAGCTAATGTGGTCTACCTATAAGGGGCTCCTTGTCATCAAACACAACATAATTAATAAACAAAAGAATAATTCAGGGATACAGGTAATAATCCAAGGACAGAAACAAATCCGGAAATCTGAACTAAAGGCACAATCCACAGAAAATTGACACCTGCTATTTCACTTGTTCCACCAAAAAGTTATCCAATATTTGACATCAGTTGTCTAAAGCATTAGATACCACTGCCAAAGGATGGACTAAGAGATGTAGGACAGATAAAGAGAAAGTGGAAATCGGGGAGAGATTGGTGAAAGGGGAGAAAGCAGACAAAATTCAGAGTAAAAGATGCAAGACCATGTTAATTACAAAGATGATGATCATATTTATAGATCCTATCTATCTGTAACATAGTAAACTAGAAAAGAAACAACTAAACTCTCAATTTAACAAGATATCTAACCTCGCAATCAAATAACAATGAAAAATAAGGGCATTTGCAAAAAGAGGACTTTTCCCCGATTCAAGCCTGTGACCCCTAGCTCATAATAGAGTTACCTTACTATTACACTAAAGATGATTTTCAATCAAATAGCAATGAAAAGATTCTCATAAATACAAAATATCTCAATAACATTCTAAGTAATAAAAGTATATCTACTTACCAGAGTCTTCATATAGAAGGAAAGGGATTTCTTTTTGAAAAGGTAAGTACTACTTCATTTCATTAGCAAATGATCTTAACTTTGACTTCGTGGAACACATATAAGGAAAAATATTCTCTAAAATGTAGTTGAAAGAGGCTTACACTAACTTAAATCTGAGATCCCAAATCTGCTTCCACATGGGTAATTTATTTCCACTCTCATTTGTGTTAAGACTACCAAGGAGGCAATGGCTTTCGATTCATAAACATCATGCCTTAGAGCTACAGCATCAGTTTGTTGGTGGCACTGGAAAACTGATAGTGGGCACCACCCATGCATACAAACCCAAAACCTTCACAATGTTTTAGCACTTCAAGACTCAACTCAATTCACCCACATTCACACATATCTCTAACTGCCCTGTAGAGGCATGCTGCAAACTTTGACTGATGCCTGAGGTATATAGCAGATGCAGAATCATGACTCGACAGGAAACTAGCACCGTCCAGAGATTCATAAAGGAAGTCATTTATCCTGTTCTTGCATAATTGACAAATATCCATAAAATCTATCATATGACATTAGGACAAAGTCAAATTTTATGATAGGTTTTCTAACATGAAAACATAATAATGTGAAAAGAAGAGGGTATTTGGTTTGCCTTTTGGAAGCTTATGTCACTTTTGGGACCTTGGTAATCACTTTTTGGGCTTTGAAGTGAGAGAATTTGGTATAGTTTGGATGCCCCAAAGCTCTAAAAAGCTAAAATACAGCTCTTTTGCTACAGAGCAAGGAGGAAGTTTGATATCTCCTGGGAGCCTCTAGATCTCCCCAAAGCTCCAACCATATCATCTCTCAAATATTACTGTTGCACCTTTACTTCCATTTGACATTATTGTCAATAGAAACAAAGAATTATTTCTCATTGTAAACATGATTTTTATACCATCAACTTCAAGTCCATTAAAAATATCTGCATTACTATGTTTGAACGATATCCATTAATCAATTAGTTTATCTATTAAGCTCTCTCAGTGACTACCATATGTTTCTCAACTAATATAGCATAACCATTTAAACGACAGTATAATTATGCCTCAATTTATATCATTGGTACTTAAAAAACAATAGCTACTAAGTACTTATATCAGTCAATCTAAATTTCATCAGGCAATTGTACTTGGCTGCCAGCTATCAGTCAACTGCCAGCTGATTTCAATTTGGCTAAATCAAACGGACACACGATTGGGCTATTATGGCATTTGGCCAATGACAAAATTGGCAAAACTGGATCACCTAGCTTACATCCTAACAAGTTGACATCCATAACCACTCAAAATCTAGACATGATCTCCTGAAGAAAAGCTCATACTTCACAGTAATTGCCTAAGCCCCAGAAATCCTTCAACTGCTTACCTCCATATCATCTTGTTAGTAGGCACAAAGCAGCAAGGATGCTTAAACTAGATGTTCTTTTTGCTTGACTCAGAAAGAAACCCCTGCATTGGCATTTTTAAGAATAAAAAAGGATTTTGATTTTAAAGACCATGTATAACCTCCAGCAGACCAAACCTCCTCTTCCAATACCCCCACATCTAAATGTTTATGAATTCATGACCTTTGGCTCATGTCTGAGATCCTCCATTGAATGTATCAGACTTTTATTCTGCTATTACCTCAAGTCAAACAAGGCCTTTGTATTTTAACAATGTGGGAGCTTTTATGCTCTTAACATGATCAAAACAAGTAAACTCGTAAGCAGAAAACTTATTCATGCAAATTAAGACTAAACATTCTCATGCACATGCAAGACAATGCCTCTGAATTTCCAAAGAAGAGAGCTCTAGTCAGCCAGAATAATGGACAAATATAAACAAACAGATTAAAATTAGTTGTGGATATGACATCAAGGAAAAGTTGAAACACCAAAGCAAAAGTTTGTGCACATGGTTGGAAAAAGGCACAGCAGGGATAACAAGAACAGGGATATTCAGGCAGTATGACAATGCAAGAAATCCATCCTTCTAAAGAACTGGGATCTGGAAATGCAACCTTGACCTTCAATTTGCCTGGGAGATCAAATTTCTCAAATGGAAGGCAAAAGAATCCTTCTAAGAGTGCTAAATCAAGCGACTATAAAATTCTGAATAGAACTCATTAAGAAAAACAAGTTGATTTTGTGTACATCTCACAAAGAACAAACCTGCAAATCCTCTACTGATAAGAAATAAATCTTTAAATCCCTAACATTCTTAACCAGCAAAAAGCATCATCTGTGAAAAGAAACTATTTAAAAAGATCCCACACATTCCAATGGACAAGACACGCATATATCACAAGGTGAAAAAAATGCAAACATCTTATAAGAATAACTTTTCTGAATTTCTAATGCTCAAGGCAAACATCTATGGGCAATTACCCCTGTGAACTCAACAAAAGCAATACAAGTTGAATGATGATAGTCTCCAAGTATCTTCAAGCGTTGCACCTACAACCAGAAAGTTTCCAATAAGATAGCGCTCATAATTAAAGGGTAAGCTGTGTTTTTGAGTCACTTATTAACTTTAGGACAAACCTCTCCACAAATGGTTTCAAAGAAAAGTCTGACATCCACTTGAGTAACCTATATTAATTGAAGAAAGCAATCAGGAAAAATATCCATAACAGATACCACCTTCTTGTCAATATTTGTCAATCAAAAGATTATGGAATTTTAGATACCACCTTTTTGTCAATATTTGTGCAATATACTGTTCTCAAACACATCTCCCTTTCATCTTCAGACTGATGAGTGAAGACAACAAGTGGCAATGTAAGGACCATGATAACATTAGAAAGCCAAGTAATCAAAGTAGAAAAAGAAAAAGGTCTTAAGGTAAGCAATGTTTCAATGTTGGTTGCATATCCAAAATTGGCAGCTGGCTTAAAGGAATTTTTTGTCAGAAAAATGCCCTCACCCTTGGCAAAAATGTTGGGTTGACAGGAGCTATTGCTGTCTTGGAAGGCAGCAATCTTAATGGGTAATATCCAAGCACAGTCCCTGATAAATTCAATGCAGCCTTTGCACTTCCTGTGAGCACATTTATTAGTCAACTAAATGTAGCAACCAAAATCTATCAAAGCATATAAAGTGAATAAATTATTCATGGTACCTTCATTAGTAAACTCAATGAAAGCAAAGCGGAGAACAGAATTAAGATCACCGCATATACGACAATCAACAACCTTTGAGCCAAAAATAAATCAATCAAAAAACGATCAGTCAGAAGTATAATCCATATCACTTATACCAAAAAGAACAATCAACAAACTTTGCCCTTAAAATAAAAAAATAAATAAACCACTAAGAACTTTAGCCCACATAGTCAATATGGAGAGGGCATGAGTAAGCAAGCTAAAAATGAATACCTGACCACAGTGAACAAAGAGGCCTGCAAGCTGCTCTTCAGTAACCTATAAACAAACATCAAGAAATGATAAACCCAGTATCAATGAAATAGCAACTAATAAGACATAAAGAAATGTAGTCAAAGACAACTCTTTTACCTGCTGATCGATGTCAGAAACATACACAGTCCTCCGGATTATCTCCTCCTGTTGAGCCAAACTAGTCCTACAATTCATCCTTTGCCTTCCTTGATTGAAGTTGTTCTTCTTCTGAGACAACGAAAGAGATGTCAAATGCAAAGAAACTGAAAGATAAACCAAAAAGAAAATGGACAAGATACCTAGACCATCAGTCTCTTTTCAATGCAAAGCTATACAACAAGATGCAAATAAAATATCCATCATCATTTCTCCTGGTAAGAAATGGGTAACATACATAAAAATAAGGAAAAGCCGAGAATACCTTTCTGTTAGAATGTCCATTGGTGTTCCCATGATTAGTTTGCACCGCAGACCCAGTAATAAAATAGGCATGTTTGTTGGCAAGTGAAAGAGGCACGAACTCTTCAGCCATGGGATTCAACTTGGATAATGTCTCCACCAAATCATTCATATCATTAACCACAAAGCCGCCAGACTTTGTCCCCATCTGATGCTGATTGATATCAAATCCAGTCCGCATCTCGGTCCCATTAGCCATGCCATTGTTTAAAGTGGCCGTTGCAGCTGCAGGTGTCTTCTCTTGGTGCACACACTTGCTGTTAAAGCTCTGATCATTGTTTTGGCTTTGGGATTTGGGCTCTTTAGCACTCATCACCGATGATCTTTCGGGATTGTTTGGTCCGCCGCAGTCCGATGACCCGTTTTTGGCACCAGCATTCTCGGCAACCGCCATGATCAAACACAAAAGATCGCCTTCTTGAGATTTTATCCGTAAATTTCTCTTCTTTTTACCTGATGGGTATGATAAAAGTGATGATTTTTATCGAGAAAGGACTATGTTAAACCAAACTCAGATAGATTATATATTCCAAAACACAGAAAATTTTTAAAAAAAAAAGAAAAGCAAAAAAACAAAAGGAAAGAAAAAAATTTGAATAAAACATACCTGCCCTTTCTTAAACTATCTCCATTGATAAAAAGAAAGAGCAGAGCAAAACCAGTTGAGGATCACTTGAAATACAATGAATTGAAAAAAAGAAACAACAGTCTGAAGATGAAAACGGCTCCGCAGTGGCTTTGGATTTTCTAAATTGTATTTTTTTTTTCTCTAACATATATATATATTCTAGATTTTCTAGATTGCATTTCGGTAAAGATTCTTCTGTAGAAAAGAAGAGCTTGAGACTAGACAGAGAGACACAGTCCCTCGCATCGTCCGTTTCTGCTGTTTGGACCTTTCTCCCCTTCCTCGGAAGCACAGACGGTCCAAAACGACGTCATCTTAGATCGAATTTATAGTGTTGAAATGCAGGGCCATCTATGACCACTGCCCATGCTCCATTTCTTTTAGTTTTCCACAATTGCCCCTCTCTGACTGTATTATTATTATTATTATTATTATTATTATTATTATTATTATTATTATTATGGTTTTAGAGATCCTGAAAGTCAAAAAAAAAAAAAAAAAAAGAATTACTAATTACTAAACCTGAACATAAAGTCGATTATAAATTATAATAAAAGCACGAGACTTTCGGGACATGGTTTAATGACAACCTAATTGTACTGGATAGCATTCTCATTCTTTTTTGTTAACAAATAAATGTTGGAGATAATGTTTTTTGTACCACATTAAGTAATATCCAGACCTAACTGTATTTAGCTTTAACTGTACATGGTAATTAGTGTAGTTAATATTTAGATCATCAATTTTATAACTTACCATCAAGATATGTGGCATGTGGTTTTTTTTTTATTTTCCTTAGTGAATTGTTTCAATTTCGACTTCACTGCTCTCATAATCATAGTTTCATTCAATCCAAACTACATTTTTTTTTTTTATTTGATTTCTCTTATTGGATTCCATAATTGAGACTACATATTTTAGTTGGAATGAAAAGCATTAGGGAGATGGGTGGATATGGGAAGTGAAGGGTTAAGAAACTATTTTGTTAGTTTTTTTTTTTTTTCTTATTGTCTAGTACGCAAGTAATCTTAAATGCTTAAAATCTAAGTGTGAACACAAAGTCAATCAAAGACAATCTTTCTGTTTAGAAAACGCGATACTATGTTATAAATATATTGGCACGATCCGAGATCTGAGGCGTTAGACAGAGGGAAGATAGTCATTTCTATTCCTATCAACTACTAGGTGACCTCCTCGATGTTTGGAATAATAACCAAGTTAATCCATTAGTATCTTTTTTCTTAAATACAACTTATATAGGACCAATTAACATTTTTTAAATATAAATGGGATTATTCTTCTGATGTTATTAAGTTTTGAAAGTACAAAGATAGAATGAAGATTACGTGGTTTCTTATGCCTTTCCATGATAATTATAAATTTGTGTTAACACTTTTATTTCATTGCAATCCATTAACAAGTTAAATTATAAACTTATCTAGCCACTGTAAGGACTTATCATCTACAACCCCTGTTAATACTATCCTTATTCACTTTTTCTCCTCCTATATAATGCATGGTAAATTGTTGTTACTATTACAAATTAGGTCATCATATCTTAGAATGTCATAAATTACAGATTAAGCAACAATTTAATCTTAATAAACAATAGTTTGGACCATTTAATCTTAATTAATAAAGTAATTTTAAAAGGAAATTTCATAACATTATTATTATCACTATAACATTAAAACTTAATCTAGAGATTTTCTTAAGTTAAATTGACTTTGATACCTTAAAATGAGTCTTGATTAAATATAGTACTTTCTTTTAGACTTTGTCAAACTTTTTTAAGTAAATTCAAATCTTAGTTTTAAAACTTTGAATGTTGTAATTATCTGATTTCTAATTACACACTTTTTCAATTAAAACATATAACTCTTTATGCATAAGTTATTTATGTTACTAATAATTTTCAAATGCATGTTAGTTATATATGTCTTATTTTCACTTCTAACTTAACCATATATTATACCTTTTTAATTCATAATCTTACATTAAATGTTATTTCTGAACTAATTATATAATCTTAGTTTTAATTTATACTTCTCTTCCACTAATTATATACAAGATCTATAAATAGCTTAATACTTAATATTGATCATAAAATTGAATGATTATTTGAAATTATATTTTTAAAACTTCTTAATCAGTCACTTATTCATTATGTTATACTAGTTTTATCCTTATTTTCACATTCACATCTTCGTTATATTTTTTACTCTAAAATAATTTTTAAAATTTTTATTAATTTTTTAAATTATGTTAAATATATTAAAATTAATTGTATTTTTTTTGTCAACTAGTCAAATATTATACTTTACCTTTTAATAAGAGTTATTCTCTTTCTTCTATATCCTTTAAATTAATTGATTCAAACATTAGGACATCTTTTAGATTATGATATTTTGTAATATTTGTAAATAATTACTTATATTATACATGATTTTATCTTATAAAAATTATTTTAATTTATTTGATATTTATTCTCCATTTGCTAGTATTATTAAAACTCAATTTTCTTAAACAACAAATTTATTTCGCACTAATAATACTATGAAATACAAATATTTAAAATTTTTACAACTTCTTCCTTAGGCTACAACTGTTCTTTAACAATTATATCTTAATACATCATAACAAAATAAGTGGATTGGACGATTTGTAATGTTTTTACTTTACTCAAATTTAATGCTATTTTCTCTTCTTGCATAATAGTTGAATTTTTTTTGGGTAATATCATATTTGTGTTTCTGACATTTATTTAACATAACTAATCAACTTTGTTAATATTTTTGTTGGTTGCATGTAACCAATAATAATTAGCTCTAGAATTTTCAATATTTCACTTTGTTTAAATATTATTAGCTAAATAAAATATGATAGAAAATTTATAACTTACATAAATCTTTTATCCTTTGTAAATGTTGTTTCCTTCATTTAATTTTCTAAGGGATGAGTTTCTTAACATGTGTTTCTATTATTGTAGTTACAAATAGATATTACAATGATATTATATGTATAATAACTCAAATATAAAGCAATTCATGGTTTTGAATTATGTTTATTATATATGTATTCAATTATATTACTTTCATTGTATTTATTTTTTTCATCATTAACATTAGTTTTAATTTCTTGTATTATTTTTTAAATTGATTGAAATATTATAATAAGTTAAATTATAATTATAATTTAATAAAAAGTACTTTATAATTCTAAAATTCAAGATTTATAACATAAAGACAAAAAAATGCACATATATGTATAAGATGATGATTGACTTGTTGATCTATTAATTAGCTGAAAAAAAGATATAAAATTATTTTACCATGTACAAATAAAAAGTGAAAAAATATATTCATTTAAATAATTTAATACAAATACAAGTGAGTAAATTAGTTAATATTATAACTATGTATAACCTCTTTAATTATTTTTTATTAAATAGTAAGTTTTGGTCAAGTTATTTATCCCTTTTATATGATAGTTTACTTAAAAAAAAAAAAAGAAGAAAGACAAATTTCAATTAATTTATACATATATAAAATGCCTAAATTATAAAGATATATCTCAATTTTTATTGTTTAATTTTCATAAAATCTTATCATTCTCAATCTAATTCTAACGATCTAACCTTCAACATCTCTAAATCAAAGTGAGATCCCGATTTTAACAACCTTGCTCTTAACCTTGGGTGGCATTACAAGGGATAAAAAGAATACTTTTTTATTAAGTTTGTCCCTTTTATGGAGGAATTATATCTCTAAAATAATTCACAAGCCGTACAACTCTATTCAGTACTTATAATACATTTTTTTTCTTTTTAGTTTGTGTATTTATAATATTTTCACGACACAATAAATGCAAACATGAATATTTAGTAATTTCTAGCCACCATGACTTGGTCTTTAAACCAAGATATTCTTAATGGAATGTCCCCATAATTACTCAACAAAAGCAGAAATATCAAAATAGTATATTAATATGGAGGGGAAAAAAATTAGAACAAATCTTCCAAGCCTAACAGGAAATCGTCAAAAGCACGAAAATGAAGTCAGTAGAGAATATGAAAAGAAATGAATCCATGAATTGCAATATACCCTAATGTGTAAAAGGAGACATTAGCTATGCAAAACACTTAACTGCGACTAATGCTCCAAAAAGGATTTCAAAACCCAGAAGAAGTGCAGGACTCAACATTGTTGGTTCAGCTTCTGATTTTGTTAAATGAATGTCAGGTATACTTTAATTGTCAATGGAGGAAAAAAACCAACCCAATGAGTATTATCAATACTCAAAGATGGAAATTTACAATACGAATGTGTGACCTCTATTTTTGCTTCAGGATCCTGCGCTCATATTAATACAGAATTCAGACTAAAACAGGTGTAATGATACCGCAGCTTATCTTAAAATTCTACCACCCAAACTCTCCCTTTTACATCCTGGATCAAAATTTACCAAAGGCACATAGAATTCAAAGTCGGGGATCAACACCAGTAATCAATTCAATATCACATGTATATGCTATCGATGATTTGTATTCAAGTTGCGTTTGGTCACACCATGTAAAAATTTGGTATATCCCAGCAAGCTCAATTTCCCATCACAAGTTCTGATCCAGTCATTGACTAATGAATGGGCAGCATTGCCCAACTTCATTTCCTGCTGCACATACTTTTAATTAGGTAAATTTGCCAAAGAAAAACATAGCATAGCTTATCAGCAGCAAATACACTTACCAATGCCAACTCCTCTAATGAAATGGTATGGTTTCCTTCTTGTTCAAAATACTCAAAAGCTGTACTAGCAATGTTCTCCCATCCTCGAAGAGCCTCAAGCTGATATGGACTGACTGCAGCAGCACAGAATTCCTCAAACCCCATAGTTCTGTAAGACAGTGGCTCCATCTCAAATTATAAAGCTAAAAGTTAAAATTAACCAGTCGAGTCTATATCTTAAGTATTCCCTTGAGCAAGTGTCACACAATAAAATTGGACAAATAGGGATAAAAAAGTTAATTTTTCTGAAAACAAAGAACATTAAGTTCATTTTTATATTTAAATCACAAATGAAGATATATTCAAGAAGTTATTCCCCAGGAAGTTCAAAAGCATGTATGCTTCCTATATTACCCTCACTAACTTGAACTTGCTTCCATTTTTAAATTAAAAACACAGCAAAATCGGAGCTATTTTTGTGCAAGGAAGTGAATGACTAATAAAAAATCAGTCAAATTAACGAAAGAAAAAATTGATAATAGTGGCACAGTGAAAACCTCAAAAGTGCACTAATATAAAAAAATAATTTAGTTTTCTTTTACACATTTATATTTATAGGATGTAAGGCCAAGGGCCTTTTGATATCAATGTGACAGGATAGTGCCTCAGAGGTGCTCAGAGCATTGGTGTCCCGAGAGTTGGAGGAAAGAAAAAATAAGCAATATTAAATTAATAAAATTATCAAAATGATATAATAATATGAACTTAGTTGAACAAAATTTATTAACATACACAAAAAAAAGTAAATGAATTTCCTTTAATGAGGATAGTTTGGGAAGTATATATAATTTTGAACATCTTGAGTAATAATTTTCTGAATCTTTACTTAGTGATCATTTACCTGGGTAAGTGGACTTATTGGTCTTAAGAAAAATGAACTTCTTAGTAAGAGCAACGGAAAAATGACAACCCAATGGTCCATTCTACGATTAAGCCTATGTTTCTCAATAAAGGAACAAAGAAGGCTGAGGGTGAGACACCTAAGATTCATGGCTCTCCAAAGTTTTTCTTTAAACAAAAAAAAACAAAAAGGCCCTTTTCTTTTTGGACAGCATTTAGAGTGAAAGGACTCTGCCCATTTGCAAAGAAAACAAGTTTCTAAGCGGAATGGGTTCTCTTTCCTGTTCTATTTTCATATTTATTATTCCAGGTTGGACATGCATGCCTCAAAACAATCTAACAAAAAAATCATTCTCTGATTTTATGAACTTCAGGATTTGGATTCCCTATTCAATATCTAGATATAGAGCATGAAAAGGACAGGAGAAGAATAGGATTAAAATCCCATTAAATCTGAAAACAAAACCAGAAATCGTTAGAACCACATCCAGACATTCACTCCAACAAATTAGCAAAAAGCTAACTGTTTCAGCAGGATATAGCTAGGTCAAATGCTTCAAACAAGCTATGCACTATGAACTATAAACTACAAAAGACACTAACATCCAAGCTTACCATGGAAAGTGTGACAAATTTGGATAAAACAAGCTAAACAGTGAAATGTCACATTATTTGCAAGGCAATACAAAATGTATTGCTGAGACATCTGCAAGAGACATCAAGAACCTTACCATATTTTAAAAGTCGAGAACCTTTGACTCCTTCATGGCATCAGTAACATGTCTCATTAAGGCCTGCACTTCCATAATTTATGGGTTGTAAGATGACTATACTAGATAACCTTGATTATCTGTGTCGAAATTAGTTTTCAGTCAAAATATAAATATCCCCATTTCTATAAGTCAAATATCTGTGAAAAGGAAACACTACTAACCTCTCTGAAATTAGTGAGAGATACATATCCATCTTTTGGATCCAAGAATCTAAACTGAGCCCTGAGGTAGAAGAGTTCATCTTCTGGAATAGCTTTTGAAAAAGCCTGGAAAGCACGATCATATAGTAAATAAGAAAGAATAAAAATACTGAGGTAAAGATCAGCCTCATTGTGCTTATTTATTGTTTGGTGGAAGATCTGCTCTAATCAAATAGAGTGGATCATCTCACTTATATATTCACAAAAAAGCAGGCTATAACATAGAAATCACTAATTTTAGTTGCATCACTCAAATTACTGGACTACCACCTTAATTAACTGGAAGAAGATTGAATTTGTTGAAAAATGCCGGCTTGTTTAATTACCATCAGTGCTGCTCGTCTGAAAGGTGTTGCACAAATATATGACTCGACTAACTTGTAGATGAAAATATCCAAAGGCACAGCTTTATTTTCATTTCGTAACCATGGATGAGCTGCATACATTTTTGCATTTGTTACCAATCATGCACAGACAGATATAAGACCCTCTATCGGTCAACATCATGCAGAAAACCATACATACAAAATCATCATAAGGCGAGAGAGAGAGAGAGAGAGAGAGAGAGTAGGAAGCAAAGGCATCCATATTTATAACAGTTGCCCATTGAGGGACAGGATACTCCTAAATTTTTGACAAACTACTCAATTAAAGCCTGGGCAGCAGTCATTCTTTTCCTAGGATCCTTATTCAGGAGCCTTCTGACAAAATCTTTAGCTTCTGCTGATACTGCAGGCGAAGGTGAGTCATCAAGCTTAGGATCAGCCCTTAGCACAGAACGGAAAATTCCTGATTCTGTCTGCGCCGGAAAGGTCTGCTTCCACATAGCAATATGTATGTTATTATGCCAATACTCCACATATCAGCTTCAACATTGTATGATCTGTGGAGAACTTCAGGGGCAACGTAATATGCACTGCCAACAATATCACTGAGATGTTGATCTGCAAATGTACAAGTCATTCAATTCTTATTCACAAAGTTGCGTTCAAATAAAAAGAGACAATGATTTAAAGGGAAACTGGTTTAAAAAGCTGATTACTGAAAGTAAATTGTTGCAGCCATTACTAGAAGCACAGATAATTTCTATGATTCAAACTCAAGGAAAGAGTCTTTACTTCAGTTTGTTTTTGTTTTGAATCCCTCCATAAAATGATACAGTCCTCCACAATTCATGTGATAAGCAGCATGTCTCAAGCAAAAGCATAAATCAGAAAGCAATAACTTGACTTAACGTCATGAATTTATTGCAGGACAGCATCTCTCAAATAGTAAAGCTAGACCTAATCAAATCATAAAACCACTCAAAATATCTTCTCCCACATGGTTTTAGAACTTGCCATAGATTCAGAATTCCTGTTCATGGAAATGTGAGAATTAGAACTACTTTCTTAACAGAAGACCTAAATCCATAGTAAATTATACTATGAGAATCAGCCATTACATCATTCTCCCTTGGAAGAAGTAAAGCAATAATAGGTGGCAAGGTAAAATGATTTTTGAAATAGGCATCACAAATTTGCAAATAGATAAGGCTATTGCAAATAAACAATTATTTATTTATGTTAAAATGACATGTATTTTTAAACTGAATTAATTATTTTTATCAATATGAGAGGTTGTAATGTTAATATTACTCCACTTTAATCTGAAGATCATAATTAATAGTTACAGAAACAGCCTCTTTGAGGAAATGAAGGTAAGATTATGTATATTTAACCCTTCTCTATATCTCATGGCACAGGAGCCTCATACAATAAGACACCATTTTATTGATATTAGAGATTTTACAATTTTATTGTTTTATCAAAATTTGAGACTTGTTTTCCAAGCAAGTTGGTTTTGAACAATGTTGAGTTTGGCTCCTTTAAAACTCATGAGTGACTCATTAATAAATATGGTAGGCTCATTTTCCAAAATTAGGTAATACATTTTTGCACCTATATTAACATAAAAGAATATTTTTTAATCAATTAATTATTTTAATAAAATAGAAAACTTTCTCCCTCTTTCTGTTGCATTTGAAGCAACAAATTTTTAGCATCTCCATTATTTCGCTTAACATCCAAAACACATATTAACTACCAGTGAATAACTCAAAGGCTCGGCTCAACAAGGGCTTAGCTTGTTAAGGCCCATTAATCAAATAAGCCCTCATTACACAAGGTTAATCAGGCTCAGCCCAAACCAACTTGGCTTCGCTGGTCTGCAGCCCTACATTTTACTGTCACTGTACTTGTTCATATTGCAACATAACAAAAAGAAACACTTAGTAGATGAGAGGATGGTACCTGGCCTAATAAAATCAGATAGGCCGAAGTCAATAATCTTCATTGGGGCATACTCATCTTTTGTGCAGAAAAGAAAATTCTGCCAAGTGGTGGTACACAGTAAAGAGATTGACAAGACACCTCATGATCACTTGAAGATAAAAGTTGTTCCACCGTAGACAGAAAAAGGTACGCAAATGTACTAACTAATGCAGCAATACCTCTGGCTTTTAGATCACGGTGCACTACACCTTGAAGATGACAAAAGGCAACCACACTTAATATTTGCACAACAATATTTTCTGCATCGTCTTCTGCATATCTTCCACCTCTGAAACAAATCATAAGGAATGGCAAAATCTCAGCATTTCTAAACCATAATTAACTAACAGAGAAGAATAGTCTCATGTTTGAGCAATGCAAAGTATTCCTTTATTACCTTGCTAAGATTCTATCCAGCAGTTCTCCACCTACACATAGCCTGGCAGCAAAGAACAGCAAGACTTCAGAATAAGTTCTTAAGACTTGTGAGGAATAAAAGGAAGTGAACAAATAAAAAGCACACAAATTTCTAATACATAATTCCAGAGGAAGGAATGCAACATTTGATACTAGAATTCAAAACTTCCCTATTTTTTTAGGTAAAATAACATCCATCTTACTATAATTTGTCTTAGGTAACATTTTGCATACAAAGAAATTCAAGAAAATCCTACGACTAACTTCCATTATTCTTCTATGATAGTTTGCAAAGCACAAAAATTCTTCCAAATCACCATCATCCTCTATTTGCACCACTGGCCTCCAGCATGGGTGCTCTTGCTGTTTCCAGCCATTTACGGCTGCATCTTGCCGGCAGATGTAAATCATCACCCAACTTTTTCTTGACCTCAAATCAAATATCAAGCTGCAATTTTAGTCCATCAAATGGAGGAAATTGAAAGAATATTGAGAAAAATGCAAGACTCCAAATTGTCAACATCTCTACCAAGAATCACCTGGCAATTGCTTCTCACTAGCCTAGCCTCCATTCCTGCCAAGAATTAAATCCAACCTTCACCAAATCCTTGAACACCAAGAATAAAACCCAACTTGGAGAAACATTATATCCTTATTTCCAGGATGCAACAACAAAGCCACACAATGTCCAACACTAGTAGTCAAGCCTCTAAGCCTAGCTTTCATCATTTCAAGTTCAAGGTCTATAACTACTTCAGTTGCCCTTTTCATTTTTTGTCTGTTTTCCTTTTTTATTCTTCATGCTAAAAATAATGAGTGATGAATAATAGATTCAAGTAAATTCACAAATTTTGCAGAGAAATTTCCAACAGCCCCTGTACAAAATTCTCTTGGCTATGAAATATTTGTTGGTCATGGTAATAATCTCATTTTAATGGCACAGAAAGCACTACTCAGAAAGGGGCTAGCATATTTGGTTTTGTCAAAGTCCTGATCTGAGAGCTAGCATTGAACTTGATGACATTCAATTCTGATTTAGTTTCTGTTTTTTTTTTTTTTTTGACAAGATTAAGTTTCTAAGTTTGGTTCAAAATTGTCTTGCCTCACTTATTTGCATGACAAAATGCATAAAGCTAAAGGAAAAAAAAAAGCATATTTATTTAGGTATATGATACAATTCTGTTTATATGACAGGGCATTTTGTTCTCTTAAAACAAACTATAATGGTATCATTGTTACTATGATTTTTTTCAACAGAGGAGATTAGTTATTACAGCACCTACAAATGATAAGATGCTTTTTGTAATTTCTGAAATGAAAGTATGTGAAGTGTCACTAGAGACAAATTTGAATATGTTAAATGTAATTTTCCCATTTTTTAACTTCCACCAGAAAGCAAGCCTAAAACAACAAATTTTGAAAATTCCCAATTGCCACCATCATGCTATCAGTGAATGTTATATACTAAAAGAAACATAAAACAATTAAGGTCATTCAAATGGAACAGTGAATGTCTGAACCATTCCAAAGACAGCTGATAATTTTAACCAAAGATCATGGCAAAGTTATATGTACTCCATAACCATGTAGACATTATTGGCATCCTCAAACACATTGTGAAATGTGATCATATGCTTATGCCCAGATAAAGCTTTCAATATTTTTGCCTCCCGATGAACATCTTCAATGGATATTGCTGTTGTCATCTGCATCGACACATAATAGAGTTACCGAAAATCCTAAAAACTAAATCTCAAATTTGTCAAGTTCCTAGAATGCTCAATTGATAGATTAAAAAGGCAGCACAATGCACAAAGCATGGCCCAACAACAACATAAAAAGACACGATTGTTAGAATATTGAAGAAGATTCAGTTCAAACTTCAACCTCTAATCTCTATAATGCTCAAATGTGGCTTGGAAGGATTCACAAGTCAATGCCATCTAAATCCAAACAAGAATGCGATATCAATTAATCATTGCTGACTAATGACCATTTTACTCGCATCACATCTTAGGACTTGAACTATTTGCATTTTGATATGAAAATGAAGCAGTGAAGCTTCCTGAATAAAAATTTTGATCCACACTATATAATTACATGGGAGTTTCCACAGAATGTCATCTGAAGAAGTATAGCCAAGATTTGGAAAATTCTTTGCCCTAGTGGTGAACTGTCTTGCTGTTTCCTTTCTCCTGAACTCATTCTTTTAAACATAGTGGTGCATGATTCTGATCTTATTGTCAAAGTTGACAGCAAACTAACCTACTTGTTACAATTCCGTAAAATGAACTGTGAGAAAAGCCATAAGAACAAAAAAGTGGATTACTTTGATTCAAAGAAATGATAATAATATTTTCTGAACTCTTGGCCCAATAACCAGCGACTGTACAAAACTTCATCCTTTTATTGTTTTCTCTCTCATTTCCTTGGTTGGGTAAATGGGCACACCAACTCTGTATGCTTATAATGGAAAGAATCATCAGATAGACAAGGTCTACCATGTAAAATCAAAGACGAGCCAGTCAAGATATTGCATACAAAATTTAAAACATAGAAACAAGGCTGCTGGATCTAGAGCTTTTATGCCATGCTTTGACTGGCATAGTAAGGATTGGTTTCTGTGTCACTCAACCTAATAGTCCTTGCTGCATTAATGTGGAAACATTATTGACCTCTCAACCACACTCTAAGCCTACAGCAGACGAAGACAGATTGGATGCTTTGTTATAAAATCAATCATCAAAAATCATACCACATAGCTTTGGTGTATGTTCTATAGAATTCTACTGAACCAAGAATTTTAAACCAGCAATCAGATCAACTTCAATTCAATTATTTCGAGCAACCTCAGAATGCCCATGAATTTTCCTTCCACTGAAATGCAGTTTTGGCTGCCCTCTAACAATCTTCAATTTCCTTAGCTTTGGAAATGATCTTGACAGCCACAGGTTGCCCCATGAGCTGGCCTTTCTTGGCCTTAGCCAACCAAGTATGACCAAAATGACCTCGCCCAACCTCCCTCCCAAGTTCATACTTGGCAGCGAAATTATTCACGAAGCCGAAACTCTTGTCCAGCGTCATCCCCTTTACCTCCGCCGCCGCCTCCGTTTCCTCTCCCCCTGCTACCCCATCCCGGACCTCCGGTATCGTCCCCTGTTTCTCCGCCCGCTCAGCATCCTGCCCCTTCTGCCTCATTATCGCCATGATCGGCTTGGCCGGCGATGGCGGCGGCAACGGCCATTTGAACCTCCTACCCGGAGTCTTCGGCGTCGCAGGAGAAGACCGCACTCCGGCAGGCAGAGGGGTTGGAAAAGGGATGGCCTGGAAGGAGTTGTTGTAGGACTCAAGGGACTGCTGCTGCGGTGGGGCAAGCAGTTTAAGCGACGGAGATGGCCTCGCGAGGCTGAAGCTGGCGGCTTTGATTCCTTCATTACCGGCAGCGGATTCTGCCTCTGCGCTACAGCACTGGCCCATTTCCAACGCAAAGGCGCGAGGCTTGATCAGTCCCAACAAAAAAAGAGTTCAAATCATCGGACGGTCAAGGAACAAGGCACAGAGATTAGTTCAATTAACCGCAAAGCAGCCCATACAGAGACAAGAGTTCAGAGAGAGGAAGAAGAAGGTGAGAAAAAATGGGGCAGGAGACGAAAGCGAGAATAATGAGTCGGAACATGGTCAACTGCCTCCCCGCTCTTTTTTCCATCAACTTTGAAAGCTCAGACTCGGCGGGCGAAATTAGTAGCCAGCCATCCAGCCTGCCTTCTTTTATATAGTATAAGCGCTAATTTCTTGCCGTTGATTTAAATTACTTTTCTTGTTGGTCTCCCTTTCGTTCCATACCTAGCTACTACCCACATTTATATTTACATATTAGGAAATACTAATCGACAATATTAGGAAATACTACTCCCTTACAACGAATTCTCTGTCAACTAAGGAATTATTAGAACATTTAGAGCTGTCTGAAATTCATGTACCTTTCTTTGACGCGAGTTGCTGTTTCCATCGGGATCCTTATTAAGAATTTATTTAATTTTTTTTACTAAAAATGATGTTAAATACTATAAAATTTTCTTAATTTATTATAAAAATATTATTTTATTAACATAAACATTTTTTATCAATAACATTATATAATAAAATATTAAATAATTATTAATTTTAATAAAAATAATATTTTATAATAAATCATTAAAATATTTCTCATAATATTTAACATTGTTCTTTATCCAGCTTAATTTTTTTGATTTTAGATTTTGCCCTTTCATATTCTTTTCACGGTCATTTTTTGCTCTACATAAATTAATTTTTACGTAATCATCAAATGTTAGGTTAATATTACGATATTAAAATTAATGATGCGATAATAAATTTTTAAAAATTTCAAAACTTTAAAATTAAAAACTAATTTTGAGAAAACAGAAAAAGAGAAATTTTGAAAAGTATAACCTAGAGAGAGCATGTAGGCAGCGGCGACTTGCCAAAGCTTGGCGCGGTGTTCCGGGATGCAAGCTAAGGAGGAGGGCCGGATGGCGGCGGCGTTGGAGATGTCGACGCATGCGTTCCAAACGCGGTAGCTGCGCTTCCAGATTTGAAGGTTGACCGAGTTAGGAAAGGGAGCGAGTTGACTGAGTTGGGTCAAGGTTTGACAGGTATCGGTGGAGGTTGTTTCTGGCGAGGAGAGGTCGGGAGATAGGTTTTCAGTTTGTTTGATTAAAGACTCGAGAGCAGAGAGACCTGAACGCACTTGTGGGTGACAAGAAGTCAACCGGTGACATTGTGGGGAGACATTTCTTCAATTTGGAAACCAATCGCACGCTGCGGCGCATCCAATGTTTCCTTTTTAGACGACGGCGAATAGAAGCACAAACCTTCTAGTCCAATAGAAGCGCAAACCCAGTCCCAGCCACAAAGCAACCCTTCCTAATCCTCTAGTCCAGTAGTGGAAGCAGAATCTGAGACAGAAGAAGAAGCAGAAGGGGTCCAAGAATTATGGCAAAGATTAGTGAATTTTGTACAATAAATTCTGAATTTTATTTCTTTTCACAATTTTCGTATAAACTTGTACATGCAATATAACCGTGTATAAAAAATTAATTATATGACATGTCACGTGTTCGTTTAATTAAAAAATAAAAAATTATATTTTCTTCCTCTTTTTTGTTTTTTCCTCCTCTCTTATTCTCTTTACTGGAAGGCAAAAATCCTCCGTCTTTAATTGCATATCATCTAAAAGAAATTAATAAAGCCCTTTTTTATTTTTTTCGCGGAAACCCAAAATGAACATAACAAAATTGAGTCCAAAAGAGAAACAACCGTTGTGAACACCTGGATTGGGTCACAAATCCATCAATGGCTAAAGGCTACATGACAGGACTTTTCTTGAAAAAAAAAAATGTAAGAAGAATGAGAATAAATTGAACACATAAAAAATACATTAAATCATACTAGAATTCAATAAGCATTCTCTCTTTACGTGTTTTGAATTTTGATGTACTTATGACTCATCTTTCCTATATTGGATTTTATATTCTTGTTTTTTTTTTAATCTCGTTTGGATTGTCAGGTATTTCAAAAGAAACAAAAAAAAAAAGTTTGTTATCTTCAATAGTTTTGTTTCAACTTCATTTTTCTACCTTCGAGTACGTTTGGATTCGTCTTTTTCTATAGTCTTTGCTTGAGATAAATGTAATAATGGGAAAATTATACATGTTTGTTTTTTGCTTCGGAGCATATGAAAAAAATGAATAAAAAAAAGAAGAAAAAAGAAAAAATGTTGTTTTATTTGAAATTAAGGAATTTATAAAGGAAACCTATATTGTTTTACATTGCATTGGGGAGTGCTTTTGTTACGATACCAATTTCTTTGCAATATTGTAAGATTTGAAATGTTGTTTACATGATTCGAAGGTTTTATTCAAGTCCAATCCCTTTTAGTTACTGAGGTGATCCCTCTGTCTTCATCCGATGGACTGAATAGGCATGCAAGACCATTTCGTATGCTGCCACCAATA
This sequence comes from Ceriops zippeliana, assembly GCA_037897445.1. Classification (NCBI taxonomy): domain Eukaryota; kingdom Viridiplantae; phylum Streptophyta; class Magnoliopsida; order Malpighiales; family Rhizophoraceae; genus Ceriops; species Ceriops zippeliana. The sequence continues at coordinate 4,087,118 of JBAPLH010000018.1, read as the reverse complement.
ATAATATTAAATGCATTGAGTTTAACCCATTGTTTTAGTTGCCTTGTTTCTTCCTTAGTTTTATATCTGTTAAAAGCAGAGGAGATCACAGTTTCCACCAATAAGGTGCATTTTATTTTGTGTAACCATATGCACTAACCAATCTGGCACATCTATTCTTAAAAATATACTGACGGGTGATGCTAAGTTAATCTTAAGGCGTTGAGCTCAAAATAGAAGGTCACATTATTATCCAAAAAGAGAGAATTGTCTTTTCTTTTCTTTTCTTTTCCTTTGGCAGCTTGATGTCATGGTCCTGTAGTGCATTGTTTTGAAGTTTTTATTCTTTTTCAAATATTGCATTTAATTACTCCACATATTTGTTACAGTTAAAGAGAATGCCTCCTACTGGTGATAATAGCACGCTACCTATGACTGGCTTTACTCCAAGGTCGTCTCCTTTAACAACTCACGTTAGACGAAAAACAGATATTATATGAGGTCATTACAAGCTAATTTTTGGAGGGGGTAACCATGGCGGCAAAAAATAAAATTGGAGTGCTGGAGTATTATGGAAAATTCTTTATTGGTGGTGGTGGAATTAATCGGTTCAAGCAACATTCAGCAAGGATAAAAGGTGATATAAACCTATGTCTTAAGGTATCATTTGACGTTTGATTTCGAACAAAGAAAAATATAGATTATTTCTGCCAAGGAAATAAAAACACATGTAATTGTGGAAGAGTATGAGATGTTTATATCTTCTCATCGGGAAACAGGGGAGCAAATATACCTGAGATTTTGGAGATGATGAAGTTCAGGAAATTACATCATGTCATATACATTCCCTACTTTCTAAAGGGAAGGGTTCATCCCGTGAAAAAAGCAAGGCAAAGACGCGGACGGCAGAACTCTTATTTTAGGGCAAGAACAACCCTCGTTGCTCATCCCACGCTGAGAAGTGTGCTTCAAAGTATAGGAGTCCAAGAAAGGAGCGACCTTACTATCTCAGAGCCGATGATAGCTGCTTACTTGCATTCCTGTATCATCAATCAACCATAGACGATATCGCTGGTACAGGTTTTCGTCACAAATAGCCAAACCCACAGTCATTATGGTTATTGACTAAACAAAAATGGACTCTTATAAATTTGTTTATAGGTTATTAGACAAACCTATGATAAGGGTTTGACTAGTTTTACATTAGCTGCCAACTTACCGTAACCTTCCTTCTTTATCTAGGATTAGGACCCGCAATGCAGAACACGAGCTTCTATGCCGACAGAGTAAGGAAATGAAAGGGATCTCAACCAAGTCAAATGCATTAAAAAAATGATGCACAAAAGTCTTAGCGAGAAATGACGAGATTAAAGAAATATGGAGAATATATTTTGACAAACCTTTTAATAAAAACAAGTAAGGTAATCTCAAAGACCTTAATGTACTTATAAGAAAATTATTTACATTAGAAGTGCGTGTCTTTCAAAAATAAGAGTAAAAAAGAAGTGAAAAGAGCATATAGACAATATAGAATGCCAACCGAAACTTAGAAGGGTTTCGGGAAAAAGATAAGTACTTTGGTTGATCAAACTCTTTGATGGAATTATGCAGAAGAGTAAGGATGCTCCGGAGAAAGGTGAGCTAACTTGTCTCTAAAACAAGGGATACATTTAGTATTGCTCTAACTATATGAGAATCAAACTGATGAGTTGCTCTAACAAGAGATGTTATTTTTTTTCATCTCACGCAATTAATTTGAATTTATGTTTGATTGGATCAACCATAGGAATCATCTTTTTCTTTAAAGGTTAAAGAAAAATTATTTTTTAAAAATAAAATTTACATATAATATATATATATATATAATTGTGTTGTTAGATAAACGATGTTATGAATAATAAATATTAAAAAAGATTTTCACATTATTTATTGATTCATAAAAGGATATGTACGAGGGAGCAATCCCCCGTGTAAGAACAGGAGGAGGTAAGTTACTTGGTTTTCTTATTACTTTTGATCTAGATCAAGGGTTGACTCTAGTTTCTTTTACATTTGAACTGATTATAGATATATTGATCAGTAATATTTTAGATGACATGATGCGGTACATATTATTTATAGGTGATACCATCTCGATAGATGAGATTAGATTAGAGAAGAGTCAGACGGCAAATTAAAATTATAGAAGGATACAGTAGAGTCTAAGAGTGACTTCAATTGATTCGTACAAAAATAGAATATATGCGTAATAATTTTAATAATGTTAGGAGAGCGACAGAACAAATAATTAAATTGGATTACATAGAAGTCGCTCCACGCTAGATTTTTTTTTATTTGTTACAATTGAAAAAAATTTATTAAGTTGAAAGATTGTTTTCATTAAGTTTGAAAAATAAATGCTATTAAAGGATAGTTAAATTAGTTGATACCTAATAATAATAAATGTTTGGTTGAGAAAAATAATATGTCAAAAAAAAGGACATAAATAAAAATATTTAAACAAATATCTAACCACTTTAGAAAGAATTATATAAGAAATGATTTAGAATAATTAATTTGATTTTTATTAAAATTTTAAGTAATTATTAACCTATATTAATTACCACAAAGAGCAAGTGGGTTGCATCATGACATGGGGGCTAGCAAGCGTTGTCAAAAATGTTTTTGACAAAAAAAACAAGCATGCGTGTCGGACACAAGAATAGGAAATTATAAATTTAATCCCTGAAGAGATTAAGAACTCGTTAATCGATGAATCTTCATCTTCATTCTTTTGGTTTTACTTCTTTTCGGGTCCTGCTTCATGCCTTACCTCCTCCTCAGATCTAACTCTTCCCTTCTTGCTCTGGTTTGTGTGCCTCGTGCGCTGCTGCTTCTCCTCCTCCTCCTACTTCTTCTTCTCGAGGCCGCCCGAAAGCCCACGCCATATTTTCCAAAATCTAACAGAAGAAAGCAAACGGCGAAGGGTGGAGCGGGAGTGGGGTCCGGTCTATTTGTTAGGATAAAAAATTGTAAATTCGATGCTTAGTGTATGCATCGGGTCTCGGCTGCAAGTGACGTGGCCGTAGCTTTGTATTTTCAGTTTTCTTTCTTTGGGTTTTTTTTTTTTTAATATATAGCAAATCCTTAAATTAGGATTACGATAATAACAAGTAGAGAGCTAGGCATTTAATTGGAGAAAATGTTTTTTTGAAAAAACATCATTAAAATTTCATCAAAATTTGAGTTTCTAAATAAGTAAAGAATTTTTAATTTAACTTAATTAAAATCAATTCATTATTAGATGTCATTAAAAAAAAGAAAACTTTTAAGTAAATGTAATTTTTATTATGTGTGTGTGCGCGCGCGCGCGTGTGCTTGTAACCCAATCATTCTTATTTCTCAATCCCTTTCTCTCTCTGTCCGTGTCCAGCGTCAAACTTTTCAGCGTTTACGCCCCAAGACCCTGCAAAACCCTCTAATTCCTAAAAATCCCTTAACCCGGAAGCCCGATTCTGCACATTGGTACCGTTTTCCAATTCTCTCCTTCCCGTTGCGCTTCATCTTTCAAATCTCCCGTCATTTCTGTCTGTAATTTCCGGGGGGGCCCTTTTTTTGGCCTTAATTTTTCTCCCCTATTTCAAGCGACTAGGGTTTTTCGTTTGTTTGGACAGAGAGGATTTCAGTGGTATCGGAGGACTTCGACTGGATGGAAGCTGCGGCTGGTGTTCCCGCCGCCGCTCGCGTCGGTTCTCTGCCGATGCCGTCTTCAAGGAAGGAGTGGCGTGCCGTTTCGGAGCACCATTCAGTTCGGAACGTCGGGGACGAGGTCTTTAAATTTCTTGTCTATTTCTTTTCTCTCTCGCCAATGTTTTTACATTCGGTAGTATCTGGCTACTGTGGGAATGTAGGTAGTGTGTCTTAATTAACTGCTTCGTATTTGGGGTTTTTTATTGTTTTGGCACCTAAAAATAGTTTATGCATATGATATTGGTGACAGCTATGCGTTTTTCAGGTTGCTGGCGTATTAGGGTTTATTATTATTTTCATATGCTTATAATTCAGTAAATTACACTGAAATGCGTGACATACATTGGTAAATCTTTTTCTTTTCTGAGATTGAAAAGTTGATACTCATCAGTTGACTTTTGGTAGGATGATGAGCTTTTAGGGGGATAATTTTTATCTTTTCTGTCATGTTTCTTCATTAACATTGAGAAACTGGGGCATGTGTATTTGATGGTGAAAATAAATCTGTTTCTGTTTCTTTTGGCATTTATCAAATTATTAATTGTTAATTACAGGAGTTGGGACAATCAAAGTTGGGGCAGTTAAGTGAGAGAACAATATATGAGGTAAAAAATATTGACATTTCAAACTAGATATTGCCCCAAGGAGTATGGAGAGTGAACTTGATTTGATGTTTATCAAGGTGCAGCAAGGAAGAGAGCCTGTCGACGTGGACTTTCGTTCCATTACTGTGGATGGGAGTTTAGGTGATGACATTTTGCAGCAGCGAATTCATAGTATTTGCAGGCAAAGAGAAGAGCTGCAACAGATGGAGGTTGATCTTAGGGTTCAGGCAATTGCTAGATCTGAGATAATGGAAATTCAAGACCATTACGATAGTCAAATCAAAGAGCATCTGGATTCTGCTGCAAAGTTTAAGGTACGAGATATAAATTCTGAGCTGAGTATGCTGTTGTTTTCTCATCTTATGCACTGCAGCGCGTGTCATAAGGTTAAGCAATGCTTTTTGTTACAGGATTCTAGAAGTATACATTTCTAATAGAATGGAATAGCCAAAAGGTTCATGTAACAATCCATGGTTAAATTTGACATTAAGACCTTGTTGATGTATTTTTTTATTGTTGTACTAACACAGCTCTGAGTAGCCTTTACTGTTAACACTCAAGAACTTGTTGCAGTCCCTATCCCCCCTTACTTAGACTCAAGTTACACTATCTGTCACATCTTATTAAGACTACCCACTAAGTTGAATATGTTTTTGGGCCTGTAAATGTCAAGGTCACCTAAACCCAGAGTAAGCCTTTTTAGAACTTTCTCTCTCTTTATAGAGACATTACTCCTTGAAGTTGTATTTGGATAATGCACATGCATAGTTTCAACATTTCCCATTTCTATGTCTTCTGTTTCCTTTGTTTTGCAGGAGCAACTCCATGAAAGGGAGCAAACCATACAGGAATTGGAAAAGAGAATTGAAGAGAGAGACAGGGAAATTCATGCCATCAAACTAGATAATGAAGCGGTTTGTTTGCCCATGTTTTATTCTTGAGGAATAGTTTTCAGTAAATGTTGGGCCTTGTATAAACCATAAAGTAATCACTCGTTCCATCTTTGCAGGCGTGGGCTAAAGAAGACCTTCTCAGGGAACAAAATAAAGAATTAGTATCATTCAGGTATGGATTCATAGCTTAAACAGTCAAGAATGGCATTCTATGCTTTTGAACTTTTTGTTTGTTGTGGCACCATTTTTTGGTCAAGGTTGATAATAATTTTCCCAAGGATGCACACGTAAACAGGAGATTTCTCATTTGTTTTGTGCTAAGTTGTTATGTTGAAACATTACAGCTGTGTATTTATTGTTGTGATTTGGATGATGTTTTCTATTCAATTTTGGACCTTGAACTTTTAGATGACCATCTCCTTTCTGCAGACGAGAGCGTGATCACTCTGAAGTCGAGAAAGCACAACACATACAACAAATACATGACCTTCAAGAACATATTCAAGAAAAAGAGAGGCATATTCTTGAGCTGCAGGAACAGGTCTGTTGATTTAGGTGTTTCTGACGTGCTTTTGTTTTCCTGCGGAATGGATGTTGACTCATCTCATTATTCCTTCACATATATGTTCACATTGTTTTTGAAAGAAATCAAACCCCCAACAGCAGTTTCTATCCTTTTTATGAGTTTTCACTGAAATTTTTATCTTGAAGTTTTTATAAAACACTTATGGGCCAAGATATCTGAAACACTGAATATCTCTACCAGCATAGGGTTGATCAGGAGACAATCTTTTTGAAGGATGAACAATTGAAAGTGTGGGTTGCACGTGCTCAGGAGATGGATGCCCTGCAATCCACCACAAACCACTCGTTACAAGCTGAATTGAGAGAACGAACAGAACAGTACAATCAGCTATGGCTTGGTTATCAAAGACAGGTCAATTTCATCTGGGATTTTTCTTCACTCTTTCAGTTCTTGGTTCAGATTTTGTTTGGTGTGTTTGCTTTACATACCTCGTCTTTTCATGGCGGTTGTTTGGTGTTTCTCTTTCTTTCAGTTCTTGGTGAATGTTGCTTGATGTGCATCTATATTATGTTCCTCTTCTGCTCATGATGATGCTCAAAAAAATTGGCTTATCAATTCCACTTCATGGATTAGTATTTGCTACCCAATAAGTAGTGCTGCACAGCTTATCTTTGAGGAAGGAAATCTTATTGAATTGACTTTCTTTTTACCCTGTGGTTTCAGTTTGCAGAGATGGAGCGAATTCATTTACATGCTGTACAACAACTTCAACATGAACTAGCTGATGCGAGAGAAAGGAATGGACCCTACACTGATGAGTCACAGATGTCAGGAACAAGTTAAGTGATGTACCAAAGTTTAATGAGGGCAATGGAAACCAACTGAATGTGAATGGGAGCAGTGCCCAAAGTGCAAACAATGGAGCACTGCCAAATGGCAATGTGGATAACATCTCATCTTTTGCTTCAACTGGCAATGCATCAAATCAGGTAGGCTTTCTTCTCATCTTTTTTTTTTCCACTGAACAGTATTATGCAATTCTCCTTTAGAATTATCAATTCAAAGTTTGAGCTTTAGAAGTGCTTTTTGTGATTATAAAACGTTCATAGTAGAGACACAACTGGAAAGAGAATACAGGGTCCAACTGTGTTGTAGTTGATTGGATATGTAGCATTCTGCAGTGCATCGTATGGTCTACCATGTCTTCAACTTCGCCTCTACATCTTAGTTGCTGAAGTTTATTCTTTTTCTTGCCGGTTGCTTCTTTTGCCATGCCCATTGAATGTGTTTCTATCAACCATATATTAAAAAAAAAAAAACTAGTGTAGAGAGCCATTATTCACATGGACATGAAAACAAAAACAAAATTAACTTTAATATCATGTGGCTACTCTGTATCAGAACCATTGTGGAAGTGAATGAATTAGAGTTTGTGGTATAACTGCCTCTAGTGGCAAATGGAATCTCAACTGAAATCTGCTAGATCGTATATTCGCTTTGAATTGCAAAGCATTCATAAGGCCATGGGTTAATGCTGGCTGAATTTTATGCTTGTGAATATATTTTCTTGTTTGATAACTTACCTTTCAATTAACCGCCCATGTTGCTTTTACCAAGGTTGATGGCTATTCTCTCTTCTAAAACACATCATTTGTCCTTCAATTGTTGTCAGACCTAGCAATTATCTCAATCCGTCTGGTTAATACCGGCTGATGCATATCTTATAAGTTTATCCAAAAACACCTGTGCTAGATAATTTCTGCATCTGTTGTTTCATGAATTACCTATTTGAGTGTGGGGGCTTTCAGTCATGAGCTACCAATGCACTTCATGAGACTATTACACTTTTTATTCATCTTTATGATACATGTCATCTATGTAAGAAGTCACCATGTGATGTATACTTACAATGGAGTTGCAAGCCTGACCCTCTTAACTTGTTACCCTATAGATTTTTATCTTTTGCTGGTGGATTGAGTGCTACAGCTTATGGATAGTGATATAATTAAGAATTGTGTTGCATTGTTTGCTTCCAAATTAGAGAATGACTGCTAAAATTTTGTGATTTCATTCATTCTGGAGAGATTTTGGGAGAAATCTGCATGAGTGTGTGGTTGAGGTGTATACCTGCTGTTGGATTTTTTCCACAAGGTGGCCTTACACATCAGGCATCATTTCCTGCTGTGCAAATAACCTTGTCTCTGCTGAGAAGCATATGATGTATATTGTCTGTCATGACCTTCACAACTTATGAGCCATTTTGTAACTGCCAGGATCCATCTAGAAATGAGTTTTGTTGAACTAAATGATGTTATAGAGAGTTTAGTTAGCCCTGGGGGCTAGGTGAATTCACTGAGATATTTACATGCTGATGCACCTTGTATATATATTAGTTGCTCCACTTGGTACTTGTCCTACAATATTATGGTGGGTGGTACTACTGCTATATCTCATATATTACATTACAACTGTTACAGATGATTGGGCTTCCTTACAATCTGTGGTGGTAGATTGGCAGAAATTTTGTAATCCAAGTAATTGATAGATATTATGGGATAGTTTCCAGATCACCTTATGCTGTTGAGACAAGGATTCTTTGTCCCTCCTCTACCCATTGCCTGGCTTTGTATATCATTATAATTATGCTGAGAATCATTTTTCCTCTTGTGACATGGTTGGACTTCCAGTTGGGGAAATTTTGGTTGGGCTAAACTCAGAGGAACAAAGTGATCGTAGGAAGTAGAGAGTAGCTCAAGCAGCATGTAAGGTGACGGGCTAGGTGTATTTTGTGGGGGCCTCTTGTTGTAGTAGTTTGTAGTTTTTGTGTAGGTCTGTTTGCTAGGACCTTTCTGCTTAGTACAGTTTGGACAGTTAGACAAAGATCAATACGGTTGATACATCTCAGAAATTTTGATTCTGTTATGTAGTACTTGATCAAATCTATGTTCCAGTAGCAAGAAAATCAAAGGGTCCAATTGTAACTAATATTTTGTTGTTTTGATCATCAGACGAACCATGTTGCTGGTGTCCCAATTACTCCATCATCTTTACTTGGGATGCCCACCTACCTTCCACCTGGACAGGTGACTGCATTGCATCCATTCTTTCTGCATCAACAAGGGATTCCCCATTCCATGCCATCACATGTTCCCCAATCTCATATTGGGCATTATCACTCTCTACCAGCATTGCCATCACTGCCACAGTGTCACAACCAAGAGGTGCCGTGAGAAATGTTTATTTTTCCTTTTGTTGCTGTCACATTACTGGCTGCAGTAGCATTAAATTTGGGCAATTGAAAATTATGGTTATACAATGTGTACAAGTTTAACATTTTGTAGATTCTTCAGACTGTATCAGAGGGTGGACAAATGCCTATGGAGAGTCAACGTACATCATCCCATGCTGATCATAACTTAATGGGATCAGATGGAAAGTGTGATTATGAAGTTAATGGGCGAAGCTTTCATCCAGACTATCTGGATGACAACACCACTCAAGGGGGAAGGCCTGATTCTGTGATTTTGTCCAGTGAGGAGCCACAGGTTTCCATTTTAATGTGCTCTTATAGCTGTAACCAAGATGAAAACATTATTATAATCATCATTGATGGGATCTTTCAAAATTTTTATATTGCAGGTTCCTGATAGGGGTTACTTGGTTGTCCCCGAACCTCAACAAAGCTTACAACAGGTTTCTTCCCAATTTGATGATGCCTTACAATTGCATCCTCTAGGACAGAATCATGAAATAAAGGTTTTGCTCCCCTTTTAGTTACTCTGCTGGTGCCACTGGTTTTATGTTCAACACTGAAGCAGGTTCTTAATAGGATGCAGACTTAGCTTATGTTCAGTTTTCTCTGGTGCAGGAACAGACTGCCCCAGACTTAAGCAATCAAGGACCTGAAGGCCAGGTTTTGATCAATGAACAGCCAATCTCTGCTGCCAGTCCATCACTGTCTGAAACATCAATTGATTCAGTTAATCTCAGTGAAACCACCACCAATAATGGGACTGGTGCTGTATTATCTGAATCGTTTATATCCACAGGGATGACTGATATGGTGACTTCAGTAAAAGCTCCAGAGGCTGCCCTACTTGATGAAAGATCTCTATTGGCTTGCATAGTTCGCACAATTCCAGCTGGGGGTAGAATTAGGATTAATTCAACGGTATGTTGATTTGACTTTTCCCCAGAACATTGTGGGAGTCTCGTGCATTGGGATGTCCTTTAGCTTATTTATCCGTCCAGCATTGACCATAACTTTTATTGGTGTCAAGTACAGCTACCAAACAGACTGGGGAAGATGCTTGCCCCTTTGCATTGGCATGATTACAAGAAGAAGTATGGAAAGCTTGATGACTTTGTGGCCAGTCACCTAGAAGTGAGTTCCTAAATTGACATTTATCTCAGTTATTTGCCAAATTTAGATTATGATGACTGAGAATATAATCTTTGATTTCAGTTATTTTTGATTGAGGGTGACCATATTCAACTTCGAGAAGGAGCCCAAGAAATCATAGCTGCGAAGGCTGCAGTTGCAAAAGTTGCAGCAGCAGCTGCGGCTGCTTCATCTCCTTACTCATCATTTTTGCCATCTGTTGCTATTACTCCAGTTGCTCAGTCATATCGCTTTAAAAATTTTCAATCCCTTGAGTCCAAGACCTCTAATGGTGTCACTCTCTGTGCTGCTGGAAGTATTTCAAATGGAAAAATTTTGAGCAGATCAAAAGACTGCCTGGAGCTGAATGGACCAGATTTTGATAGATCAAATGTAAGCAGTACTCAAAGCAGAAGCTCAGTTCGTCAGAGGCCAGACTTGAATTTTGTTGGAAAGCAGCAGGGCAGGTATCGTTAATCACTGTAAAACTGCAGCCTGTACTGTGTGAATGTTCAACCATGCAGTTGTATCATTGTTTTAAAACCTGGATTCCTTGACCTAGACAAGCTGCTAGGTTCCCTGTTGGCGGTTGGTCCAGTGGGTCAATTCATTTATTTTTTAGATAATCAGTGCTATTAAGTTATCTGAAGACCACCCAAATGTGATCAAAATGATTGTTAATCATGGAAATTTAAGTTAAAAGCAATATTTGATCAAATCTTTTTTTTTTAATAAAAAAGAAAAATAATGAAAATCCAGCCAGGTCACCTTGTCATTGGATTGGCCAGGTCGCCCCAGGTCAGAAGAATTTTTTCCTGATCAATTCCAGGTCTAGTTAAAATAACAAAACCAGACCGAAATCATGACTAGTTCATTGGTTCTTTGGTCCAACCATCCGATCTAGTCCAATCTTTGAATTTATGGTTACATGTACTAGTGGAGGATGGACTATTGAGCTTATTGTCATGTGAATATTGCAGGACAAGTGGAGCTGCATTTAACTGTTAGAAGATCATAAGCGTGGGATAAATGTGTTTTTTTTTTTTGTTTGGGTCTTCTTTGCAAAAAGAAAGCAAAAAAAGAAAAAAAGTGTTGTGCATCCCATGCCAGTTCTATTGCATTGATATCTGGTGGATTGCTTTTTGTATATATCCAACATTTGCTTCGTATATTCCAAGTTTTGCTTCATTTATCTAGGCTTTCACTCATTTAGACTGCTTTTGGATTTTAGATGGCATGGGACAGCAGCATCCATAGTCATTAGATGTATATTATATTCAATGTTGTTTACCAATCATTATTCCCAGTCTAGTTGACTGAGATCTGTTTTTTGTTGTAAAAATTTTTGTTCTTCCTATGATTAACTGGATAACTCTAAGTGAAGCTTGTCAGAGTAGTCTTAACTGTCACTTGAGTTAATGCTGTTTGAAGTACATTCAGTGACCTGTTCAAAAAATCTAGTGACAATTGTTTTTGTCAGGAGGCAACATGGGCATGTCTAGGTGAATTTACGGTGACTGATGTGCGGATTGAGCATTTTCATGGGGATCATTAATTTGTTGTTGCTGCTGGAAATTGAGCATTTATAGAGATCATGAATGTGTTGTTGCTGCTGGAAATTGCGGCCAGCTTCTTACAGGGACTTGTCAACTGACTTAAAGGAGAGGAGAAATTTCCTCTCGTATTTCCATGCTTTGGGGAAAAGTTGTTAGAAAACTCAATATTCTGTATGAACTATGATTCTGAAGACGGAACATTCAACTTTTGCCAGGGATATTTATGCAGAGAATTGCATTTTGTGCATCTAGTTGCCCATATGTTTAAAATCTTAGCTGGGCCTTTATTTCTTAGAATTATTATTTTAATTCTGTTTAACTTTAATTCTGTGGTTGAATAATGTCTCGTTGCTTCACTGATGCAATTTATGGATTTGAAACCTGGCACAGTTTTCCAAGGAAAAAAGGTGTTATTTTTGAAACAATCCTGTAAATAAAGGTCCACCAACTATTCAATTGCATGTCTCTAAAAGACCAGCCAAATAGTTTAGGAAGAAGTCAAAAACCAAAATGGAGAATATTTTGAAACATTGGTGACCGGTTAGGTCTAGTCTAGATTCGGGGTCCTTGCATTTCGTTTACAAGTGATGATCACAGTGTATATTTGTATGTTATATGTTTCAGGTCTTGCTTAACCTTTTGAGAAGAGTGCTAGTCTTACATGTTTTTAGGTTTTTGATTTAATTGGTAATAACTATGACTTGAATTTGAAGTTCTAAACTTTGGAAACGAATCCAGCATCCCTGAGCCCATCTTCTGTAGTGTTATAGGCTTGCATTTGAATTTGCGTATTGGGATACTTCTGTGTGGGAAGAGAATGTACTACATCTACTAAAGCGGTTTATCGGGAAACGCAAGATCCTCGTTTGTATTAAGTCTGCCAACTCTTGTGAGATTAAAAGTTACCTTATTAAGTGCAGTGAAAAAAATTCGTTAAAGAATAATTTTTTAGGTAAATTGTTTTAATTTTTTTTTAGAAATTAATTTTTCAGTATAATTTTTAAAATGATATAAATCTCAATTATATATGTGTGTGTGGGGGGGGGTGTGTTATGTATCCACATATTATTGCCATAAATTACATAATTTTAGCATTATTGATATTAAAGTACAATAGAAACTAGTTTCAAAGGAGAAAATTAGAGTTGATTTAAAAAAAAAAAAGAATAAATTATTTTTTTATCTTTAATTATATTTCTCATAAATTTAGAATAATTGTGATTATAAAATTTAAAATAAAATAAAATTTACATGCTATCAAAAATAAAGATAATTTTATTTAGAATAGTATAATAGGTTAAATTTACATATAATAACTTTCATAATAAATGCTTATCATACATTTTATTTGAAAAATAAAAAATTATAATAACTAAATTTGTTGATTAAAAAATAATTTAATATTCGTTAGAATTGTACGAAAAATTCTTAAATATAATATTTATTTCTTTATCAAAATTTAAAATATTTATACTTTTTATTTATTTATTCTTAAAAATCTACAAGTACTATTGAAGGTCTAACCTATTATTTAAATAAATTATTAACTTATAAATTTGAAAAAGTTGATTAAATGTCCAATATAACAACTCAGTATAAAACTTTGAACGGTTAGGGTAGTGATTTATACATATTCTTCATACAATCTTATTATATATGCGTGAAATAAAATTATTTGAAAATTCAACTTGGGTAATATAAAATATAGTGAGTTGACATAAAATATATTGAAGGGTAATCTAAGTTTTATTTGACTTGGAGTACACATGGAACTTTACTTTTTTCCTAAATATAAATAATAAACATTACAATTTAATAAATATGAAAAAATTTAAATGTTAAAGTTGAAATAAATAGTAATCAAGATTTGAGACTTGCTATTCAATCAAAGGCATTGTGTTATACTTTTTTTTAATATAAAAAAATATTTTTTAATAATTTTTATTTTTGAAATTTTAATTGAATCTCATTTAAATTTTTTATTTTATTTTATATATAAAAATGATTAAATATTCTCATATTTTAGATAAATTAAATTAAAAATCTCCTTAATAAAGATCAAATATATTTTTTAATAAGATTCAAGAGTCACATTTTTTTATCAAAAAATTATTTGAGTTCATATAGATAACTCTTTTCACTCTTATTAAATTCACACTTCTTTTTCATCATTAAAATTCATATACTCAAATAAATATTTAAAATTTTAATTATTGTAATATTTCTAAAATATCAAGAGATGTAATTTAAATTAATACAAATTAAAGTATGTGTGAGTATCTCTATATATATACAGAGAGAGAGAGGGGGAGAAAGAGAGAGAGAGAGAGAGAGAGAGATTTATTGGATGAAACTAAAAATAGGCAAGAAATAAATATTAATTCATCCTAATTATTTATTTCATGCATAAAAAAATTAAATTATAATTAATTATTATAATATAACAATATTTTTTATTTAAATTTAATATTTTTAAAATTTTAATATATATATATATTCATTCTTTGTATTATTGTTGATTCTAGACATTAGTTTTTATTTTATTTTATTTTTTTGTCACTTTTTGTCACCACCAAACCGGGTCTCAGTGAAACTCCTCCACATATTTGTATAGATGTTCCAAAGTCAAAATTTAACAGCAAGAATAACATGCATTGTTGACAAAAGGAAGTAGAATGATACAGGCAACCTTGCTAGTCCGCAGCCTTCAGCAGGAAATAGAATAATGCCTCGTTGCTTCGCTGATGTAATTTATGGATTTGAAACCTGGCACAGTTTTCCAAGGAAAAAAGGTGTTATTTGCACATTTTCAATTAGCGTGAAATAAAATTATTTGGATATCTAACTTGGTTAATACAAAATATAGTGAGTCGACATAAAATGTATTGAAGGGTAATCCGAATTTTATTTGACTTGGAGCACGCATGGAGGTTTACTTTTTCTTTAAATATAAATAACAAATATTACAATTTAATAAATACAACCAGAAAAAATTTAGATATTAAAGTTGAAATAAGTAGTGATCATGACTTTACGTTTAATAAAGGGTGTTGTGTTATACTTTTTTTTTTAATATAACAAATTTATTTTTTTAATAATTTTTATTTTTAAAATTTTAGTTATATATCATTTATTTTTTTATATAAAAATGATTAAATTTACTCATATTTTAAATAAATTAAATTAAAAATCTCCTTAATAAAGATCTAATATATTTTTTAATAAGATTCAAGTGTCATATTTTTTTATCAAAAATTAGTTGAGTTCATTTGGATAACTCTTTTTACTCTTATTAAATTCACAATTTTTTTTCATAATTAAATATTTAAAATTTTAATTATTGTAATATTCCTAAAATATCAAGAGATGTACTTTAAATTAATGCAAATTAAGGTATATGTGGATATATATATATATATATATATATATATATATATATATAGAGAGAGAGAGAGAGAGAGAGAGCTAGAAAAAGAGAGAGATTTATTGGATGAAACTACAACTAGGCATGAAATAAATATTAATTTATTGTAATTATTTATTTTATGTATAAAAAAGTTAAATTATAATTAATTATTATAATATAACCATAGTTTTTATTTAAATTTAATATTTTTAACTCTTTTAATATATATATATTCTTTCTTAGTATTATTATTAATTCTAAACATTGATTTTTATTTTATTTTATTTTTTTGTCACTTTTTGTCTCCACCAAAACATGGGTCCCAGTAAAACTCCTCCACATATTGGAATAGATGTTCCATAGTCAAAATTTAACAGCAAGAATAAAATGCACTGTTGACAAAAGGAAGTAAAATTATACAGGCAACCTTGCTAGTCCGCGGCTTTCAGCAGTAACCAAGACCGAGAAACCACTGGTGCATTATTGGGGTTGTTGAAGGAAAAAACAAAAAGGAAAAAAAGAAAAAAAGAAAAAATTAAGAATAAATAGTTAAGATTAGACAAATGGCTAATTACCAGAGGCTGGTCAAAGAATAAGCTTAGGTCGATCACATTTGGTCCTCTCTACTGCATAATGCATGAAGACCGGCCGGGCGCCTATATAAACTAGTCTCGATTTACTCTCCAAGTAGCCTCTCTGCACATACTTATCTTTGCAGCTAGTCAGGAAATCCGTAATAAACACAAAATTAGCAATTATGGGTTCATATGTTGAAAAAGTATTAGAACCAGCAAATGAAGACGATGCTGATTGCATGTTTGCCATGCAATTGACAGTTTCATTGCACTTAGACGTGACCTTGAGAACGGTTATTGAGCTTGGCTTGTTCGAGATTATAGCTAAGGCTGGCAAAGGTGCTCAGCTGTCGGCCTCTGAGATAGCGTCTCACCTTCCCACAAAGAACGCAGATGCCCCAATTATCATTGACAGGATGCTACGCCTCATGGCTACTTATTCCATCCTCACTTGCTCTCTTGTGAATGACAAAGAGGGACATCCACAAAGTTTTTATGGCCTCGGCCCCGTTTGCAAGTACTTTACGAAGGATGAATATGGAGTTTCTTTTGGTCCAGTGCTGTTGTCTTATATCCAGTTTGCTATTGACTCTTGGTTCGTTCATTTCTTTTCCCTCTGATCTTCCCAAACTTTTTCTCTTTCAACATTCTTAATTAGTCAAGAAATTTAGTTGTCAGCATACGTTTAGATTAAACTGATGAAGAAAATGGAGTAAATTCTCACCTAGTAAATATTAGAATTCTGATTCCTACGCACCCAGAACTTTCCAAAGTCTTGGACTGATCGACTGGAGTCAGTTGGACGGAATATACTATA
This sequence comes from Ceriops zippeliana, assembly GCA_037897445.1. Lineage (NCBI taxonomy): Eukaryota > Viridiplantae > Streptophyta > Magnoliopsida > Malpighiales > Rhizophoraceae > Ceriops > Ceriops zippeliana. Next base: position 4,070,651 of record JBAPLH010000018.1, on the reverse strand, counting down.
TTTACATACAGGGTTTTCTTGTTTCTGGTAAGTGTTATTTTACATGTGAAGTTTAACGTGTTCCATATGTTCGGATTTGTTTCTGTTATTTCTTTTACATTTCAATTACGGATGACCTGCATTTTTTTTCTTCTTGGGAACAGCTACCACATCAAAGACGCCATACTGGAGGGAGGCACACCAATTTTGAGGTCACATGGGAAGCATGTGTTCGAAGATACTAATGACGAATGTCGCAGCCTGTTCAATGAAGCCATGTGCAATGATACCATAATAATCATGAAAAAGGTCCTTGAGATATACAAGGGATTGGAGGATCTAAGGGAGCTGGTGGATGTTGGCGGTGGACTTGGCGCAAATCTTAAGTTAATCGTATCCAAGCACCCTCATATTAAGGGTATCAACTTTGATTTGCCTCATGTGATCAAAGAGGCACCCGCTATTCCAGGTTCCCATCGCTTCTTTTTTTCTTTTTTGTTTTTATCATCCAAGTCTATCATAAGAGTTACTACACTTCATAAGCTGTATTTCTCACCTCAAATTTTTTTCATCTTTTCTAATTATCTCTTTGCCCTCCACCCTCCCCCCACCCTTTTTTTTTGGTTTAACTTTTCTGTTAGGTGTGGAGCATGTTGGTGGAGATATGTTTCTCAGTATTCCAAAAGCAGAGGCAATTTTTATGAAGGTCTGTTATTGCTTTTTTTTTTTTTGTTTCCCCTTCTTCTTTAAGTATTAGGTCATGAGCTACCGCAGGCTAACTTTAAGTCTGCCATAACGAGGATGCATGAAATAGGCTCTAATTAGTAGCAGTTTTGTATTGGTTTTGTTGTTTTCAACCTACATATCCAGTTCTGATCATTGCGAAAGAAACATCACAAAATTTTAATTAATTCAACGATTGTTTTACACATGCTTTTAGTATATACTCCACGATTGGGATGATGATCAATGCGGGAAGATATTGAAGAACTGCTACGATGCACTGCCAGAAATTGGAAAAGTGATAGCAGTAGAGTTTGTCCTTTCAGAATTGCCGGAGAATAACTTTGTATCCAAACTTGCCCACAATGTCGACATCGCCATGTTCGTGGCCAATCCTGGAGGAAAGGAGAGGACCCAAAAGGAGCTGGAAGCTTTGGCCAAAGAAGCTGGATTTGCAGCCATGGAAGTTATATGCCGTGCTTATAGCCCTTGTGTGATTGAGTTTTACAAAAGGGTGTGATGAATTCAGTCAAATTAGCCCACTTTACCTACTTAAGCGATAGTTATGATGTTTACATATGGGATATCTATGCATGCGAGTCATGAACGAATAATTTTCTCTCTTTCATTGTCCTAATTTTTCAGAACATTACCCTTAATGTTTTTATGTTGGCACTTAGACGGGGTGCTTCCGGTGGACAATAATATAATTTAAAAAAAAAAAAAATTGCTGTCACGCTGTTATTTTATATTTAGCGTGATGCAATTGTATTTGTTACATTATAACCATGCTGGCCATGCAGTTGTACGCTATAACCATACTTAATACCAAAACTTGTAATCAAGTCTTTACGCAATTCGAATAGAATAAGGCTCAATATTTGTTATATTTATTTTTTAAAAAAATGAATATAACAAATTTATTATCTTTAATTATAATTTTTTATTTAAATTAAATTTCAATTAAAATTTTATTTTTTCTACATTTAATATTAAATTAATTTTAACTGTTTTTTTTTTAAGTGTAACAAATTAAAAATTTCAACGAGACGCGTACTTCATCATTTATGCAGCTATGGAGGCAAGTCATAGCAGGGGGCCTGGCATTTTTGGTAGCCAATGGGTCCTAACAGTGCAATCTGGCCACTGCGCGGGGACTCAAAAAAAAAAGGTCTCCTGCGCCATCTTGGCTGCTCCTGACTAGGCATTTTTGCTCTCCCCTATTCCTACCTTATTCCCTGTGTCAGAGACATACACAGAGAGACCTTCACACTAGCATCCTCAGTGCTAGGCTCGAGCAAGTTTGTCTTTTTTTTTTTTTTTCATTTTTCTCTTCTCTTTGGGTCGATAGATCTCTAGGGATAGCTTTAAATTGCATGCATACGAAAGCGTGTAGAAGGAAGCAATTCTCTGCTTATGTAATGAAACAACATACTACTTGGAGAGGAGAAAGTGCAGTTGGATAAAGAAACCTACAATGCTACAAAGAGGAATTCCTGTAAAATTATAAGGGCTTCCGGCTCTCTATAGGCTAAAAGTGGATCTAGTAGTTAACATCATTTGGATTTCATGGTTGAGCATCTCCATCATTGACACCAGGCCCCATTCTCAGCTGTCCTTGAATGAACTGCCGCTGCCGCTGACAAGTGATGGCAGTTGTTGCTGTTGTTGATCATCCAATTGCAGCGGGAGGAGCTTTTGAGTGAAATGCAAGGTTACTGAGGCATTGCTGCTTGAGATGGCTGCACATAATGCTCTTGTTGCACTGAAGCCTGTGGCAGCATCTGCAATTTTTGCCAGAATAAAGGTTCCTTAAAATTAAACCCAAACAAAGTTTTTCCTAGGCAATGTATATCAGTTACAGTAAATTCACCTGAGAAGGCACTGTAGTGCCTTGTGGCAGGATGTCAGCTATTCTTGCTAGAAACATCAGGTTCTTCTGTAGCTGGGCTTGATACCTGAACCATTTATTTATGATGTTGACATACATGACTAACTGGAGTTTGAGACTTTAAACCGAGAGTAACATAACCTGCTGCAGTTATCAAAAGTGGAACCCAAAAGAGAGCCAGGGTTTCAGTTTTCCTGAGAAGAGGCACTAACACACCTCATCGGCCAGGGGGAACAATGAATTCACTGCCGATGATCTCTGCCATTTCCAAGTGCTATGCAAGAAGATATGCTTTCAATGACATAAAATTGTCAAAAAGCTGATGAAAGCAGGAACTGAAAACATATCTGGTCAATTCATTGGTCTCTGCTCGACCTCTATTCCTAGTATTATCACAAGTATGATTTCATTTTGGAACATACCATACAAAATTAAGCAGCATGGCCAACAATATATGATCCATGAAGGCATGATCGACAAAAATTCTGTTTTGCAAACATGTAAAGCTGGCTAATAATTCTCAACAATCATAGAAATTCTAAGATTATGGTCAAACCCTACTTAACTGATTTTGCTTGAATATTTCTTGCTTACCATCTAACAGTTAAACATGAATTGCTTGATGATGTTTTATGTTTCTATTCAAAACTTTCAAAATAGCCTTCGAGATTCGAGAGGACAGTAAAGAATCAGAATACAAAATAGGTGAAAATTTTCTAACTTTTCGAAATTTGAAACCAGAACATAAGGGAAAGAGTGCACGACAAATTCTATGAAAGGACACTCATCGTGCCATTTGGTGCCACTATGAAAATCAACAAAAAGAAGAGCATTCTAGTTAGCTTGTTACTCACGGGGTACATTCAGCAAACTTTCCCTGGTTTTGATACGCCAGTATAGCCATGATCAACTGCTTATTATCATCCAAATACTACATGAAAAATAAAAGATCAGCCTCATAAAATGAAAATGAGCTATATTTCCTCACACAAATTAGGCACATTACTATTTTATGATATGAAGCCATCAAATAAGACGAATTTGTCGAATAAAAAGAACCAAAAGCATCCTAAGCTCATGCATATTGAGCCTCCTTTAGAATCCAGCAAAAAAGAGTTTTCGCTTCAGGCTCCTCAAAGCTAAAACTATTTATCAAAGAATAAAAGAAAACAGATAGAACCTTTTTCATTCAAACATAATGCAATCGACGCAAATGCATCGATAATAAGCAATGAGAGGGGGCAATGCAATAAACAATAAAGCCCCCTCTTCCCCCTCTCTCCCCAAGGAGAGAAGATTAGAAGCAGCACAAGCCAGCTAGCTATTTCACTTGCCAAACGAGCCCCTTACGTTGTGACCATGAAATTACAGTTAAATCAGAGAAACCCCATTTTACCATAAGCAAAGAAAATGTAATTACTGGACAAATTAACATCAAGAGAGATTATTACTATTATTAATGGACCCAAGAAAGAAGACCAATCAGCACAATATATGCAGAAGCAAGACCCATTTTTAGAATTTAGATAAAGTATATGCAAAGAAAAGTGAAAAGTGTAGACCTTCTGAATCTGCTCAGTTGTGATGTTAAGCATTATAGGTGGTGGTGCTGATGGTTGTGGTTGTTGTTGTGGCTGCTTCCTTAACCCTCCTTTAACTTATCCAACCAAAATAAAAATCAAAACCCCTTACCCCATTTCCACCTTCAGCTCTCTTCAGATTCTTTTTTTTTTTTTCGTAAGAAAAAAAAACAAAGAGATTAAACAGAAGAAGAAAAGAACGAATGAAACATTCTCCTGTCTCCTGTTTGGCGACACCGTCGGAGAAATGCGTCCGATTATAATATATGAGCAGATGGACGACGTCGTTTGCTTGAGATTGTAATAATGTTTCGTTCTTTCGTTGAGAACGACGTCGGTGTCAGTGGCACTCTCTACAAAGAGTACAGAGAGGGAATAATAATAATAAAGAGGAAGCAAGGGAGAGAGAGAGAGAGAGAGAAAGGGAGAGATGGGTTATGTATTAAGGGCGAGAATGGCGTCGTTCTTCTCAGGAGCAGCATCAGCATCGTTTATAGGATTTTACGTTCTCTGCAAAGATTACAAGGTTGCTCATCAATCCATCTCTCAACAGGTTCGTCATCATCTTTCCAGTCTTGTGGGCTTTAGATCTTTTAATGTTTTGGGGGCGGGGGGCATTTTATTATGTTTGTGTTTCGTTTGTTCAACAGGTCTTTTTATTTATTTTTTCTTTTTTTTTGTGGGGGTGGGTGTTTTACATTACCCGTTTATCGCCCGATTTATGTTCCCTTATTACGATTACATTTATAATTATTCTCTGTGATTAAACTTCTTTTTTTTTTCTCTTTGTTGGTGGGTATTTCTCATATTTGTCTCGGTCATGCCTTTGTGCTTCATTTTTTGGCATTGCTAAAGTGAATTGGTACTTTCTTTGACTTGGAACTGTTGTGTCTTGAGGGAAAACTGCGTAAATAGGACTAACTTTTTAAGTCTAGAGCTAAACGCCTCCCTCGCATCATGTTAGTCGATGAGATTATTGGATCTAATAATTTGGGGGGAACGTCAAAAGATTCCTTCTTGTGGGTATGACCTTCGTCTGCACTTTTATCTTCTTGTTTATTTTCATTGTTATCGTCAATATTTTGGTTCAATTGGAATTCTTTTGGCATGTTTGGAGACTAGAAATGTGCACTAAACCTTTTGTTGTTTTCCAAATGGTTGGTGACTCGGGACCAGTGGATACTTTGTCCCATTTGGAGGCACTGGCACTAGGAAGAAACCTCTAAATGGAACTTGCAGTGCTTTAATCTGTGCCATGGATTGTGATTCCCACTGGTTAATTGATATATGTATGACGTTGTATTCTTATTTTGTCTTGTCTGTTGTAATTGAAATGGACCTTATTTTTGTTTGTACTAGTATTTTAAGTGTACGCAAGATTAATTTGCCAGTGGATCTCAATTTGTCTATTTAAAAAGAAATATAAAAAGAAAAAAACGATAATTGAATTGCTGCTGATTTCCATCATAAAGGTCCAAAATACAAAGTATATTCCTCTCAAAAAGAAAGAGCCGGCGACTATTTTGGAGTCAGAAAAAGGAGTGATGGGTTTTGAGGTGGCCCATCACAGTGACAAGAGTCGCAGAAGGGTATGAGCATACTGGGCCAAGAAATAGAAAGAATTGATGTTGAAGTGAACCACCTTAGAATTGGAGTTACGGCAAGGAAAGCAGCGTAAAAAAAATGGAAATATTAAATGTTAAGCCTAAAGAGTATATATGCAAGTTACTCTCATCTGACAGTTAAGAATGTATAGAGATTTTTCTTTTTTTTTGTTGGGGGAATGCACACATATATTGACTAGGAAAGGCGATGTGTTTTTTTTTTATGTTTTCCAATTGTCACAAGGGTGAAATTAAAGAGTGATCAAGGTGCAATCCTAGGGGATCAGTGCTTTTATAGGGATAGAGTGGGGGTGTTCAACATTGTAAACACACATACCCACAGACTTTAAGTCAATATCTTCTGTCATTCTCTGTTATTCTTTAGCGTAGCATTGACTTTCCTTGCAAGTTTCCTTAGTTTTAGCCCATCAAGTGCAATAGTATCCATGTAATCACTTTCATCTCCATGATTTCACTCTTAAGTACATCGTTTGATCTCAAAGTCACCACTTTGAGACTTGCAACTTACACCTACATTCCCTGTCAGTCCTGTCTCTTACTGGAGTTTTTCCTCCAATGTTATAAACTTTACTCCTATATGTGAAAGTGCCAAGCTTTATAGCATTTTGAATTCCAAGTATGCATTGCTGATTATACAAGTAGAAGGCAAGAACCCCATTTTCACAACTGATTGTAAAACTCCCATGCCTTTGGGAAAGTTATTTTGTTTCCTTGGGACCAGATCCAATCAAAAACAATATCCTTTTTTTCATGTCCATTGAAGATAACAAGGTTTCTGAATGCAGTGCACTAACATGTGTTGGTTCGATGTAATGCAAGTTCTTGCCCAATATATGAATTTCAAAAACAGGAAGTTACTTTTCATCTTCAAAGGGAAATCTGGTTACATGATTGAAAGGGGAAATGAAGGAGATCAGTAATTGAGAACCCTTTGTGCTTCTTCCAGTTTTTCTTCCAAAGCACTCCAACATGCTCGTTTTGCTCATGTTTGATGGTTTAGAGATTTTGCAGACGTCATATTGTATATGCTCTTTTTCTTTCTCCCGATCGGGTAACAATTTCTCCATGTTCTTGTGATCAGATGCACGCCTTGCTACTGATTTACTCTAAAGCGTTTTTATCCAGGATTATACACAATTTCCTCCTCCGTGTCCGTTTTTCCATTTTTAAGGCCAATACCATTAGCATCAAAATCAGTGACAAGACAAGACTCGTCTCTTTATTTGCATGCATGAGAACACAAGTATATGAAAACTAATTTTCGCTTGTAATGGCTTTTGCTTCTTCAGGTGAAAGGCCTGCACGAGTCACTGGACCAACGGATCTCTGCTTTGGAAAAATTGAAACAAACTGAGGTTTTACAACCTGCGGAAGGGACAGAGTAGGTGCCTTGAGGCATTCTACAATTTTTTGATGTTGTTAGTAGATCTGAATTGTTTTCATTGTAGTTTCTTTTCCCCATTTTGAGGGATAACGACGAGGGACTAGAAATTAACACCCCCATCCTATGCGGGGAAGTTGGAAACTCTTGAACTTCTTCTGCTTGGTTTTGATGGGAATTGCAAGTTAATAATTTTTTCGAGGGTAAAATAACTTTTGAACAAGCAAATTTTCCTTTGACAGTGGATTTGAGGTATTAGAGAATTAAAGAATAATAATTCTTTGATCAATTTTAGCCTGAGGATAACTAGGCTACATAACTCGCATTGTGACAATGTGGTAAGCAAAGATCTACAAGAAAAATATTACCCCCCCCCCCCAAAAAAAATGTCTACACGAAAGACAAATTTACAAAATGCCTTGTACGAAAAAAATTGTGGCAAAATTAAAATGACTGGACGACAAATGAACGTTAACAAATTAACAGCAACTAGCTCTGTTCTTTATCCAAGCTCCTTGCCCGGTTGCAGAAGCTGAAAGATTGTGGAACAACATGGCCTTTTCAGTTTCAACATCAACAGCAACTGCCTGTTTTTGCAGCTTTAACTCTTTCAATAATCAGACCTCTCCTCCTTCACCCTTCAAGCCTCTCAAGTTCCCTCCTTTCTGGCCTTGGCAAAAGGTGTCTATCTTCTATCTTCCGTTACACATCTCTTTATGGTTTGTGTATGTGTTTTCATAGACGTTTGACCAAGTACATTTGTGCATAGTTCACTATTGTTTTCGATGGTAAAAGGCTGTTGTTCAGTAGTGATTGGTTGGGCAGGTGAAGATGGGCCCACATAGTGTGTCTCCAATGGGGTTTGGGACATGGGCGTGGGGCAACCAGCTTCTATGGGATTACAAGGAATCAATGGATGCTGATCTTCAAAAAACATTCAACCTGGCTTTAGAGAACGGCATCAATCTCTTTGATACAGCTGATTCTTATGGCACCGGCAAGTTAAATGGTCAGAGCGAAAAGCTCCTCGGGAAGTTCATTAGAGAATTTCCAGGTCTGCATCTTTTCTGTGTTTATTCATCCATGTCATTTTTGGTTATCCAAATGATGATAACTCCCGCAATTTCAATTGTTAGCTCTCTTGCTTGATTTTCTTGGCATTATTACTTAATCAAATCGAGGCTCCTCTAATTAGACTATTAAAGTTGCAGTATTTTATTGTTATTATGCTCAGTGGCTATTTTATAGGTAAATAACATATTGTATCCATAAGCCTTCGATGTTCAAGAAACTCTGCATCGTAAGTTGTACATCAGAGGAATTTCATGTGTACTAAATACTACATGTGTTGTGTTCCTCCTCACTATGGATGCGTGGTATGGTGCCTCTGCTATTTCTAATGCATAGAATGGAGGCACAAAGGTTCTAAATTGCAACTAGTAGGCAAAGTTGCAGTTGCAGTCAGTCGTGTAAATGTGGCTGCAATTGTGGCTAAAGCAGCAACAATTGTGGTTGATGCAGTGCAGTGGTAACCAATCTTACCACAATATCACAGCTGTAAGTATGGTTACAGGCTTCTATTTAGAACACTAGAAGGTACAATGTTCAAAGATGGAAGGCAAGTTAAATTATTGTCCCATGCACCCTAAAGAACTAAGAGCCTGTCATTTGTGAGGGTAGATCATATTTTGAATGGTAAGTTAAATTGCAGTTGCTTTTCACATTTCAGAAAAATACTACCCATTTGAACTTATAATTATTTAACAAAATGATCGATTATATATTATGTCTGTTGGTAAAGGGAAGCACCAAGAGATGCATATAGATGCATGGTGATAAATATGCTGTGTTAAACAGCAAAATTATAATCCTATATCAGTTGTATAATCTGTTGCCCACTATTCTGATAATTGCAGATCTATTTGACCTGGCAGACGTATATTATTAGTCACCATAACCTATTTCAAGGATTGATTTTTTTCTTCATCCTAACATCTCTGTTTGTCAATACATTAGCCTTACAGTTCCAGAAATTTAGCTCCTTTCTAGCCTGTTATGATGCCAATGCTGCTATGCATATTCCAAGATGGATTTCAATGTAACAAAGTTCCCAGCATTTGTGTGTGATTGTGCTCGCATTCTCAGGCAAATGGAACAAAGACATCGTGATTGCAACTAAATTTGCTGCATATCCATGGCGTCTAACACCAGGGCAGTTTGTAAATGCTTGCAAGTACTTTCCTTACTCTATCTTATTTAATATGTCCATATGTTTAGCCTTAAATTTAATTTTTCTCCCATTGGCACATGCCTTGAGAGAGTTTGATCAAAACAAATATCAAGCCATTTAGAAAACTTGACAAAGAATTGTTTTCCAGGGCCTCATTGGAAAGATTGCAGATTGAGCAAATAGGCATAGGTCAATTGCACTGGTCAACTGCAAACTATGCTCCTCTCCAAGAGTTGGCTCTTTGGGAGGGTTTAGTGGCAATGTATGAGAAGGTTACACAATATATTCTCAAATAGTACAAACTGTTTCAAACTAGTCTAAAAGAGATTCAAAATTTTTCTTTTTTTCTGTGTAATACTTTTATAGAAGATTGCACATAATTGCTTTGAGTTACATACACTTCAGATTCCCTCAAATTGGCATCCTGTTTGCCCTCTTCATTGAAAAGGATAATGTTAAATTAATATGAGTGTTTGCACTCCCATCATAAACAATACCAGGAGATTAAATTTTATGGAAATTGTGAAAACTTCATGGGGTAGAAGAAGAGAAAAGGATCATAATCAGAAGAAATGTTTCCTTTTTAAAAAAACATGACATAGACATTTTCATCTATTTCTAGTTTAAGCAATATAAATGAATCATACAAGCAGACTGAGAACTATGAAAGCAAGTGTTATTAATATACTAGTTAATTGAAAACTGTTGGTAAGGATATATATTATTTGTAAGCCATTCAAAAATAAAATATGCATCTGTTCCTTTCTGAAAATTATGCCACTAAGACTAAGGACTTGGTGAACTGCCAATAAAAATGAAAATATAAAAATAATCACTGTTTCTATTTGAATTTATAAAAACAATCTGCATTCATCAGTTTCTCTTTTTTTTTTTTATTGAATAAAGAGTTCAATCTTCCCTTGGTTTTCATTGCAAGCAATGGGATTATTTCCTTTTCTGTACAAATACTATTCTCATCCTCCAAATGTTTATGTTGCTGTATGGTATTATTCAGGGATTAGTTCGAGCTGTTGGAGTAAGCAATTATGGACCAGAGCAACTTGTAAAGATATATAATTACCTTAAAGCCCGAGGAGTGCCTCTGTGCTCATTACAGGTATTTATATGCATATCCAAGATGCGTGCATCAACACATTAGCAGGGCAGATCAGCTGCCACTCTCAAAAAAATGAACTCCTTATAGATTATCTATCCAGGATATTACTGAATTTGCCCATTACACTGGATGTCATGTTTCCAATCCTTTTTTTTTTTTTTGCCTCTTTTTGGCTGTGGAGCTGACTGAACGCCTCTCAGTATCAATATGATGATACAAGTTGTAGTAGCTTGCATTGTTCCATTGATTACTATCGTGAAACTTTTTACCATTTAACATCTAGCACTATTAATCTTATTTTCAAGAGGAACCTAAATCGCAGGTGCAATTTTCCCTACTGAGCATGGGAGAAGATCAGATGGAGATCAGGAGTATATGCAACTCTCTGGGAATCCGCTTAATTGCTTACAGTCCTCTAGGACTTGGAATGCTTACTGGGAAATATACATCTTCAAGTCTTCCACTTGGACCTCGGTACAATAATGACAAATTGTCACCCTGTCACTATTTTTATGTGATAAAAAAAAAGCTCAAATATTCTATATCATTGGTTTTCATTGCTTGTTGATTGGTTCCACTAACAATAGGTTAACTGCTGTTTTTATAGGGCCCTTCTATTCAGGAAAATTCTTCCTGGCTTAGAGCCCTTATTGAGCTCACTTAGACAGATTGCACAAAAAAGGCGCAAAACTCTGCCACAGGTCTCTTTACTTTCTAGGCAGTTCATTCTTCATTTGTTATTGGAAAGTTGAGCACAGATTAGAGGTTCCTTGGATAGTTAGATTTTACTTGTGGAAATGATTAGGAGTCTGGACTCTAGAGGGATGTAACTGGTGACTGGTTGAGTTTGCAGAAATGAGATTCTAGCATGTAAAGTCACAAAATGCTGTGGAAGGTCATCTGGCATTCTTCTTTATATTAACTATCAAGCATGCATGGAATAGTATTATGTAATGGCATAGATAAGTGAAATTTGATGGTATGGAGGATGAACCTGTTTCCTGGAATGATACATTCTATATCTTTGGACTGTCAGGAAATGTGGTTAATCTATACATATGGCCTTTATCGAAAATTGATAATTCTGTCTTTCTTAATTCTAAACATACTAAAGCAGCAACACATGCCTAATGCAACATACTTTGCTAGCAGGTTGCCATCAACTGGTGCATATGTAAAGGGACGGTACCAATACCTGGAGTTAAAACAGTGAAACAAGCAGAGGAAAATTTTGGTGCTCTCGGTTGGCGACTTAGTTCAGACGAGTTGCTTCAGCTAGAATACGCAGCTAGTGAGTCTCCTCAGAAAATGATCCAGAACATTTTCCAGACCAGGTAGGCGGCCCATTCCTCCATTACAATTATTTCCTAGAATCTATTTTGTGTACAATCCCACATCATTCAATCGTAAGCTTGGTTATGTCTACACCCTTAGTAGCTTTTTCAGATGACATCTAAAAACCAATTACAGATCAACTTGCTTATATGTCCGTTGTTGCTGTCTCAAACAGATGACTCAAGGGTATAATAGCTAATGCTGGCGTGTACCTGTGCTCCCGGCGACAAAAATCTAAACCGTGGAAAGGAAAACAAGAAATGTGAAGTTGCATGGTGCCAAAACATAACATATAATCTCTATTGTACTTAATGTGTTTCCAGAACAAGCAGCAGGTTTTTGTTTTTTCTTTTTCTTTTTGGATTTGCCAACCTATGTATTATGAGCCGTGAACAGGGTTGGCAGCTCCGAAGTAAAACGGTAGAAGTAGGGGACAACTATTAGCACATGCATGTTAAAACTCCTGAAATGAATGGTGGAGAGTATTCTCAAGCAATAAAGGAATGTAACATACCATTTTGATAGCTTTCATCGCTGATTGTATTTAATTGTTCAGAAGTGAAAGAACCAAAAATTTAATTGGAAACTTCTTAACGTGAGGGACATAATAACACGTTCAACATAATTCAAGGTTTTTTTTTTCATTATTTAAATGGATTCTATGTCTCGATCCCTTTATATATATATATATATATATATATTTTATAGCTAATATTCATTTGCTTATTTCTTTAGTATTATTAGTTTAATTTTGTATTTGTTTTCTCAATTGTTGATGTATATTCTTTTGCTTTGATGACTGTAGAAGCAAGACAAAATATAACCATAAGAAACAATGAATAACCGAAGGATCCGCTGAAAGAAATATAATTTCATCCATGGGGGATGTTTGTGGCTCTCAAGCAGCGTACGTTCTGTTGACTTCATCGTGAGCGAACACTCTTTCGTCTATTTCCAAGAACCCTTTATACGTTGAGTATTTAAACATATGTTGTAATGAATCGTGTTGATTTCCAAGTAATTGTCTCCTTTGATGATAATAATTGCATCAATCTTACACTTGATTCTCTAAATACTTCGTCTCAAGTAAAACCATGTTTATTCACAAATACTTTTGTTTCTCAGGTTCAGATACGTTGGTTTTAAGGAATTCTTGGGAGTTAAAAAAAACAGACGAAAGTGATAGGCTGCTGCTTCATTCAATTGCTTTTGTAACAACAACTATCCAATATTAATTAATTTTTGCACCTGTTACTCTATATACTGCTGTGTGTAATATATACACATTGGTTTGCAGGGTGAAAACTTTACTTAACAACTCGCAAAGAGGCGCGTGGGAGGCGGCGGGTGTAATTCATGCAACAGTTGCTCTCTCTCTCTCTCTATGTATATATATACATACCGCAATATATTTAATTCATCTGTCCACAGTTCGTGCATGCATCATTTTCCGGAACTTCGGCCCATCTGGCCCATCTCTCCGGAAAATTGTCCGCCACATTCCTCTGGTCTCTGCGGTGTTTTGGGGACAGTTGGGTTGTGTTTTGTTTGATTGGCATTTAAATTCAAAGAATAAAAGAGGCACAGAGACAACAATTCGGCCAAGACAAACAAACTAATTGCATTTCATTCGCAGAGGAAAGACATTGCTTTGAAAAGCCGAAACCCGTTTATTATTATTATTTTTTGGAAGGCGAAGGAAAGGTCCAAAATAACAAAGGAGGGAGGTTCAGATTTCTGGGACCAACATCAGCCTCCAATGCTTAAAATTGGCCAGCAGCAGCACATCTTCTTGAAATCTAATTGTCAAGATCTGCGTAAGCTTCCCTTAGCTCTCAGGTAAATTTATTTTATTTTATTTTATTTTTTTGGGGGGGGGGGGTGGCGGGGGTTTTCTTTGTTTTGTATTAAAAATTTTATCAATCAGTTGCTTAAACAAGTTGTTTGCGTTTTTGTAAACTCGCCCCTCCCCTCTCCTTCCCAGGACCTGCTCATCGTCTCTAGCAGGGACTAAGGATTGTGATAGTGTTAACGAAGATGAAGAAGGGGACCGTAACGTTTTTGAACCAAAGCGTAGGACCAAGAGGGCCAAAGCCATAGCACGGCTCATCAACTCCGTCAAGCCCTGGTCCACTGAGCTTGAATCCTCTCTCTCATCTCTCTCCCTCACTCTCCAGAACCACTTTCTTCCAAGTTCTGCGCCTTATCAAAAACCCATCAATGGCTCTGCAGTTCTTTGATTGGTCCCAACGAATCGGGTTCACCCACAACGACCAATCCTACTTTTTTATGCTAGAAATCTTGGGTCGCTCTCGGAATCTCAATACAGCTCGTAACTTCCTCTTTTCCATCGAGAAAAGGTCCAAGGGGGCAGTGAAGCTTGAGGACAGGTTCTTCAACAGCTTGATTAGGAGTTATGGTCAAGCCGGGTTATTTCAAGAATCTATGAAGCTCCTTGCCTTGATGAAATCTATCGGTGTTTATCCGTCTGTGGTTACATTCAATAGCCTCTTTCTAATTTTACTCAATCGTGGGCGGACCAACATGGTTCAGGGAGTCTTTGATGACATGCTTAGCACCTACGGTGTTTCCCCTGATACTTGTACCTTTAACATTTTGATTAGAGGGTTCTGCAAGAACTCGATGGTTGATGAGGGTTTTCGGTTTTTTAAGGAAATGTTATGCCTCCGGTGTGACCCTGACGTCATAACCTACAATACTCTTGTGGATGGGTTGTGTAGGGAAGGTAAGGTTACCACTGCACATAATTTGGCCAATGGGATGAATAGGAAGGCTGTTGATTTAAATCCTAATGTTGTTACATACACCACTTTGGTCAGAGGGTACTGTATGAAGCAAGAGATTGATGAGGCTTTGGTTCTATTTAAAGAGATGGTTGATAAAGGATTAAAACCGAATGCAATCACTTATAACACACTTATCAAGGGACTTTGTGAGGCACAAAAGATTGATAAGGCGAAAGGGATTTTGGAGGGAGCCCTGGGAGGTGGAGGATTTGCTCCTGATACGTGCACTTTTAATACAATAATGAATGCACATTGCAGTGCTGGGAACATAAGTGAGGCATTGAAGGTTTTTGCAAAGATGAGGGAGTTAAAAATACAGCCAGATGCAGCTACATATAGCATCTTGATCAGGAAGTTGTGTCAGGATAGGGAATTTGAGAAAGCAGAGCAGTTCTTTGATGAACTTTTTGAGAATGGGATTTTGTTAAGTGACAAGGGTTGCAAGCCCCTTGTTGTGGCATATAAGCCCATGTTTGAGTTTCTGTGTGAAAATGGGAGGACCAAAAGGGCAGAAGAAGTTATTCAGGCAGCTACTTAAAAGGGGAACTCAAGATCCTGAATCCTTTAAGATGTTGATCAGGGGGCATTTGAGGGAAGGTACACTTGAAGCAGGGTATAACTTATTGGTTTTAATGTTAAGGCATGACTTTGTGCTTGATTTTGAGACCTATCAGTTGTTGATTGAAGGTTTCTTGCATCAAGACAAACCTCTTCACGCCTACCAGACATTACAGAAGATGCTGAAGAGCTCTTATCTCCCCAAAGCATCTGTTTTTCATTCTATACTTTCTGGACTTTTGAAGAAGAGTTATGTCAGTGAGTCAGCTACCTTGATAGTATCAATGTTAGAGGGAAAAACTAGACAAAACATCCATCTCTCAACGCACACCATAAGATCACTGTTTCATAGTGGATTGAAAGATAAAGCATTTATGATTGCGAGGTTACTTTATGATAATGGGTATGTGATTGGCATGGAAGAAGTGATTGGTTTCCTCTATCAAAGTAGAAAGTTTGTAGAGGCACACAAAATGTTGCTATTTTGTTTGGAGAAGCATCACAGGGTTGATATTGATATGTACAACGTGGTCATTGAAGGTCTTTGTAAAATTAACAAACTTACAGAAGCCTTTGAGCTGTATCATGAATTGGTGGAGAAAGGAAGACATCGGCAGTTGTGCTGCCTAGAGGATTTAAGAATTGCCTTAGATGCTGGGGGTAGATCAGAAGAAGCAAATTTTGTGTCTAAGAGAATGCCAAATTTAAGTTAGTTGGAATTCTGTCAAGTGGACCTCATAAGAGAAGAAGTAAAGGCCCCTTAAAGGTGCCTTTGCTATCAAGTGCTCCTCTCTCTGCCTCGTTGATTTTTTTAGCAGCTTTTCAAAGAAGGGAAACCAAAAGAAGACTGTATAGCTTGCCACAACTATATCAAAAGCCTAAAGCTGATTCTGTGCAACTGACTTTGCTCCCACCTTCACCTTCTCATCAGCAACAGCGTTCACATGTGTGTTTGCCAATGTAACTAGCATCGCTTACACTTTGTCTCTCTTTTTATGTTGTTTCAAAGTTTTGTTTTCTTATTCTTTGTTTGTACTTTATCTATCTGCAATTACAGTTTCAAGCTTGGATTTACCTGTCTATTTTGAGAAACCAATTTTCTGGTTGTGAAGTTTGGTCTTCAAGCTGTCATACTATTTGGACAAAATAAAGTCACTAGCATATAATATAATAGAAGCAGAGCATGTGGCCAACTGAAAACACTAACTTCCCTCTAGTATAGCTCCCAGTCTATTCACTTCCTCTCCCACTTAGCATGTTTTTATTGCGGTAATTAGTTGACAAGTTTGTCACTACCCCTATTGCAGTAATTAGTTGGCAAAGTTTGTGACTACCCCCACAACTTGGCCAGAAATTATCCTTCTCTTTTGAGGTAACGCAATAGCAACTTTTGTAATTTCAAGTGAATGGAATGCCTGGAGAGACGGTTTGACAATGTAATTTATAGGTGAAGGGAGCAGATGTCGACTGGAAATTGAAGTTTTAGCTTGGCTCATTTTGTATTTGACTGTCCTTTGGACCTCTTTTGCTGGTGTCTTCTAATGACATAGTGATATAGGACAAGATCCTTCTCCATCACAGTGTTATTCTTTGTCCACTTTTCTGTTGCTATTCTGTTGGTGTCTTGCTACAGTTATTTTGTTGGTATTCTAAGCTGTTCTGCTGCTGGCTTACTGCTATTATTTTGCAGCTGCCATATCGTGTCAATGTTCTTTGCTTATAGAATTTCTGTTTTTATGCTGTTTTGATGGTATTTCATGTGTTGTGCTTTTATCCTATGTCACTGCTGCATTGCTTTTTTCTTTTTAGCGTGGTTCTGCAGGTGGACTTAAACTCAGCTCTCGGGTCTTGAAGGCACAGGGTTGTTGCAGGTGTTATTTCCGCAAGAGTACACGCATCCTGATTGCATGCTGCTAAGGTAAAAGACCACTGCCATGATACTGTTGTTCCTTTGCTTCTGTTCTTATGCTCTTTACTTTCTCCTTCCTCCTGCTATCTTGCCACCTGCAGATTAATGTAGATGCAATTTACTACTTGTAGCCTCAAGGTCAGAAAAGGTTCTGGTAACTGAAGGGATCTGAGGCCAATGAGCATGCCTGAAGTATTTTGAGGAGGTGATATGAACACAAATCAACTTGTGGTATCAGCAACACACGAGAAGAAGACGGAACATTCAAGGTTGGACTTTGAAATTATAGGTGACAAAGGGGTTGAGTCAGGCAAATACATCTTTGGTTGTCAAGCTCGGGTTACTCTAGGGTGCCACTCACTCGAGGTAATGGGGCATTTAGAATAGAGTCACTCAGATTTTGGGTCTTTCAATAAATTAAGTCATCTGGGCTTTGGTCACTTGGATTTAGAATTATTAAATTATGCATTTGGGTTAGGTCAAATTTTTATGCCGAGTCATCTTTAGATTCCTCATTTGGAAATTTGGATTTATAATATTGTACTGTTATTATTATTATTATTATTATTATTTTTTTTTTTGAGTTTTGTCACCTCTAATTAGGATTTTTGACGGAGAGACAAAAAGATCATGCGACTTGGAGACAGGAAGCATGTGTAGAGGGTCAAAATTGAAGTAAAAGCAAAAGCAAAAGCAATGGTAAGAAAGACATGAAAGGCGAAGTGTGTTTTAACAAAAGCATAGGTCCCAGGTCCTTTAATCAGACTTAGATTTGTCTCATTTGCCCATCCAGCCATCAATTTTATTATATACATCTTCAAGATTCTGTTCAATCGAAATCAAAAGGGCGTTGAGGCGTATTAGCCATCATGATGATTCAAATACGCATTTGATACAATAAATGTATGTTCTAAATTTTGTATAAAAAAAAAAAAAGAAATTGGATTACATGCTTTCTGACTCCATGTGAACATGGCGAAGACACCTTGCGAATGTGTATGAGCTGTTTTTTATAATTTCTGGGATAAAAATTAAACTTAAACAAAACTTTTTGCTACGTCAGATTACATTGTGTGTTTATATTTGTGAATAATGCAGTAAATTATTTATTTGGACTTTGCATTAATGATTTTATTAAAATTATTGCACAACAATTTTCAGGTATGTATATATGTATTGTTTGCACGATGTCTGTATCTTAAAATTTTTTTTTTAAGATTGATGTGCTGTTGTTATATTCCGTGTTCATGTGCCTTTGGTTGCAATTCTAGTCAGCTAGACCATTAAAAATTGTAATTTAATAATAAAAAATATTTAAATTTTTATCAAAAGCCTCCTGTATGGTACAATTTTTGTTCAAAAGAAGTGTGAGGTTCTCGTGAGACACAATTGTTCTTGAATGAATCATAACATACCATCCTTGTTTTATCAGTTATTTGAAAAAGAAGAAAAAAAAAAGAAGGGAAAAAAAATTAAAATTTTGTATAAAGACTGAAAGGGTCATGAAACATAATATATATGACCATGTATGTTTGGCCTTCTTCTACCGTGAAAAAAGGTGGACTTTGGGTTCATCGGCATTAGAGTGACAAAGAGAGCATGACAATGACTTTTTCTTTACATTACTTCTGTAATTTTAACAATTTTATATATGAAAAAAAAAAAAAACAAAGAACAATTAGCTACGACGCAGACAATAAACAGGGAGAAAACGAAAGATTGGAAAGTGAACCATAGGATGGCCCCGCCATGAAAAAAAAAAAAAAAAGAAAAGAAAAGAAAATTTTTTGGGGGGGGGGGAGGGGGAAGTGAATAATAAGAGGGCCCACCATGAATAAATAGCCTAATTGGGTGCGGCAGTAACAAATTGGCGAAGAAGGCAAAAGTCCAAAAGATTCGCCTTTAGTTTGAGTCCCCACCACCACCACCATTTGCCCCATTCCTTCCCTGCTGCTGCTTCACTCTCTTCTCTTTTTGTGGCCTCCAATAAATTACTCTCTCTCTCTCCTCTTAAAAAAAGAGAGAGAAATAAAAAAAAAAAAAAAGAGCAGCAGAAGAGGTGAAAGCAAAGTAAAAAATGTGTGAGAGAGAGAGAGAGAGAGAGAGAGAGAGACAAAACTCAGAGTTGAGTACTTGAGTAGTTGAGTGTGTGAGGCCAATCAAACCCTTTTTTTTTTTTTAATTAATATACGAAGAAAAAAATTAAAAAATGATTGAAAAAAGAAGTAAAGACGCCACTCCAATCACATCAGATTGCCCCCCTCTTTTTTTTTCTCTCTCTCTATTCTCTTGTTATTGTTTCAACTTTTTCAGAGAAAAAAAAAATAATTAAGGAGAAGAGTAAGAAGGAAGGAAGAAGGAGGCGGATCTCATCCATCATCTCCATTTCAATGCTCGTCCCTTACGGCAATAACTGAACCCGAGTCTCCGGCGGCGGGTTCTCATATGAAGTGGCTCCGCCGCATCATTCGAATGTCACAGTTACAGGAGCCTGCAGCCAATAGGTAATGAAAGACAGCAACAAAGTATCTATCGATTTTCTGCTAGGGAGAGAAGCAGAGAGTCAAAAGCAAACCTACTTTGGTTTGACTAGTCGAGAGAGAGAGAGAGGGGTAGATTTTGAGTAGATGAAAGCTCTGAAACGGAGTCACACGGCTTCGTCTTCATCAAATCGTCGCTCATCGTCTTCTTCTAATTCTTCTTGGGTTCATTTGCGTTCGGTCCTTTTCGTTGTTAATTCTTCTTCACCAGCTTCTTCCTGCTCCTCTTCTGATCGGTGAGTCCGCTCTTTATTTCTTCTCTCTCCCTCCCTTCTTCTTTTTTTTTTCCCTGATTTTGCTTGTTCTAATTAACCCTGATGCTTACAACTAATGATGTTGGCTCTTTACTCAGATCCGCTCTCGTCGTCGTTCTGCTTTTCTCGTCTTTGACCTTTTTCCTTTTTTTTTTTAATTTTAAAAAAATTATTTCAGAATTATTACTTTTCTCCGCCTCTCTTTAGATACACACATAGATGAAATTGCAATGTGTGGCTTATTGGATTTGTGTTTGTGATTCTTTTAGTCAGAACGTGAACAAGTAGGGAGACTATTTGGCTTCAAATTGTTAATTAGATGGAGTAAGAAACTTACCATCGTGTAATTAGATTCAGGATTGTTAGCATAGTTTGATAAATAAGCACATGAGTTAGGATATTGCTTTTACAGAGATAGGAAATTGGGGAGGGAAGTCAACTGTGCGAAAGGGAAGGTAAATTTGGGTGCCCTGAATGTTAGAGGATCGGCAGGTCACAGTCATAGTCTACCATGAAGTTCTTTGCAAGTTCGGCTATTATTACGTGATCTGCTTTGCTTCTTTATTTGTCTATTTAAATCTGTTGACAAAGGGAGGTAAATTAGAATCTTTTGAAGAATTGCAACTTACCGATCCATCTATGCTTTAATTACTTTTACCTGCAGTTCCTTCTTTTTAGTTTTTGGATTTTTTTTTTGTTATTCTTTCCTTTCTGACCTGTAAATGCTTTAAATCTTTAATTTCATGCCCTTCTATGGGTGTTGTTTAGTTCTTGCATCTTATGCTCAATAGCTTCTTGATTGTTTAGAATCTCCATTACAATCATTCTTTCATTTCAGGAGTCGTCTCAAATCACCATGGTCTCGTAGGAAACGAAAGCATGCCCTTTCTCCTCGACAGTGGAGAAGTTTGTTTACACCAGATGGAAAAATCCGCAATGGTGGAATTAAGTTCTTAAAAAAGTTCGCAGTGCAGTAAGTAATTATCAAATTATGATACAGGCTCTTTTGTGCCAACAACGTGAAGATTTTCCTTTTTCTTTTATGATGTAGGGTGTCAATCCAGTTATCAGAACGGAAGTTTGGCCATTTCTCCTTGGAGTGTAAGCTTCCTTGGACTGTGTTACATTAACAAAAATGTGCTGTGTTCCTGGTCTTGCCATTCCAATCTGAGATATACACCAATAATGTAGTTTCCAATTTCCATAGCTGTTTCTGTTTTAGGGGTTGTGGTTCTTGGATATACCTGAGAAAGGATTTTAATCAAATTCTCTCCTCAAGACCATGAAGTATGAAATATGGTCTAAATTTGCACATTGCACATGTCCAAGTGCTGCGCTAGAACTTCATGCGTAAATATATTTATGTATGTATGCATGTATGTACACACACACACACACACACAGAGGAGGGATGGAGTTCAACTCTATCTGTTCACTCTTCATGGTGTTCTTCATTCATACAGGTCTGCAGTTCTTGGATTGGTTATCTCTTAGTGGGCTTATTTATCCTTTTTTTGTTATATTTATCTTGAGCAATTATTCTTTGGTTATCTCTTTTGTAGAAGCTTGACTATGAATCTCTTCGTTGAGAAACTGGATTTGTGAATTCATATAACCTAAGTTGTTCCATCCAAAGCCTCAACATAATGACCTTTATTCCCTTTTTTTTTTTTTTTTTTTTTTGCAGTTATGATTTGAACAGTTCGAAAGAAGAAAGGGAGGCTAGAAGAACACAGAACAGGTACCTTGCCAAGCTCTTAAATTTTGAACCATGGGAAAATTAAACCGGTGGTTGTTTGTCTTCTAGATCTGGTGTCTTACTTCTATGTCTAGGCTATTGTTCCCTTTGATCTTCTTCACCATCTGTGTCTGCAGAAAAGAATATGAGAAACTCCGTAGACGGTGTCGCTGGCTCCTTAGATGTGGCAATGAGAGCTTTAAGTTGAGTGAAATTGGTGGAGCAAACCTTGATTATGACAGCGGGAATTTCATTCAAGACTCGGATTGTTCTGGTTTTGAAGATGTGGTTAGTGCCAGGGACTCCCTTTCCAGTGAGGAAAAGGGTCCAGAAGTTGAGTACTCTGATGATCCCTCTAGTTCACTGTTGGTAGTTGATGATGGTTCAAGACAAGGAAGTAATGTGGATGCCTCTACACCAAATACTGAGTCATCTGATTCAGACTCCTCTGAAGACCCTGAAGTCATTCAGGCTGCCTTCTCTTCAGAAGGTAGGGAGGGAGGTGTTGCCATGGCCTCCAGAAACAACTTTTCTCCCTTCAGGACTGGAATCCATTCAAACCTACTGATGACTACTGAAAACTTTGCAACCTGGCAGCGGATCATTCGTGTTGATGCATTGCGTTCCAATCCAGAGTGGACATCATGTTCACCATCTCAGGTTGCAGTATCAGAGGATAGAGCACGCCGCTCTGCAGAGGCTGTTGGGTTGAAGGACTTTGAACACTTGGAACCCTGCAGAATTTTCCATGCTGCACGACTAGTTGCTATTCTTGAAGCCTATGCATTTTATGACCCAGAAATTGGCTATTGCCAGGGTATGAGCGATCTACTTTCTCCAGTAATTTCTGTGATTTCAGAGGACCATGAGGCTTTCTGGTGCTTTGTGGGTTTTATGAAGAAGGCAAGGCATAATTTCAGGCTTGATGAGGTGGGCATTCGAAGGCAACTGAATATTGTTTCAAAAATTATCAAATGGAAGGACTCTTGCCTCTACAGGCATCTGGAAAAGCTCCAGGCTGAGGATTGCTTTTTTGTTTACAGGATGGTTGTTGTGCTATTTAGGAGAGAACTAACATTTGAACAGACGTTTTGCCTGTGGGAAGTGATGTGGGCAGACCAAGCGGCCATAAGGGCTGGCATTGGAAAGTCTGCTTGGAGCAGGATAAGACAGTGTGCCCCACCAACGGATGATCTGTTGCTTTATGCAATTGCTGCTTCAGTATTGCAGAGGAGGAAACTGATCATAGAGAAGTATAACAGTATGGATGAGATTATAAGGGAGTGCAATAGCATGGCTGGGCAGCTTGATGTATGGAAGCTGCTAGATGATGCACATGATTTGGTGGTAACCTTGCACAACAAGGTAGAGACATCCTTCTGACAGCGCCATTATTTTTGGAGTAGTTCAAGCATCCTCTCCCCATGCTTTGCTTAAGGAATAAACCCAAAGAAGCTATTTATTTCTAGTTGTGGTGCTCGATTTCCAGCTGCAATTGAAGTGGCAGTTATCATAGCCTGAATCTTCTGATTCAACTAGGCCATTCTGCCCTGCTCTTTGGGAATTGGAAAGGAAAACAAACTGTATTCACAGCACCACCACTTGTTACTTCCACGTTTCCTGTAGCACATGAAGGTTGGTTTAGTGGAAAATATGCAACAGTCGAGAACTATCAAGATTCTTGGTCATACTAACAGATTCTGTCCCGAAAGAGACCCTTCAAGAAACAGGCTCTACTCTGTGTTGTTGCTTATGCCAGCCCTCACAAAGTTCAGCTTAGCAAGTATCAATCAGTGCATTGCCATCGAGGCAACTCGAGGTTGGTAGACTCTGCTCCTCCTAAGTTGCAGGTAATAATGAAAATTTTTGAGTAAGTTTTTCCCAGAAACTGGTAAGACGAGTTGAACAACATTCGCACTCTCTGATGAATCATCAGTTGGGCATTGAGTAAGCTTTGACAAAGCACCGTTTCCTTTCCAGTTTTCTTCTCTTTCAAGATTTAAGTAACACCGATTCTTTGTTATGCCATAGCTAGGCTGTGCTCTTTGACCGGGAAGAAAGAAATGCCAATCTATGAAATTTCAAGTGGGCTATGGTTGTCAAGCGTCATATCCACTTTTGTCTTTCAATTTTTAAGTATTTGTAACTAAAATCAATAGTTTCCATATTGGTTGCATTAAAATTATCCCTGAATTACAATCTTTTGTCTTATAGACCTTGCATTTTTTGTCTTTTTCATTTTTCCAGTGCATCTCAGCTCCTACTTAAAAGTTGTCAAAGCTGATGATTAAACCATGCACTAATCTTAGACCTTTGTCATAAACTTAGCGAGTATATTAATTTGAATCAATCTATGCATAATATAAACTTAATTGAAAAACATATAGTTAAGCACCGCATTTCATTCCAACAATAATCTTGATTCCGACGTCTCTAAGCTTAAAAAAGTGGAGTTTAGATTTCAGTCGATGTTAATTAAGTGAATAAAAATAAAAAATAATAATAATATCGACCCCAAGGCAAGGGAAACGGTATGGACCACACGTAATTTTGTTGAAGTTACGAAGTCAACAATGTTAGCTTCACCGACCACAAGAACAACATTATTGGGGGAGGTCCTGTGTTCCAAATCTCAACTCTAAATCTCTACAAAATTTGAGTTTCACAAGTCAAAAGTAAATGATATATATATATATATCACCCCTGCGTAATGTGACGGGTGTATCAAGATAATGGGTAAGTAAGTCTTTAAGTAACAACCCGAACTCTCACATAACATAAAAAGAGAAAAATTTAATTTCGTAATAAAAAATATTTTTTATTTTAAATTTTATTTATTTATCTCAAAAAAAAAAGAGATAGAATTAATCTAATTTTAAATGACGAGTTACGTGTCCTCCTGAGTAGTAAGTCCAACTAGGCTTTCAGACAAAAATAAGAAAGTTGCAGTCCATTTGGAAGTGGAATTCAACAAGAGTTACGAGAGAATGCCGAGCGTGACCTTCCACAAACTAACATTTATAGTCACAATGCGTGTATAATACAATTTTTATTTTAATTTTTTTTATTTATGTTGAACTCCAAACAAACCAAACCGCTAAACCTAATCATATTTGACTTCAAAAAGCATATGTATTTTATACGTGGGTATGTATAATACAAATTTGTTTTCTTTTTCTTTTAAAAAAAACTAGAAAATGTTTAATTAAATAATAGCATTAGAGACATAGTTGCACTATGATCTTATATGGATCCATTCCCTGATTTTGAACTTTAAAATTTGGATGCTTAATCTTCTGCTGTCAATGTGATCACTACCCAAGGGATGAAACGACCACGTTTTTTGCCGTAAAATTTGGGCGGCAGTGAAGGAATTTCAATTCCCATAAAAGTGACAAGATTTCTGCCGACTGATTACACTCAGGACCGAATTTACGAGTAGTAATGCAGTTTCATCGCAGACTTTTATTTTCAAGGTTTTTAATTTTAATTTAAAAAAATATGTGGATTTCATAAAAAATAAAAATAATTATATGATATGACCCAACAAATTCCTTAATAAATACTCATTACTAGTGTTAAATTAAGTTTGATCTTTAATTTTAAATTATATTAATTGATCCATCAAGAGGCACTACAATGATTGAAATACTCATTTTCTGAAAAAGGGATTCAAATCATCATTTCCACACCGAAAACAGTTTCCAACTATTCATTTTAAACCCATTTATTTATGTATTAACATAGTAGTAGAAAGAGTACCTCGCTGCGCCTGGACTTCAAACAGTTTAGCTTGAGCTTTAACCATGTTAATGGTCCTACCTTATTGGTTGATAGAGAATCAAATTTACCAATAAATCACGAAATGCTATGATTCTTAAAGATGATTTTTTAATTTATTCAGAAGTAATTCGCGGGATCATTTGCCTTTTTGATAAAGAATTACAAAATTAAGAGAAATTTGTTTTTATTGTCTAAGTGGTTTTAATTAAAAACAAAAACAAAAACAAAACAGTCTGACGAAATAAAATTCGGACCGACAGAATCTCAATTGGTACGTAGACATTTAACCCGGATCAAGCGACTAAAACTATAATTTAAGATGGACGGGTCGGGGCGGAGCTTCCCGTAACAGAGTCCAGGCTCGAGGCTCCGGCCGAAAGATTCTTTATTCTTTTATTACCGATCGGATGGAATGGAGAAGGGGAGAAGTGGGGCCCAGTAAAAGGGATTTTTTTTTTAAAAAAAAAAAAAGTAAGAAGAAATGAAATGATAGAAAACACAAGCACCGGGTATTCATTCTTTGTCCTATGCGAGAAGAAAGAAGACAAGAAGAAGAAGGAGAAGAAGCGGGCGGGAGAGGGCATTCCCGTAATTCTCAACGGATCTCCCAGAAGACTCTCTCAATGTTCAACCCCGGCGACAACAATCCCCAGGGCATCCATCTACCAGGTGGCGGTGCCGGAACTTTCCGATTATGGTGGAAGATGGCGCCTCCGCCTTCCAGAGTCACTGTTGCCGTCACGGCCTTGGCTGGAATCGCCGTCTTCGCCGCCATATTCTACACCACCAGTAGGTAAAAATATAAATGATAGTTTACACTCTTTACTTGCCTGCGATACCGCCGAAGGAGAATTGCAAAGGAGCGAAATCAATTATTTAATTGATTAATTAGGTTACTCGGCCCAAATGTCTTCATTTTTTTTACTCTCTTTACTTGCCTTTTTTTTTTTAAGGAAAAAAAAAACGTTGGTCTAATTTTCATTAATTTGACCTGTTTAGTAATGGCTGATGCGGTGTGTCGGTAAACGAGCTTGATGATTTTACGTTTTTCTTTTTCTCTTTTCCAATGCATTTTTGATATTTTAATATAGTGAGCATTACTTAAATCTTACATGTATACAGTCTTCCTGTTGCTTTTACAACATGGTTGTTGCTGTCATCCAAGCCTGTGTAGCCTTCAGGTTACAATGGGTAGTACTTACTTTTCTTTTCTTTTCTTTTCTTTTTTCGAAAAAATAGAGGTAATATTCTTTTAAGAAGATTCAACCATATGAGCACCATTTTCTTGGATTTGACAATTCTTTTTTTTTTTTTTTTATGATCCATGTTCGTTTTAGGGGGCATATTAAATCGCCATGGTTTTTCAAGAAAAGAAAACCTGCCCTTTCGCCTGAGGAATGGAGAAGTTTTTTTACGCCAGATGGGAAACTTTGTGATGGTGGAGTTAAATTTTTGAAGAAAGTTCGTAGTAGGGTGAGTTGTGAGTAGTAGTTGCAGTTATTGTATATGTTTTGCTTTTTCAATACTTCAGGGATTTATCTCCTATGTTCTTGAGACAGGGAGTTGATCCTAGTATTAGAGCAGAGGTTTGGCCGTTCCTACTTGGAGTGTAAGTATGCTTAACCATGTTTTGTTATTAATAATGTTATTATTATTTGCTACCGTTGCTGCCGTGTCACCTCTCCATGAAAGATCCTGATACTGTTCTAAATTTCATCACAATCTTCTTTTGATATTTTTTGCTTCACAGCATACCTATTAAAGCATATTGGGGGAGTTTAGATGGCATGAACTAATGTTCAACTTTGCCTCTTTTCTTTTCGTTCTTGCTCCCTTTCTTTTTTTGTCTTTATGGATCAAATTTCACTTTTACTTGTAAAATATATTTAGCTTCACATGCACGGCTTTCTCCTTTTCATTTCCTTACGATCTAGCTATTTTCTTATCTGAGATAATATTATACTGCTATTTACTTATTTTACAATGTCCTGCTCCATAGTTACCCGTGGAACAGTTCCAATTTTTCTCTGTGGAGCCTAAACTGAAATGTTTTATAAGCATTTCATATCGAACAAATGCCACTAATATCTCTGCATTGTTCCTTTCAAGATCTCAAGATTACATTATTGGCTTTTCTTCCTTTAACAGGTATGAATTGAACAGCTCCAAAGAAGAAAGAGAGGTTATAAGGACCCAGAAAAGGTACCTTTTGCCAAACTGGGCTTAGAAATCTAGAGCTTATACTGTCAAGCCAGATTATATATCAGATAAGTTGACTACCATTCTCGTGGTCCCTTTTTTTTTTTGGTTTTTTTGACAACCTGTTATTGCAGAAAGGAATACAAGGAACTCCGCCAACAGTGCCAATGGCTCCTCAATTCTGACAATGAGAGCGCTAAGCCAAATGAAAATGGTAGTACAACCTGCAAAGGAAACAGTGGAAGTCTTGTTCAAGAAGCAGGCTCTTCTAGTTATGAAGATGTCTCTAGTACTAGGAAGTCTCTTTCTGGTGAGGAAAGGAGGCCAGATATTGGTTATTTTGATGATCCCTCTAGTGAACTTTTTGAAGGTCATGATAATTCAATGCAAGGCTCAAGCACTGATATATCCGTAACAAATGCTGAGTCCGATGAAAAGGAGGCCAGGCAGTGCCTTTCCAGTGAGGAAAAGGGACCCAATATTGATGATCCTGATAATCACTTCGATGAGATGTTAGAAAATAATTGTAGTTCTGGACATGGCAAAAATGATGAGCCCTCTGCTACAAATGTTGAATCATCTGAATCCAACTCTTCCGAAGAATCTATAGTCATTCAAGCTTCCTCCTCACAAGACAAAGAGAAGAACGATCCTGATGTTTCCTTCAAAGCGAATATTTCTTCGTCAAACCTGCAGGCTACTGAAAATTTTGACATGTGGCAGAGGATCATTCGTGTTGATGCAGTGCGTACCAATGGAGAGTGGATGTCATATTCCTTATCTCAGGCTGCAGTATCAGACGGTAAAGCGCACCAGTTTGCTGAGGCTGTTGGGCTGAAGGACTATGATCACCTGGAGCCCTGCAGAATTTTCCATGCTGCAAGACTAGTTGCTATTCTTGAAGCCTATGCACTCTATGACCCTGAAATTGGCTATTGTCAGGGTATGAGTGACCTACTTTCTCCAGTAATTGCCGTTATTGAAGAGGATGATGAGGCTTTCTGGTGTTTTGTGGGCTTCATGAGGAAGGCTCGACATAATTTTAGGCTTGATGAAGTGGGGATCCGAAGGCAACTTAATATTGTTTCCAAGATTATCAAGTGCAAAGATTCCCGCCTTTACCGGCACCTGGAGATGCTGCAGGCTGAGGATTGCTTTTTTGTCTACAGGATGGTAGTGGTGCTATTTAGGAGGGAATTGTCATTTGAACAGACGCTTTGCCTCTGGGAGGTGATGTGGGCAGATCAGGCAGCCGTAAGAGCTGGTTTTTTGAAATCTGCATGGAAGAGGATAAGGCAGCAAGCACCACCAACAGGTGATCTGTTGCTTTATGCAATTGCAGCCTCAGTGTTGCAGAGGAGAAAGTTGATCATTGAGAAGTACAGTAGCATGGATGAGATTTTGAGGGAATGCAATAGCATGGCTGGGCAACTTGATGTCTGGAAGCTTCTGGATGATGCACATGATTTGGTGTTGACCCTGTATGACAAGATAGAGACGTCCTTTTAATGGCTTCTCTTCAAGTATTTGTTGACCAATTTATTGGCTGAAATTCATATCTTTTGGAGCAGATGTTTCACTGTGTCCAGGTCATTTGCAACTGCCGACTGCTTAGATATGTAGTCCAGGTCTGCTCATTACTATGCGTGCTGCATGCTTGCTTGGATTTAAGGTTATGGATCAGCTGAGGTGGAAGTAGCACGTTTGAAATATATCTGTTTGGGTTCATCTGCATTTTATATCACTTTCTGGCATGTGAATCAGAGTCTCCATGGTCACCCTTTGACACTCAGGCTTAAGCAGATACGTTATCTGCCATTGGTCGGCACACAATAGCTTAGGAGGAATGCATGTTGATCAGATGATCCTAATGTTAGAGGACATTGGAAATGGAGTGGAATTTGATGGTGGTGGAAGCTATTCAACTTTGCAGGTGGCTTTCCCTAGCAGCAGATAAGAATGGTTAATAGATCTATCTTCAATTTTTTTCTGCCAATGCAAAATTGTCCTGACGACGAAGCACATCAATGTCTTATTTTGTGTAAATTGCAAAAACATCTCTTAGATTAGGCTGCAGTTGCATTCTAATCCACTAAAGTTTCATTTTTAACACGATGGTCCGTGATATTAATGAGTTAACGGACCAAGTAAAATGTCTTAAATATCTTTGCTCAAGTACGAACAGTATTTCGTGCTCTAGTTCCTTTGCCTGTTGAATTGTTTTCATTCTCTTGTATGATAGTATCGTTGTCTAGAACGGAAGGGCGTTTTAGAATTTTTAAAAATATTTATTGAATAAATCACGTCAACTCTTTTTTATCCAAATGGAAACAAGAAATTTGAACAAAATTGTCAATGACAAAATGTGTCAACTTTAGAGAACGAAGGTGTAACCGCGACAAAATTTCATGGCTTTTTCGCAATTTAATTATAAATTTTAGGATGATTTTCGCTTAATCTCCAGTCGCGGAGCGTTTAATTGTTGCATAAGCTATATGAGGTTTGGCAGCTCATTGCAGAACGTCTTAATTTCGTATATCTCACTTCTCTTCTTCCAGCATACCAAAACACAAAACATTAAAAAAAGAAATATCTCACAGGTCGTAGGCTTATTAGTCGTATATTTCAGAGCTGTCCTTTTGCTCTCCTCTTAAAATCAAGTCCGACTAAAATTCAATCCCACATGGTGAATGGAATTTATAGGTGAAATTTGTGCAAAATACCGACTGGTCATGCCTATCACCCCAACTTCAATATGTAGTAGGTACATTGTGCAAAACCTCGTAATAGACCAAATCTGGTGGGGTATTTGTCAATCAATGTGATGGCTTGATCTCATGTGCTATCCTACCTAGGGGAGGTTGCGACAAGTCTGCCACAAGGATATAAGAGGAACTCGGTGGCAAATTAAAAGTCTCAGAATCCCCAGCTATGGGATCTTGAAAAAGATCAAATATACAGTCTTACCCTTATTTTCATGAAACGACCTTGTGCAAGGCCGCTATGGAATAACAGTAAGGCTCGGTAACAAATTATGAACAGAAAAAGCTACTCTTTAAGGCACGCTATCCAAAAATACAGAAATCGAGAGCTGAGGGGCAAAATATGCTCATGATTATTCTCAAGCTTGTTATCAAATGCAACGTTGTACCATCATTAGTGACAAAAGATGTTCTAAACACAAGCTCAACACTGAGGTCACAACGGACCGACCAAATTTAAGGCAGGAAGTGAAACGGTAAGGAAACTTTAACCAGGGAGTTTTTTCCTGAATGGAACTGGAGTTCATGATAAAGCACCAGAAAGGGGAACTCCTACCAATTAGTTATTGCCTAATCTTTCTTGGTGAAATGCCGGACTGCAAATGCTAGGCCCAAGATTACGAGGGGCACTAGAAACTGCAAGATCTTAATCACAAATTCAGTGGTCTTATCCTGGTTGTAAGTTGCTTGCTGTGGTGGAACATAAGCGCGTTTTGCAGGAATAGTTGATGAGTCTATCTCGCCAATCAAGTATTTAGCCATCATTTCTCTAGCTGCGTCGCTGTGGCCCACACCTTCAAAATCACCTGTAGCATCTTTCCCTGCAAAATCACAGACAAATTAATGTAATGAAAATTAAAGGTGCTGGAATTTGGGTTCTTGCTGTTCTTAATATAGATCTAGAAGTTTCATGCAAATGGTATCATAGCCTTACCGGTTGCTGACAGCAACACTTCATCTCCCCCAGGATGATCATCCATGAATGGCGTGACATCATAAACCTGAATATCGAGGTTCAAATGTTGGTGAAGAACCAGTACTAAGAGCAGTAAAGCAACTATATCGTCACAAAAGGTCATTATGTCTCATATCAAACAATAAAGCAAGGATTGAAATGAAAAAATAATCTTGTAGTAAGAGGGTCAACTAAACTGTGAGTAAGAGATTTGGGAACGAGCTCCCTGGGAGGATTGCAAAATCCATGTAGTTGTTTGACCAAACAGTTAAATAAAATTTTAAATAGCATTTATTTTGTTGATAGACAATAAGGTTCAGATTGTGAGTCTTTCTGATTCTTCTGGTCATCTCTAGAGAGCAAAAGTCTCCCCCATGGTAACATCATCATCATCATAATAATAGAGAGAATGAAGCACAATGATTTTGATTTTTAAGCTTATGTGACCGTACATGCACGAGCTCAGATGCAAACATATGCATATATTCGTATAAGAATATGGAGGGAGCACTATAGTCGAAAATTCTTTTGAACTGTTTGAGAGGGAAAACATCTAGATATTCTAAATAAAGGAGCGTCACCGTTGGCAAGGAAATTAAAGAAGACATTCCAATAACAAAAACAAATAGGAAGAAGAAGCATATGTCCCTTTAGCGCTCCACAAAAGCATCCAAGCATGACAGTGTAGCTAAATTGTGACCACAAAAAGCTACATCCAACCACAAGACTTCCCAAAAAATAGTCCCCAAATTCTAATTAATCAGTCCATAATGAACTAAAATTTGATAACATAAATCCGTGGAAAAGAAAAGAAAAGAACGAGAAGAGAGGTTTGCAAAATGAATGTTTCAAGAGGAAAAATATCAAATAAAATGAAAATGGGTCATTAAATATGAACTACACTCACAAGAGAGAAAATTTCCATATTCTATAGAGAAAATGGAGATTTTCGCATCAAGCAAAAGGATTTCAGTACGCCCAGATATTGAAATAGACGGAAAACCAATTGAATGAACAGATCAGATATGACCTTCCCAGAAATAATAATCCAACAATCCTTGCTCACGTTGTGGGGAGCAACCTCTTCAAAATTGAAAACCTTTCCATCGGGAGCCATCTTCCTCGCCAATTCTGACCACGAAAACACAAAACATAAGAACCCCACAAATATTTACACCTAAAAGCCCGAGATTTATTCAACAAAAGGGCATTCAGTAGAGCAAGAGGCCCATCACAGAAACAGACACCCAGGAACCAGACAAAAGGATTGAGAGAGAAACAAAGACCAATACCAAAGGAAAAACAAGAAAAGTCATAACAAGTTTATCCGAAGGATTATAAAATTGAAAACAAAATCGTACGCAATCAAAGATTCCCAAAAAGCTTCTTACAAGTACAAGTTCTGAGAGCGAGAGAGATAGAGAGAGAGAGAGAGCAAATTTTCTTCCTCTTGTCTTCTTCCTTGGCTGCTCCTTCTTATTGGTTTCCTCGAGAGCAAAAACCACAGCGACGTCGTTCAATCATCCTTATGCCAGCATACACGTGAGAAGAGATTTTGTGTTGACAAAAATATCCTCTACATTTCACATCATTTACAGAAATTTGGCACGGATGGTTGGCCACGACCCTGAGGATATTTTTGGGTAAATAAATTGAACGGCGGTGTGGTTGACACAGACAGACAGACAGACTGACTGACTCAGTACGCTTAATGTGCCGGCGTTATTTTGCATTTACTTCTCTTCGGCGAATCTCTTCGATTTTCACCCAATGGTTATTTAATTTTTGCAGCTGGCAATTTATGCTGCATTCAATGCCTTCCTTCCGGGTTATTTTTTTTTCCAAAAAAAAAAAAAGAAAAAAGTCAACAAATGTTATACAGACTTAGATTATTATGTCAATCAATTAATTTAATTATAGAGACCTAGGGATTCGGATGCAATCGAGTTAGAATTCTAGTCATAATTAAAATATTTAAAAAATTAAGTAAATAAATAAATAATATAAAGAGATATGTAATTTAGTTACAATTATCTATATTCTGCAAATTGTATTGTATATTTGGTAATAGAGCTCATTAAAATAATTTCACATGTCTAGGTCAAATTTAGACCCTAAAGTCCCTTGAATTTCCCTTTGTTTTGCGTTAGTGTATAAATATAAATATTAAATGCGATAAGGTTTGG
The DNA here is from genome assembly GCA_037897445.1 of Ceriops zippeliana. Classification (NCBI taxonomy): domain Eukaryota; kingdom Viridiplantae; phylum Streptophyta; class Magnoliopsida; order Malpighiales; family Rhizophoraceae; genus Ceriops; species Ceriops zippeliana. Next base: position 4,037,099 of record JBAPLH010000018.1, on the reverse strand, counting down.
TGGTTTAAGGGAATAATAAAATCTCAACGTCTCTTTCGATCAACTTCATTAAACTTGGTCCATTGAAAAATAATGCTAAACATTAAAAATTATATTATTAATTTATTACACAATATTATTTTATTAAAATACGTGAATTTTTAAATGTAATTTTATTGATAAAAAATTTCTATTTTAATAAAAATAACATTTTTATAATAAATTAAAATTTTTATAATATTTAATATTACTCGTTCATCCGGTTTAACTCACCCAAAACTGGAGTCAAAAGAACACCCTAGAATCCTTTAGCCTCGTTTCTTTGTCTTTTGCTTTTGTTTTTGTATCTTTTGTAGAAAGAGAACAAGAGAGAGGGAATTTATATTGATCTATCTTTATTAGGTTTATATAATGTTCTACCCATAGTTTTAATATATATATATAAGGTAAAAAATACACTTTATCGTCTATATAAAGAAAAAAAAATAAAAGATGAAAAAATTTAAATTATAAATATATTTTTTAATAAAAAAAATAAAAAGAAATTTAATTTATGAAAATTTTCAAAAATAAAAAAATTGGGACTATTTGTTTTCTCTTTTTAAGAAAAATATAGGTCGGTTTGGAAATTTTTTTTCTTCTTTTTGTTCTTTTTAAGAAAAAAAAAAGTAAATTTTAGAAATATTTTTTTCCATATGTAACCTAAATAGAAAAAAAATTAGAAGTAGTTTATTGTTTTTTTAAGAAAGAAAACTAAGGATGAGTTTTTTTTTTTTGTGGAAAAAAATTAAATTTATTCATTATATTTTTGTAATTATGTATATTTTAATTTTTTAAATTCACTCAATATGTTAATTTATTAATTAAATTCTATCTATCACATTGAAAAAGTTTATATTTATGTTCTTTCTATTTATTTATTTAAATCTATTCAATAACTTTGATTTATATTAAATATTTTTATTAAATGTAGTAATATAACAGCAACTAATGTATCACATAATAAATGTATTTTCTTCTCATTTTCATTTCATTAAATTTACTAATATGAATTAAATTATAATTTTAAAAAATAAAAAATAATTTTAAATATTATAAAAGTAAAAAAAAATATAATATTTTAACAAAAATTATTTAATTATTTAATTTTTTAATTTTTTAAAATTAAATATTAAGTCATATAAGTAAATTTAATTAGATAGTAATGAGATAAAGATGCATTTATTATGTAATTATTTTAATTAAAAATATTTAATGTAAATGTTATAAAAAAAAGTGAGTATAAGTGTAAAAAATTTTCAACATAGTGGACTATATTAGGTAAATTTAAAAAAAAAATAAAAAAATAAATATAATTACAAAAATCTTTTAATTTGTTTGATAAAATGAGTCTTTTTGTCTTTTTTTTTAATATCAAAAATTAAAAATTTGTAATTTTTTTCTTATTAAAAAATAAAAAGAATCTAAAATTGGAAGGATGTTTATAAAAATATTTTTTTTTGTTATAAGACTTCTAGATTAACTAGAATCATCTAGAATAAAAATAATAACCAATAATGCTAATCAATTTCAATTTCAATTTCCTTTGTTTAGGAAGCAAATCCATTTAAATTTCATTCAAAGACATGCTCTCGTACTCAACCCGAATCTAGCCTTCCTTGTGGTGGTTTTGGCTATATGTATAAACTCCCATTTGATTGCCTAAAACCAGCAATCTCTATATGAGTTTCTCGGTTGAGTTTCTTTTTGTTCTTTTCCCTCAAATTATGATGCATATACATACTGCGAGAGGATGGCATAAGTTGTTTTGCCTCCGTGGTTAACGCACTTGAAGTTTGAATATTTATTCATTTGGGGATTAATGGGGATTCGGCCTCGGTCTTATGGTTATCTTCTTCAGTATCTTAGGGTTCATGGACATGTAAGATCCGAAAAAGATAGACTCACTCTCGTACTTTACGCGTCCAGCTCGCAAATTTGCATTTGGGAAAGGCTGCAAATAATGGATTCTATGCAATATGTTTTAATAGCATGGAGTTCTTGAAGAAATTTGGATACTGATGTTCAAGAGGTAAAGTAAACTTAATCATCATTGACACTAACGAGTATAAAAAGATTGAAATGCTGAATATAAACGATACTAGAGAATCGATTATAAAAGTAAAAAAAAAAAAAAAATATTGTTTAAAGAGAAATATTTAGCAATATAAATAGGTAATCATTATAATTTTATATTTATTGTTGTGAAATTCGTATGTGATGGAATTTGTTTAATTTTAAGAATATTTAATTATTTTATTGAAATTATAATATATTTAGTAGACTTCTACAATTTATTGTATATGATATTAAGTAAATTTCAATATATATTTAATTTACTCTATTATAATTTAAAATAAATTATAATTTACTTAATTTAGGCTAATAATTTTTTTATATAAATTTAAAACCTTTACAATACAAATACATATAATTATAAAAATAAAAAATAATTTTTAAAAGTTTGTGAAATTTTCCTTTTATTTTTGAGAGAAAATATAATTTCAAATTTATATCATTCTAAAATTAAAAAAAATCATAATTTAATTTTTTATTTAAATACAATATAAACAGAAATTTTTTTAAATAAATATAATAAATTGATATATAGCAATTTTAACACTAATAATTGTAACATGTACACAGATCATGAACTAGTTTTAATCAAGAATCTCAAATCAAAATATGAATCTTCTACTTTTAACTTGTAATATTAAATTTCAACTCTGAATTAGTTTTCAGGTAGCGAACTGTTAATGTGGTAAACAAGGATTTAAGGCCAACAACCTCATATAATTATCGAGTGCTTTTACAATATTAATTACTCAATATTGGTCATACAGAACATAACTATTTAACAATTGGCTAAAAAAGAGAAAAAAAAAATTAATTCCCCATACAGGCTATTCCTTAGTTAATATATTTTATTAGGAATAGAAAATTGTAAATCATGGTTTACAAGATTTGGAGAAATAAAAACAAAGAAAGTCGTTACATCTCCATGGAACCGAACAGCACTTCCATGCTCAACAGTATTTCCAGTAAAAAAAAAAAAAAAAAAAAAAAAGTACAAATTGTAACTGTTCTTGCAAAGCTAACATTTGTTGCCATCTTGTATTCATATAGCCGTAAAAACCTTTTACAGTGCTGCATTATTCCAACGCTAATTTGAATACATTTTGTCTTATATATATATATATATATATATATATCATTCATATTTATTTCCATTTCCACCCTTTTTAAAATTTTGTCTGATGTGCTTGCAATAATTTTGTTTATACAAAATTAATTTTCTTATTAGAAATAAAGAGTGACTATTAATTTAGTTTCCTTCCCAGTTTGATCGCAATGATGTTTAAACATTCTAATCAAAATATTTTTATGTTTCCCTCATCCTCTTTCATCCGGTAAATAAATAGACACAATTAAGGTTACAATTTTTCAATTTTTGCCAAAAGCATACATATGATTTGATAAGATGAGGAGTATTCTTTTCGGATTAACATTTTAACAATTACGAATTACAGGATGATTTTATTCATAAAGATGGAAAAAAAAAAAAGAGAGAGAGAGAGCGCATATTTTTGGTGATTTTGTTCACACTATTATATTAATTTATTGTAAATGTTAATTTATAATAAAGGGTGAGTGAAAATATAAGCATATTTGGCTTTTTTGTTTTTTGTTTTTTTAAATCGTTAAACAAATTATATTTTAGGATAAAATAAAGAAAAAAGAGAGAGAATTCAGTGAGTGGCAAAGTGAAAAAAGTATTTACAAATAAGAAAAAATCAGTCTCTGTGACAAAATAGATCTTTAAACTAAAATTTTCGTATATGAAGATTATTAAATTTAGATGATTCGATTGCTTGTACATACATTCCAATAAGTGCTAGCACTAATGGAACATACTTACAAGAACTAAATTAAAGTCAATGTTAACATTTCTCAAACATCCAAAACCTGTGCAACGAATTAGTCCAAATCTGAATATTATATAGAGAGGCAGCTTTTACATCACATGGTTACCAATAATCACCACCAGATTATTGTCCAGCCTCACTACTACCATTATTCAATTTTAAGGGGTGAATAATTAAATTATTATGTATAGAATTTGTAACTGCCAGGGGGATACATGTGCTTATCTGACACTTAGGATGGGACCTCGTTACCATTACCGTTACCATCACCATCTACCCTCTGTGCTGTACGTTAAACTCTATAAAGATTTGCTGGCCAGGGCAACAGAGACTTGCCCCCTGGAAAAGTTTTAGTGGGCACGAGAGAAGCTCATGCAGATAGGAGGACGAACTCCCGCCAAAGCTAGTATTGATGAAGGCAGAATCCACAGCCCATCTCCGCATATCAAGCCAGAAGCCACTGCAGGAACCATAAGATCTGGATTTTGGCTTTTGATCCTATGCCATACGAACACAATAAGGCTCCCCACACACATGTCAATCGCAAAATAAGCCCCAACCAGGAAGGGTACGGCCATAGCCATTGGAAGCGGAACCCATTTTCCAATGTTCTTGGGTGACACGTCTCTCAACAAGTTGGCCCCCATGGCAAAGGCGAAAAACCCATAGCAAAGCTGTAAACAGTGTCGGGGAAGGGCGGAGAAGCCTTCTACACCTATTATTGCCATGTTTCTATAGATGATGGCATAGGGAGCTTTGTACTCTCCATTGGGGTTCCCGACATCAAAAGCCTTGTAGAAGAGAAAAAAAGTGACAGGAGCCACAACACAGCCTATGGCTGTTCCAATTGCCTGGCTAAGAACCATTGATCGAGGAGAAGTGAGGGTGAGATGACCAGTCTTAAGATCATGCATCAAATCTGAAGAGATGGAAACAATGGATTTAATCAGGCCACAACCCATGAGTCCGGCCACGACACCATTGTCCTTCCCAGCCAAGGCCGCAAGCATAAAGAGGGCCACTTTTCCATAGTTATAGGCCATGTTCATGTCAGTTAGACCAGCACCGTATGCATTACAAAAGCTCAGACACGGCGCAAGAATGTAGGCAACCAGCACATAGTACCACTTTAGTTGAGGAAATATGTACGGGATGACAATTATGGAGAGGATGGAAAAGGTCATGTAACCTAAACATGCTACCCACATTGGAATACTCTCTCTTACGAAGAATTCATTTCTTTGAAGATCATGCAGGACTTGATTCTGATTATCCGGCACTGCATAGGGAAAACAAGGTTATCAATGTCATTAAGGTTATTCATCCATGTCTGTCTATTCTAATTTCTACCTTAGATCTTGTGCCAGTTGCAGCAAGTGTGCAAAATCAACAGTACTGAAGGGACTGATAGCCAGGATATAGCAATATTATTGCCCAAGTGGCCTGGCAAAATATTGACAGTCTCCTTGCTATTGAATAATGAGCCCGCAAGGCAGCTGATGAAGCAAACTTACACGTTTTGGGATAATTGTTCATCACTTTGGCACGCATATTACTTGCTGTCAAATAGAGTATCTTGAGAAAATTGTAGAGCCCATCTCCTAAGATTAGGGCAATTGATATAAAAACCTGCACAGCGCATTGGGTATTATCAGACTGTTTTTATAACAGCAGCATAGCGGCTAACAGGGGCTCTACTTAACAATCAATCTCAAATGTCCAGGATGCACACCTTATAACCATTCAAGCTCTTCATACTGCTTTCAGGTAAAGTTTCAGGAAACCAATTTCCTTTAAGCCCGCCTATAAGTGGCCACATAACACCCCACGAAAGCACCGCACCCGCAAGCAAAGACAAATTCACAAGATGTGAACAAATCATTCCTGCTCCAACGTATGTCATGCTAAAATCAAAGTAAAATCTGCAAAATTTGATTTCCTTGGTCAATAATGATGGAAGGAACAAGTGAAATAAATGCAGGGAACTCACGAGTTCTTCCAAGCTCCTAATCCAAATGTTGGGAACTGAACAAAGCCACACTGATCACCACCAGAGTAAAACCACTGGAAGAAGCCCCAGACGAAACTAATTGAAAAGAACTTCATGAATCCACGAACCTGCTTCCTGCAAGAAGGATCTTAGACTATTATTTTGGTCGTTTCATGCTCAATCCTACTTGATTGTGATTTTGCACAAAAATGAGACTAGCAGTTGCATACCTAGCCATATTGTCTCCTTTAGGAGTATGAAACCCATTAATGAGAACAGCAGTAGCTGTTCCACTTGGATAGGCTAGTTTATAGTCTATTATCATGATCTGAGGAAGGAAAAAATGTGCGATAAGAGTACACTTTGAAAGTTTACAGATACACATTCTACTCTAAATTCAAAAGGAAAACTACCAAGCATATGATTAGAGTTTGGCTCCACGTAAAATAGGAAACCAAATCTAGGTACCTGCAACCTCACTTTAAATAGAATCACCCAGAGACCAGCTGACAAAAGGCCATCAAGCAGATTTTTTTGTCGTCCCAGTATGCCCTTCTACTAGTAAGCTAAATCAGGAAGCTCAATAGACATGACAAGCCACTAACCTCGACAACACCATAAACACTAATAGAGCCATCCAAAGGATTAAACCCAGATAAAGGATATGACTAAAAAGAAAAAGATTCACCTTTCTAAGTGGAACAAGTGCAAACAGGCCAACAAAGCAGGTGACAAAGAGGAAACCAGTCATCCAACCAATCCCAGGTTCCTTGATGCTCCCAGGGGTATTCCCCTCTGTATCAACCCCAGCCTGCTCATATGTCCTTCTGTTCAAGCCCAGTAAATATGACCCAAACCCACCTGCAATTCCATGTTTGATGTAAGATTTAAGACTTTGCAAGTAAAACACAGTTAAGATAGCACATGGAGGATTTGCCAAAGTCCATAATGAAAATCCTAACCTCCAACAGCAACGCTGTAGCAAGCAACAGCACAGGTTTGAATTAATGTATTCTCTTGCCGAGTGAAGGGACATTTTACAATTCCAACCTTTTGCAGGAGCTTAGTCCATGTTCTGATGAAGACAAAGGCCAAGAGAGCAGCAGAGACATTGAGATTAGGGACCAGCCCAGTGGTCAGGTTCAGCTTCATGACTATCACACTGTATATGATGCCAATCACTATGCTGGCAATCACTCCCCTGACGGTGATCTGCTTAGTCCATGGAGCTATTCTCTTTAAATCCATTGGCTCCACATCTCTTTTTTCTTCCAAGTCCTCTCTATCCATCCTCTCAATCTCGTTCATTTCTTCGAGGTTCGTACCCATCATCTCGTCCCTATGGCAATCAACGGATAGGACAACATTTTTGAAACCAAGTTGTGGAGTTAAAATAATTATGTTAATGGGACCGGAGAAAGTAATATATAAATATCAAAGATCTTACCTTTTGATTGAAGCCTTTTTCTCCGGCCGACCTCTTGCTCGTGTTCTGTTCCTTAGCTTCCCTGAGGTTTGTAGAACTCACGAGGATTTGAAAACTGTTTCAATATCTAACTTCCATATCTCGGACAGAAAATGCACAAATCGGCCTAGCAGCTATAATAGAAGATGAACAGTGCGCAATCACTTGATGGGTCTCCCTATGTTGGCTTGCGTAAGTTCCTGCAAGAAGAAACGCGCTGAGTTCAACGGATTCAAAAGGGCCCTCCTTTCAATGAAAGAGAAACCCAAAAAGACCATATAACAAGAGCCCTCTCAGTGCAGTCAAACAGAGTATTAAATGGCGGAAACGAGCAACATAAAAATCCCAGATGAGTATTTTGTTTTGTAGTTCAGTGTAATTCCTTTGGTTGACGGCTCTGCGTCAAGGCAAGTAAATTTATAACGTGTAGAAGGCTCACCAGGTAAATGGGCAAATCTCAAGTGCCACCACTGGGTGTACTGCAAAGACGTACGAGACAGGCGTTGTAGTACAACATTCCGAAAATGCCTGAGACGTCCTGTTATTCTCAAACGACTGTCGGCCCTCCAATCCATCTTGTTGACTTGTGCCATCGCTTTTTCGACCACGGACGACTTTCTGCAGCACAAACAAAAGCAATCATAGGACCAAGATGTAGACATAACATGCTTTCATTTCATTCATTCCTTTTTTTGGTGAAATTGTGGTTGAACACATTGGGTGGTACCAATCCAAGCGTGCGTGGGGCCTATTCATTCAGCGAACTAAAATAAAGTAGGGAAAGCAACTTCTAAGGCTCGACCACCCCCAATTCCAGTTCCGTCCATCATCATCCACGTTTTTGCCCCTAAGAAGGTCGTAAAGAGAAGCATGACTGTTGCAGGGCAGGGCAAGGCGACTTAACAGAACAGAGATCCACCATCAAGGGGCCGGTGGGTTGGGTGGGTTCAGAATATTTTGGGATCACCTAAATGCTTAAAATTTAGAAGAATTGATATATTTGGTAAATTTCTGAAAACAACATTAAGAGTCTCCTGTCAACGGTGCCATTATCTTATCCCAAAAGACAACTCGCGGACCAGAGCCCTCCTCCTCCCTATTAACTTCCAAAGTTTAGAGTGTTGGGTCGGAAGAGATCGAATTTGGGTTGTACTGCACTCTAATAAACTATTACTGTTTTTTCAAAAAAAAAAAAAAAAACTTGTTAAAGTGTGACGAAGTCCCACCTAACCAACACCCACCGCTTAATAACTTAATAAAAGTTGTTGGTTTTTATTTATGATTTATGATTTTTTATTTTGTTAACCGAGGTCTGACTTCTTGAGTTTTTACTTCTCTTAGACTTTTTGGATAGTGTGTCGTTTTGATCGCAGCCAAATCCACTGGGAAACATCCCATACTAAGTGTAGTTTAGTGCCATCACGTGAAAAAAATTTGAAAATGGACCACTCTCATACCCATATGTCAAATTGCAATCAAACAGAGCAGAGCAAGCAATTATTGACAGCTGAAAAGGTGATGTCAATCCACAAAAATACCATACACGAAATAAGGTAAATTTTTCGTCCAGTACATACACTAATGGTTAAAAAAACCATTAGCCTCTAATCTTGAAGTGGCGAAGACTATATGCCGTATTCACATCTAATCTTGACGTGATACGATGTAATTTGTTAATAAAGGCCATTGGTTGTTGTTAGGATAACTGGACATTTGTGTAAATCTTAAGACTCTTTAGATGTAAACAACAAATTAACAAAAAATTAAATTATTTTTAATTTTTAATTTTTTCTCCTTAATCCTAAATTTCTTTTTTAAATCTTTTGGGACTTAATAAGTTTGTAATTAAAATATTTGACCATGCTATATATGACGAAGAAAATTGTTGGTTTTCAAATACCATGTAAATTGACACAGAAAGTCCTAAAATCAGCAGAACCTTGTTTGTCAGACTGATGTTGCGCGACAAGACCGACTGTCATTGACAACCACAAGGGAAGAACGTGATTCTTGGTGATTCGAATACGACCACAACAGGATAGAAGACAATACGAGGAAAAGAGAAGTGGAATAAAATAATGTAAATGACCTTAGTAAAAAAGCTGTTTTTGCCCAGAAAATTTGAGTCAGATTGCCAACTCGCCCGAATAGCAGACATTTTTTCGGGCAAGTTAGCAAACACAGACGGCTGCCAACACATGAACAGATATATTGATGATGCCATTAACACCCTTTTCTTAGAATTACGATGTTGTTGGGCACGTCACAAAGTGAGTGGCTCGTTACTTTAAACTGCGAGGAAGTGAACCCGAATTATCTAATAAAAAGTTACTAAATATTTATAAATTTTATAAAATCAAATGCACATTTAATTTCATTCAACATATCCACAAAAATTCTAGCTTATAACTCTTAAAACAAAATCCTCCTACCTTATACCACAATGATCTATGGTTAATTTTAATTTTTATCTTTCTAATTATATGTTGTTTCTTCGTTAGAAATGCCTTCTTAATTTTCTCCTCTTTATTACTAAATTTTAAATTGCTAACACAACTTATTTCTTTTACATAATCAATTAATTATTGTTAGTATTTTTATAAAATATTTTAAGAAAAAAAATCCTCTTTTCTATAAATTAAATCTTGGTAATTAAAAACTCCAAAAATGACAAAAACAAAACTTCAAGCTACCAAAATGACAAAAAAAAAAGAAAAATTAATTTTAATAAAGTTAAATAACTTGATTGTTGAGTTAGTGGTTGGATTAATGGATTAATTCTTATTTTAAAATTATTATAATTTTTATACTATATAAAAATAAACAAAATGTTATTAAAATAAAATTTAAGTGTATATTTAAAAGTAATTTATAAAATAATATAATTATCTGCAATTTTCTTTCGATGAGAGGGCGTGGGCCATTTTCTTTCTAATTCTGGGCCTGGACTGATCCGCACTGATGCTTCCTGCTTTTTGCTAAATCCAATAAACGATGAAGATTACCGTCGAGGGGAAAAAAAAAAAAAAACGAAATATAGGGAGAGATAAAGGAAAACTCTGCGCATTTGTTGGGAGAAGAACAGGAGTCTGGGACCGACAAAGCAAACCCAATTGCTCAAAATAAAAAATAAAGAATCTTTTAAGGAAAAGGCCGCTGCCAGACGGACCCGATTGACTAGCCTTCCTTGGTCGTTTGTTTCTGCTTCCTTGGTATCGATTGATTGAAAGAAAGAAAGAAAGAAAGAAGAATGAGGGGGTCATCATCAGAGACGAAGTTATTGCAAGAGCTGTTGATGTACGCTGCGAGTGCAGCCTTAAGTTGTCTGGTTTTGTTCGCGGGGCTCCGACACCTCGACCCGAACCGGGAGGCATCCAAGAAGGCCCTCGAGCACAAGAAGGAAATCGCTAAGCGCTTGGGTCGTCCTCTTATCAACACCAATCCCTACGAGGTTTCCCGCTTTTACCCTCTTTTCTTTTATTTTCTTTTCCATTTTCAGTTTTCCTCTTGCTGCGGAATTTTCTGCGTTTCTTTGATACCCTTTAGACGGTTGGGGTTTTCTTTATTATTATTATTATTATTATTATTATTATTATTATTATTATTATTATTATTATTTGAGTGGTTTGCTTTTGGTGGTTTTTGACATTGATTTCTGCTAAGCATTTTTTTTTCTGTTCGTCTGTTCTTTTGCATATTGTTTAGTGGAGAGAATATTATTCGAATTCCGTTTATGTGATATGAATTTAATTGTTGAATATTGACGCCAAATAATGTTATCCCAAGTTGAGTAATGGTGTCAGCAGAGTTTAGCTACCTGTTGGCGTTGGAAAAATTGGGCTAGGAGTTTACAGTCAAATTGAGTAATCTCATGTTTTTATGTTTGTTTCAGTTTCACTGGGTGTGCTTTCTGGAGTTTTTTTTTTTTTTTTTTTTTTTGTGTGTGGAAACAATCACAAATATGACCTTTTTTCTAATTGTAAATTACCTTTTTAATGAACCAAGTATTAGCCATTACTAGGTTCTACTTGCGTCTCCTGCATCTTATTAACGTAGATATATCATCTGTTATATTGAGGTAGATATCTCGCTGGCCCTGATAAGAATTGGTGGTACATAGTTAGGTTGGGGTTCTGTGGGTCTGCTATTATCTTAAATTGGAAATCCTCCTACTTTGGCAGTTGGCATTTCAGCAATATCTTAAATATACCTCAAAAAGTTATTTCTTGTGAAATGCACATGTTGTAGAACTGGAAGCAGCCTTGGGCTTTGAAATTAGTATTGATGTCCATGAAATTCCTGGTAAATTAAGATATTGATGGTCAATTTCTTGTGGCTTGACAGGGAAAAAAAGTATTCTTCTGTTGAGAAAGATTTTCTTTTGTTTATGCTTTATGGAAGCTTGGCCAGTTTTCAGTTATTAGCTTAATTGAAGGTTCATATCTCATGTTCTATGTCATTCATCTCAATTGGAACAAAGGCTGTAGAATTTGTGTTCAGTATTGCTGATGAAAATGTGAATTTGCTTCTCATTGTGTCTGATACATATCCTTGACCTGAGCAGGATGTAATAGCCTGTGATGTTATAAATCCTGATCACATTGATGTAGAATTTGAATCCATTGGAGGATTGGAAACTATCAAGCAAGCTTTGTATGAACTGGTTATTCTTCCATTACGGAGACCTGAGCTCTTTTCATATGGAAAGCTGCTTGGTCCTCAGAAAGGGGTCTTGTTGTATGGACCACCAGGCACTGGGAAGACTATGATTGCCAAGGCTATTGCAAAAGAGTCTGGAGCTGTTTTCATTAATGTGAGGATTTCCAATCTGATGAGCAAGTGGTTTGGTGATGCACAAAAGCTTGGTGAGTGTCTGGACATAGCCTTCTTTGGCGTTGAGGTTTTTTTCTTGCTTTGGACAACTCAATGGCTTGTCATAAATTTTTTTTTCCCTTTCTGATTATAGAAACTTGTGGTGGGCTTTTTATTGTTTTGGAATGAAAATTTTCTTACTAGCTCCAGAAATCTATCTGAACTTGCTATCTCTGGTTAAGATGGGATACATGATATGGTGAATTTTTTCAATATGCTCTTTTCTGGTTAAAGGCACATGATGAGATGTTTTCATTGGTAGTGCACACAAAGAGGGTGTGTGTGTGCATATGGCATAAAATTCATGTTTTTTTTGGAGCAATGGCAAAACTAGTGCTGTAATTTTATCTAGTTTTTCTGTCTCAATATTAATGCATTTTCTTTTATCAAATTAAGTCTCAAGACAATTGGAAAACTTTAGGTTCTGCTTGGTGTTTATTAGGTATGATTATCAGGACATTGGGATGGTAACTACATGATGCTCTGCCATCTAGACTGCAAGAGCTCTTCTTGTTTTCATTCCTCTCCCAATTATAGTGCTTCATTCTGATCAATTGTTCTTAATGTTTTCCCTATAATGTTGCAGTTGCTGCTGTCTTTAGCCTAGCTTATAAGCTCCAGCCAGCTATTATATTTATTGATGAGGTTGACAGCTTTTTGGGGCAGCGTCGTACCACAGATCATGAGGCATTGGCCAATATGAAAACTGAGTTCATGGCTTTGTGGGATGGCTTTACAACAGACCGTAAGTTTCATTCTTGGAAACACTAACAATTCAGATTTTCATGTCATGGAACTTTCATCAAACATGTTATATCCAACTTCTAGGATTTATTTTACTCAGCTTGATTAAACTAGACCATTCTGTGCCTATTCACTTATTTGTGTCCATTCAGAGAATGCACGAGTGATGGTTCTTGCTGCAACGAATCGTCCATCTGAACTTGATGAAGCGATCCTTAGGCGTCTTCCTCAGGCCTTTGAGATTGGGATGCCCGATCGTAGGGAGAGAGCCCAAATATTGAAGGTTATTTTGAAGGGTGAGAGGGTTGAAGACAGCATTGATTTTGACTACCTTGCAGGTCTGAGTGAGGATTACACAGGGTCAGACCTTCTTGAACTCTGCAAGAAAGCAGCTTACTTTCCCATTCGGGATCTACTGGACGAGGAGAGGAAGGGGAAACAATCTAGTGTAAGCTTTATGAATCATCTTTCTCCTCCATTATCTTCATTTTGTTTTGTGCTTTGTTTGCAGTTTTAGCTCAGCTATGGGCAATTTTGACTTTCAGTAGCTCAATGTGGGACATTACCAGGATTAGTAGCACGGTTCATCTTTGAAGTTTTGGGTGGAAAAATTCTTTCAGCATAAATAGATAGAAATAAATGTTCTTTTAAATATGTTTTTGAGAAATTAGGGTTTTAACTACTGTTGTTGGTATGTTCTATATAAATGTTTATAGAAATTTTTACATGTTACCTGTTTCTTACACATAGTTGTATGTAATTTGGGTGGAAAAAAAAAAGGGGTTCTGAGTTTATTGTGATAATGATTCCTTTCCTCAGGCCCCAAGGCCATTGTCCCAGTCAGATCTGGAGAACATTCTTGCCACCTCAATCAAGACAAAGGTTGTTACCGGTGAGTACACTAGGTTAAATTCACAATCACCAGGCTGGTCTAGGCAGGCTGATGATTACATGGTTCAGGCTACAATCCAGGAGGTATCCAAGCTTGTACTTTCCCAAATCTTGAACATGCAGTCAGACGCCCAGGACCCATGAAATTCTCATCTTTAATCAATATATTAGGGAACACTGTGGCATTTTTATAAAATCATTCTCTGCAAGGTCTTTCAATTTTTTTGATGCTGCCCTGTTGAAATCCTACAAAATTTCGTTAAATCTTCCAGCAAGGTTTAACTGTGGACGCAGTAGCGTTATAGATTTTGGGACAGGATAGTTGGTTCTTATTGGGACGTGGATTCAATGTGCTTTTCTTTACATCTGGAATTTTAAACTCTCAAGAATAGTTATGCCAGGCAAAAGTTTCGTTCTTTCAGATACCATGTTGTTGGATTTCGGTGATGGTATTTGGTGTGATACAACATAAGCAACGATCTTGAAGATACAGATTGATCTTGGCTCTGTTATTAATCTGTTGGAATATTTCAGAATTAGAACAGCCGTAGCAATACTTGTTTTTGGTCTTAGGCAAATATTTTGTAACTTTCAGTCTTAATGCCATGTTTATCATTTGCGCTTCCTCTATGGACATGGAAGTGGTTCCTCAAAGTCTGCAACTTGCACAACCTGCCAATAATCAAGTTTGTTATGCAAATTGAAGGTGCTGACGGTGAGTGATAGAGTTCACGTTAAACCTCTGAAAGCATGCAAGTAGGTAGGTTCTGTTCTCATATTCTCATAATGAATGTCGTTAGTTGTACAATAATACACATTGGTTCTATGTAAAAAATTAATAATTCTATACGCTCCAACCAAAAATGGTTGGTTTTAGACAGACTTAGAGCCCAAACAAACAAAAATACAAGCTCCCATTATGCATGGAAAATCTAAAAAATTTCATCCTATAATCATTTATCAAATTCATGCCATAAAAATCATATGCTTGATTCTTCTTTGCTTTGTCATTTCGTTGGTGAAGAAATTGTACTCAAATGGTTAGAAAATAAAACAAACTTAAATCATTGGTTCTATTATTAATGTTTTTGAATGCTAATGGAAGGTTTTAGGATTTTTCTAATATTATTATTTAGTCATACAAGTACAGTACTGAAATCATTTTCAATAGTTAATAAAAATCTATTTGATTTTATTGATTGGTTCCATCGTACCACCACCTCCCTTATTGATGATAACTTTGTCTTAACTAAATTATTGTTATGCTAAACATCAATATCGAAGAAAGAAATGTGAGATGTGAAGTAGCATATAAAGGCTGCGCAATAGTCAATTTACTTATTTGTTCCTAAGATAATGAAAAATGGTTGGAAGAAAAGTGAAAAACTATAAATAAAGCTAAAAGTTCTATTAAACCTTTATCTATGAGCAACTAATAGCTCAAATTTACCATTAATCCTACTTTTAGAGATCCCAGCATGACTAAAAAGAAAGACATGATTAATATCATTTCACTCCACATAATGTCATTTTCCAATCAAACTATTTATAGTTAATTTCAGCATCTAATTCTTGGAACTTGTAAAATTTTCTTTATATTAAATATAAATCATGCAAAGTATTTACATTAAATTTGCATTTAAATTGTTAACTATAATCCTTAAATCTATCAAAGTAAGGAATCCTGTGTTTATCGTTTGAGTGATTTCCATTTGTAATTCTAACAAATTGACTAAAACATCTTTCTACCATAAAATGACATTGTTTTGCTTTATATAAATTATTACTAATTATTTAATTATCACGAATTAGATTAATTTTTAATAGTTTTCATAATTTATAATCAATTTACCCTTAATAATTTGAAAAAATTAAAAATTTTAAGTATACATTTATAAAACAATAGAATGAGAAATAGTAAGATTAGACTAAAATTAAGTCAAAATATAGTTGGTAGATGATAAAAAAGATGAGATTGTTAGTCTTAGAAAATAAGATGATAATTGACTTAACCCTTAAAAAGACCCATGTAGCCTTAACAAAGATGAGATTAAAGGAAATTAATGAGAAATCAAAATAGAGATATTTAATTCTTAAATTTCTTAATAGAAGTAAGGAAGGGAATGATGCATAAAGTCCTTGCCCTTTAACTTTAACTCTAGCCTCTCTCTTTAGATTATCAATTTATCATTTTATACTTTATATTATAATTATTTAATATTTTAAAAGGGTAAACTAGGTAATTTATTTTAAAACCTAATGTTGTTAACCCATCAACTTTTACAATTGTACATGTTGCATAATATAGGAATTTTAAAGAATCTTTAATTTTTATTTATTTTTAAATAAGACACTTAAAATTTTCTTTTTTCCATTAATAATTTTTTTTCAAATAAAAAATTATGGTTCTTATTCTTATTAAAAATGAATAATAAGAATATGAGAAATAATTAATCTATTATAAATGTAAATAATGTAAAGGTTATAAAATAATCTACCAATCAATAAAACATTAATAATATCTTATAATAGTTTTGAAAGGTTTCTTTATATAAGGTTAGGAAGTTAGAGAATTTAGGTAAGCCTCCTAGTGTTCTATAGCCACATTTATGTATTTGGGGTACATTTATTTCAAAAACATAGAGGTTAATTTCTTTGAAGTTTCTTGGCATATTAAATTTTTTAGCTTTCTTTTTGATATATATATATATATATATCAAAACTTTAGTTTTGACTTATGGAATTATGATTTTTGAGTTAACGAGAGGAAGCACTTTTAAAGATAAGGTAAGGATCTTTGGTTTTTTTTTTTTTTTAGTGAAAATGAGGATAATTTTTTAAATTCTATATCCATTAAAGAATAAATGTAGAAGTTAGGTTTAATTTTAATTTAAGGGTAAGGATTGGATTGACACTCTACACTTTTAACTTACCTTGTTACCATTCTAATTAGAAAATGTATCTTGTTGATTTCATGATAAAAAAGTTTATAAAACTATATAGACTTTTGGATGAAAAACAAAATAAAAAATGAATCTATAAATTGGCATTTAGTAAATAACAAAGTTTTACACACTAAAGCTTAATGAACTTAGATTAAATGGTGTAACTTTTGACTTAATGCCTTTATTTTAGTATAAATATACTTTAGTAACTTTTTTTGTATAGTCTCTGTAATACTATAAATGTAAAAAGGTGTTATGTATAATTTTAACTATCAGATATAATCAAGTGGTTATTATACATAAAAATTAAAGGTGAGATTTGGGTTTAAACCTAGATTTATAGCTATATTTTATCTCATTAATACATAAAAACACTAAATGATTAATGAATTATTATTATTATTTTCTTTTATTATAATTATATTGAGATAATATTTAATTATTTTAAATTATTATTTACTAAAGATTTTAAAGCTAATTTAAGTCTTTTAGCTTATTTCTCATTATTTATCTATATTTGATTACTTAGATTACGTCTCTTATATTGGTGTTAGACATGAACAAATTAATCAATACAATACATACATATATTATAAATGATCTCTTTTTTTATCAATTATTTTATCATAAACTTTTTACATTCATTTTTTGAGCATATTAGTTTTTCTACAGCACAACACTTACTATTATTCTAATTGTTATTAATAGAATTTATCCTTTAATTAATGAAAACTTTTCGATCATATAAAATTTTAGTAGTTTATTCATTCGTCTCTTTAACTTACATTTTCAGTTAAAAATGCTTTTTATTATTTTATAAGAAAGTAATATTTAGCTTAAAAAAAGAATAATTGAAAGTTTCCTAACCTTTCATCTTTTTTATTTAAATTATATAATCTTATTTATTTATTTAAGTCTTAAAAATTTTAAGATTAATTTAATAATATTCATTCAACTTGTTTAATATGTTCTATTTTTTTATTTAATGTGAATTTATATTTTATTTTTTTATGTAAAAAGATAAAAATATATTATTAATATTTAAATAAATGTAACAAAATAAAAATAATAAATTATTGTTAACATATATGACTTTTGATCTTGATAGACTATGGGAATTAAATGAAGAAGTTATAAAATATTTATAATATGACAACTTTATATAGTAATATTTATTGCATGATATGAGAAGTATAAAAGAATATTAAAGTAACTTTATATATTTAACTTTATTTATTCATTTACAAGACTAAACTATTACTTATTTTTTACTAAAAAAAGATGAAAAAATTATCTTTAACATTTTACACTTTGTCTTTATTATAAAAAAATACCATTATATTAAAAATAGTAAAAACATACTAAACTATTATGATATCAAAAATTATACTTTGATTATCAAATAATGTTTCATTTAAAATCTAAAATACCCTAAAATACATAAAGTAATTGTACATAGTCGTTGAGTGTGTAAAATCCCATAACAAAAACTATGTAAGAATAAGTAATAAAGGGTCAAAATATCTCCTAACTTCAATAAAGCATAAATGATTATTGTGTAAAAGCTTTTATTGCCTCTAAAAAGTAATCGTTATCTTTAACAAGTCAATGCAACAAAATTCTTTTTTTTTTCTTTAACTCTTCGTCAATTAAAATATTTAAAATAGAAAAAGCATTCTTTTTATCCTATAAAATGTTTTTTTTAACACAAATTTCATATACTTTGAAGGACCAAGTCATTGTTATAGTTTTGTTAAATAATTGCTTTAAGATAGCTTTTATAAAGTTTAATTGTTATATTGATTTTAATATTTTCTAAAAGAGTTAGAATGAGTTTATTTCTTAATTTTTATATCTAGTTGTTAAATAACTTTGTCATATTATTGGTGATATAATCACTCTTCATAACAACATCTAATACCTACCTACACTAATATTTTACTCTTGTCTTTTTAAAACACTTTATAAGTTCATCATTTTTAACAGTTTCACTCATTTCTTTATGGCTTTGATATGGTCAACATAACAAAAGAATTTATATGACTTCTAAAACAATTTTTTCATCTCAAAATCAAGTCATTTACATATGAAAGTAACATACAAAGGTCTAATACACTTTTTATGACTAATGTTAGGAAAATAATGCTTAATAATATTTATAATCTCTTAAAAAACATCGTTTAACACAAATCAATTACAAAAAAATATTTACACTAATAAATAAAATAATGACATTAAGTAATATATAATTACAAGACATAAACTTTCTGTTTGTTAGACATGAGTGTGAGTAACTTTTCCTTCGTGACATTTCCATTTGATTGATTTAAAAAGTCTATGAACTAGTTACAACTTTTGTTACATTCTTTCTCTACTACAATATAAGCAACTAGGAATAATCCTTTAATGTGACCCACAAATAAAGCAACAAGCATAGCACTAACATGTGAACCTTTTAAATGACACCCATCTAAACCAATAAATAGTTTATTACTAGTTATAAATTTAACTTTGTATGCTTTAAAACAGGTAAAGATCCTTTTGAATATTAATAGTCATGTATTTATTGGATCTCTTTCTTTATATTTAAATTTTATTAAAATCATAAAGTTGATTGCTTTTAATAAGTTAATATACTTTAATAGTTTTTTAAAGGGCTTAATGAGAGAACTTTTATTCCATTTCAAACTTTTATAAAAGAAGGTTCAAATTTATAAAAATCCTTTAACACCTTATATATTATCTCAGTACTTTTTCTAAAATTTATTCTAAGGTTTGGTAATAAAATGCTTTTTATTTTTTTAACAATTGCTTTTTATTTTTTACTTTTTAGATTTGCATATAAGTATACTTGTTAATAAGCTTCTACACCATAAATATTTGTCCATCTGGTAATGGAAAAGACCATAAATAAAATGGCATCCATATATTTAATGCTAACACCCTCTTTTTAATTCTTATTGTAAGTTATGCTTATAACTTTTTAAATTTCATATTTCTTTAAAACTTCCATGAATTGATATACATCACTTGCAATACCACCCTATCTTTTTATGACTTGTATGTTTTTTTATCCTATAAGTTAGATTGGCCTTTTTAAGATTTATTTTTCAATTTCCCTTATCCTTATCAATGTAAAATTTATCATCACTTTTAGTATATTTAATGATGTATATAATTATTGGTCTATGTACTTTATTTCTCTTATTACTTATAGATTACTTTCCATTCTTTTTTGTTTCTACTTTTCTAATTACTCCTTACTTTATTCTATGACTTTTATTTGGTAATAATAAACCAAAAGGAACATTAATGAACTTTGACAACTAACATTTTAAAAGTCAAGCTATTTTTTTGATGATGTTCTTAATGGTAGTAATTTACCAATAATAAGTATACTTTAAGGTTAATAACAAAAATAGTACCATTGTGTGTGTTAATACCTCTAAAGAGAAACTATATTATTTTTATAATTATTTAAACTAATTGGTAGGATTATATCTAATGCATTTTTAGTACATTTAGACTTATTATTAACCTTACTTAAACTAAGCTAAACATAATTTAATGGAACTTCAATATTTACGCCTTCTTTACTTTAGGCACATTATTATAGTCAACTTTATCTAAGCATCTCAATTTTTATTATATATAATCAATATCAATAATAAAGATATTACTATTTAAGTTCTATAAATGTACATTATCTTTAATTGTAAGATCAACTTTAAAAGGTAAGTTTAGTAGTTTGAATGACAAAAGTTTAAAACTTACATTTGCTTAAGGTATGATTAGATGGTATTAGTCTTCTTAAGGTCAATTACCTTGAATTGGTCAATCATTGAAGATTTATAGTAATAATGATTAAGTGTGAACTCTTTGCTTTTTATATCAAAAATAATTTGCAAATCATCGTCAACTTAATGGAAGGTACAAAATCTTTATTTGGAATGTCTAATTTTTTCTTTTAGTTTTCATAATTGACGACAAAAGTGAATATTGTGGTTTATAATTTATTAAAAATAAAAAAAGACTATAATTAAAAAACTTGTAAAAATTTTAATGTATTGTTATTAAATAAATAAAATGACATTTAAAAGCTTATGAATGGAAAAATAAAAAAATTTAATTGGCATAAACAATTAAAAAAATAATTAATGTAGTCCTAAAGCAAAAAAAAAAAAAAAGATTAGAAAATCTTAAAAAAATAAACTCTAAAACTTATACTTTGCTTCCGCACAAGTGGAACAAGAATAAATAGTCAAACTTACGTTTTGTAGGCAAATTCGAAGTGAAATTATTGATTCCATCACAATAATTCAATGTTTACTTTTTTTAAAAATGCAAAATGAATTTGAAATCTTAAAAATAGATAAATGAGAAATTATTCAATATAAAAAAATTATAAAAAGAAACAATTGATGCGGTCCCAAACTTAAAACCAAAGAACGCAATTAAAAAAAAAAAAAACATAATTGCGACACTTTTCTTCCACAAACACAAGACAAAAATAAACAGCTAAAAACTAATAAAACTTACAATTCAAAGCGAAACAGTGGAGAAAAACTAATTACTGACTACTTTTTGTGAAAAAATGAACGGGAATTTTCGTGGAGAGACTATAGAGAACAACGGAAAAGTATACTCCGAATAAATTTTCCCAAGCAAGGAAGGATTGTAATTCCCAAATAGTCCTCGGTTGACCACGTGAACTTCACGCGAAGACAAAGGCATTTGGATTGGCGGAATAGTGGCACACTTGCCAGTCTTCCTTTCCTTGCCAGCCATTTGCGCCAACTGTAGACTCAACAACAGAAGCAGCGTCGATCGAAGGTATGAATCTTTCTATTTAGGGTTCGCCTCTACCTCTCCTCTCTCTCTCTCTCTTTTTTTTTTTTTCTTCTTTTCGGTTCTAATGTTTGAAAGATCGCGCGCTTTTGCCTAAATTATCGATCCGCTAAATCGAGTCTCGGATATTGGATCCGGGATTCAACATTTCTTTAATTCGCATTCCTTTTTGTTTGGGTGATTATTGAGCTTGATTTTGCATTGATGTTGGACATGCTGTTGCAGGTGATTCTGATTAGAGTTTTTAGGATCTTGATTGAAGATTCTAAACAAGCAACATGGTAAGGGATCAATTACCCATGCTTCTTTTCGTCTTTCCTTCGTTGAATTCGTATAGGTGCGTTATTGATGACGAGTTATGGTTAAATCTTCAGAATTACCTCATTGGAGCTTTCAAGCCGCCGTGTAATATTTCCATCATGTTCACAGATGGGAAAACTCGAAAGCAGGTAATCTACTTTGTTTCTAATCTGAGTTTATTTTGTTAATGTTAGTTCTATGGAGGTTAAGTAGAATAATTTGAAGCCAGCAGTCGT
Source organism: Ceriops zippeliana (assembly GCA_037897445.1). Taxonomy (NCBI): domain Eukaryota; kingdom Viridiplantae; phylum Streptophyta; class Magnoliopsida; order Malpighiales; family Rhizophoraceae; genus Ceriops; species Ceriops zippeliana. The sequence goes on along the minus strand of JBAPLH010000018.1, from coordinate 4,014,864 downwards.
AAAAATTATGTAATGGTCATGCAGCTTCGTTATAGAGATATTGTAATCATCTAGACAATAGTGTGTAACATTTTACTGGGACAAGCTTGCAAAGGCTGCAGGTCGTGACTTGAAGCTTATAAAATAAACGTCAATGTAATTGCATCTTGTTTGTGTGGATATGTTGCTGATGTTATTCGTGTATGGTGGGCAGGTCCCAATGAAGAAAGAAAATAGTCAGACTGTTATGGTTCCGCTTTTTCAAAGTCAAGAAAATATTGCTGGAAAGGTAGTCTGTTTCATAGTGAATTGTTTGCATTCGATAATGCATCTTGTTGGTACTTTAACCTGAGTGCTTCAAAACCTTTTCCATTTGGCTTGTCATAGATTACAATAGAACCACTTCAAGGGAAGAAGGTTGACCACAATGGTGTTAAAATTGAGCTTCTTGGTCAAATAGGTGAGTTTTTTGTGAATTCTTTGCATCACAAATCTTTGAGTAGATGGTGCCTTGGAAAGTCTGTTTTTGTTTGATTCAAGTTTAATGTTGATGCACATTGATGAAGTGAGTGAAGAACTTAGTTTAAAGTATGGGCACACCCATAATTTATCTAAATAGTTCAAATCATGATAAGTTTTAAAGTTAAAATCAAATTTTCTTTCAAAAATCATAATGAATTTTAAAGATATCTAAATAGTTTTCATGCCAAATGTTTTCTAATTTGATTATCTATTGAATTTTATACTTTTATAATGTAATTCAGCATACTGAAATAATTCTATTTAAATATTACAGGAAATCATTGAAAATCAATTTTATCTGCTGAAGTACATAATAAATCATTTTTAACTCAAAAATTCATAATATATTGCAATAAAATTATGAATGTGGTGGTCCTGGTAAAGCTGTTGATTGTTGGCTCAGTGCTTGTATGAATTTCTTTACATGAGATATAAACTAGTTTTTACATGTGGTTCAAGCTGGCCATTCTTTTGATGGACATAAGCATTTTCTTCAGATAAACTCTCTTATTTCCCTATCCTATCTATCACAGGCCCTGCCAAGGAGTTTACATTTGCTTATTGAAAATTGATTGTCAACGTAGATATTTTTCCTTCTACAATAGTTGGCTCTTGCTGGCAGTGCCATTTCGGCAGTACTTTGTTAGAGGAATGCTTTCAAAAGATAGCCACTTTTTTCTATCATATATTGAGATGATATTTATAAGGTTATATATTCTTCTTTGCAGAGATGTACTTCGACAGAGGAAATTTTTATGACTTTACTTCCCTTGGTGAGCAAGCTGGCTTTGATTTATCTACATTAGTTTGGTTTTTCTAATTGTTACTAGTACAAATTGCAATGTTTTCAAAACAATATTGAACCGGCTAGTTGTGCTGAAAAATGTGAGAAATTATCTTTTCCCTAATCTGTTTTCCAAACAAAAATGTGTGAACCATTTTAACCAAAGCTCAAGTCAGTGATATAGAGTGAAACTTGGTCATCAACCCCTTGCATCCCAAAATTAATATTCATAGTTTGAAAGAAAGAATGGGAATAAAAGATGCCTCTTTTTCAGTGGGACTAGGAAGAAGATGTCCTAGGAAACTACAAGTTTCTTTGGAAATTACTCTTCAAACATAACTTGAAAAAATAGTTACACATTTACATTTGTTGTCTATTTTGTTGTCTCTATGGGGAACAATAACTTGGGATAAGGAAAATTTATAATAACTAGGAATAATCTTTAAATTTTTTCTCTTGCATATCATCTTTTACATTCATGAAATTGACAAATTTCCACTCATCTATATGTGTTATATCCCTGTATTTCTTCCTTATCATTGTATGGTTAAACATTTTTGCTTATAAAAGGGTTTTTCATATAATTGCACTCATTTATATGGAAATATTTTTATATCATATCATGTACCTGATCTTTCCTGGATATGATACAAGGACATATTTAATAGATGTCATTTAGTGAACCATTTAATAAAATGTAGGGCATGTAGTTTTCATCACAGGTTCAACTTCTTCTGTAACTGGACTTAATCACTCATAACCCTGCCTTGTCTGGGTCATTGGCTTGGCTTTATGACATTGAATTAACACACTCAGACAGTGTGGTAGATGGTGACAATATGATTAACTTTCAGGGTAACCATCTAACTTTAGCATGGTGGCCACCTCAAGCCCTTTAAAGGGTTTTGGAGGGGAGAGATTGGGGTTCGAATCCCTACCTCTCCTAAATAATTCCCTTGTCAGAAACACATTTAATTCAATAGGTTTTCACTGTTTGCTTATGGTTATGACTGTTATTTTTCTTCTGTTTATCTTTCTAAAGGTTTTCAAGTAGCTGGAGTTTTAGTTTTTCTATTTGATCTAGTTGAAGTAAATGACTGATTGGACGTTGGTTTTGCTTGGGGCTTTAACTTTGGCACTGGCAATATCCTGAGCAAAATTAATTGGAGAAAGGAGAGTGAGTGAAGGCAGTGATTATTTGTTTTTTTGCCTGCAGTTCGTGAGTTGGATGTCCCTGGAGAAATATACGAAAGAAAACATATCCCTTTGAATTCTCTACCGTTGAAATGCCATATGAGACATACAATGGGATAAATGTGAGGCTGAGGTATGCCGCTTCTAGATTTGAAGTTTTCAAATTAAATCCGTTTTTTTTTTTTGGCAATTTCTGCCAGTATTTGTGGGTAAGCCGCTATTCAGACTTGATTAAGAAGTTTTGATTGCCTAGAAATGGCTTTGTAGATGTATTCTTCCATATATTGTGTGCCTCTGGTGAATGAATAAGGAATAAACACTTGCACATATTATGCCTATTTTAGCATTGTAAGATTGGCAAGTTTTGTGAGATGGATGGATAAATGGTAATAGGCAACTTATTTTACTATATTTCCCTTTCTTTATAGGTATGTTCTGAAGGTCACTGTTAGTCGTGGTTATGCAGGAAGCATAATTGAATACCAGGACTTTGTGGTAAATTCTCTTCCTCCCTCCCTCCCTCTTCCCTTTCTCCAAAGCCCCTCCACTCAAATTTCCCATTTTTGGTACTTAACAAGGTCTGATGCAGTGTACTGTATTTTGCTAGAACTTCTAACTTATTCTTGGTTCTTCTACTTCTATTGTATATAGAATATCCTGCTGAATCTCAAGTTATGAGTGTGATTAGAACTCAAATTTGCACTTGGATTAAGAATTGGAATTTGGTTATGGTAGTATATTAATTCTTGCGTACCATTTAGTTTTCACTTATATGGCATCTTTTCTTGTGGTTGCCATTGATGTCAATGCATGTATCAGGTTCGCAACTATTCCCCACCTCCATCGATCAACAATAGCATCAAGGTAAATGCTGCATTTCACATTTGTACCATGGAACTCCATTGCATTTTATTTGTCCAAACTTTTTGATTATGATTATGGTAGTATCAATTGGGGAACTTCTGAAAGTTACAAGGAAGGAGTGAAAAGGAAGTCTAGAGTTGTATGTCTCATTGTATAGAAACATTGTGCTGCATATTGAATATAATAAAACCATTGAGAGTTTATGCCTCATATGTCTTAGGCACTACAGATTATGATGTCTTTTATTGGTTGCAATCTTGATTTTAAGCATGATGTCTTGTGCAGATGGAAGTTGGAATTGAAGATTGCCTGCACATTGAGTTTGAGTACAACAAAAGCAAGTAAGTTGGACATATGTCAATAAGGTTTTGATTTGTCTCCTATGTTGTTGTGCTGGGTACCAGCACAATTTGTGGGATATTGAGACCTGTACCTTTAAATATGTTTCTTCTAGTTGCTGGGCTATCTGCTTTGAATATGTTGTCATGCTATTAAGGGCTACTTCATATATTTTCATGTGGCATAACCTTTGTGGTAGTGTATATCCAGTTCCTTGGGCGCTTGGCATACATGAATGGTGTAGATGCAGGAAATAAATTTGATTGCAAATTTGGTCCATTTGGCTTGGGAGGGGATATCTACCCTGCAGCTCATTCGGAATTTGATTGTGTAGGTACCATCTGAAAGATGTGATAATTGGCAAGATATATTTTCTCCTTGTTAGAATCAAGATAAAGAATATGGATCTTGAGATCAGACGCCGGGAATCAACAGGATCAGGGGCAAATACACATGTTGAAACTGAGACACTAGCTAAATTTGAGTTGATGGATGGGGCTCCTGTTAGAGGTATGTACATTGTACTTTGGTTTTTCCTTTTTCTTTGGATCATCATCCAGTGTTCTTTGAGTTTCTTGTGTAATATAAATAACATAATTAGTAGTCACCATAGAAATGCAGCCCCCCCCCCCCCCGAAAAAAAAAAAAAAAAAAAAAACAATATGCAAAAAGGACAAAATTGTATTTAACATAAAAATGTTAGACCAATATTCCAGTATGGGTTGCTCAATAAGATTGGTTTGATACTTGGCCGAGCTTCAAATTAAAACTTGCTAGTTTTTTTAATTTAAGCGACACTTTGATTATGATTTAACACAATTGTGTTCATGCATCTTGATCAACAATTAATGCAAAGTATTGAAATCATGTGCTTTTTTCCCTTTTTATTTTCCCAGGTGAATCTATACCAATCAGACTGTTTCTTAGCCCGTATGAACTAACACCAACCCACCGCAACATTAACAACAAATTTAGTGTGAAGTATTATTTGAACCTTGTTCTAGTTGATGAAGAGGATCGACGCTACTTTAAGCAACAAGAAGTTACAATCTACAGGCTAGAGGAAAATTCCTGATGAAAAAACATCATTTTGAAACTTGCCATTCAATCCACCAAAACAGAATGGAAGATTAGCTGTCCCGTTTCATTTGCCTTGTAAAGATTAAAGGTCAGGATCGAGTTTTCTGGAGCAATGTCCCTATTTTACTTATCTTTCTAAAATGTCATTGCATGCATGCTTGATTGGTGGATTGATTGCACTTAGCTGCAGTCGCGTATGCTAGCAAAGTGGGAGTGCTGGAGATCTGTTGTTTCCATGCCCAATGAAAATATCTGATATTTGGGGGCTGACATTATCTTGTACTGTTTCTGTATATGCTTTAATTCCTTGAGTTCCTATATGGTGTTTCTTGCGGTTCCTTTTGTTGCACTCCCGAAGTATTGGCTCTGATCTATTTTCTGGGAATGTTGGTACTTCTGTTCAGTGATGTGTGCACGTTACAGATTTAAGCAAAACAAACGAGTGACATGGAGACTCAATGGGCGTTGCTTTGTGAATTTTGGTTCCCGGGGGGTAGGTGGTGTTTGTTTATCTTCTTATGACTATATTTTTAGAATGCGTCCAACTACGTGGACACAGTGGTGGTGGACTTTTTTGTAATATAAAATTTATTTGTATTTACTTGAGGGTAATATTTTGTGTGTCTACTTGGATTTTTTTTTTTCTTTCTTTCAGAACAATGCTATATAGTCCGGCCCATTTTCTAACTTTTGCCTGATTGCACTTCCGTCTATCCTAATCATGCGGGCAACAATTTTCTTATGTTCACCGAATGCTACTCTCGTTTCCCATTTTATTTCATGTGCCCCTCGACGTGCATTAAGCCCGAATGCCGTTTATTGGCGTGCAGGGTTATGGGATGGTTCTTTGACCTTTTGTGATTTGTTATCGTTGACTAATTGGACTTGAACCTAAAACGTTTGCCTTAAAGCCCGTGTGGTTATAACATGAGTGTAGAACACAAAATCCTCGTCCTTCATATAGTTCTATTTTTTTTCATTTGCCTATAACCAGATGAGCAGGACGGGCTCAAAATGCCAGTTAGGAAAATCCTGATTGAATGTGAATCCCATTTAACAACCCATGTGTAAAAAAGCTGCAAACACGAGAGATCTAAGTGACGAACAAAATAGGATTACAATAGGAGTGGAAACATTAATTAATCAATCAGGGTTGAAGAACCATGTCGTTACCTAATACATCGGTCAACAAAAGAGATTAGTGAAAGAAAATAAAAATTTATATCGTGGGATTCTTAAATTTAAATTTTGATCACGATAAGATATCGTTGCATATGTGCTTATATTAGCAATTACGTCATGCATGACTAATCCACTCCAGGGCAATTAATAAAGCTCTCAAATGCTTTTCTCTATTTAAATTATTAATAATTTATTATAAATATATATAATTAAGCCTCTAGCTGTGGCAATCAATGCCCTACATATCTAGAATAGAATAGCTGCCTACCTACCTAGTACTCATTTTTTGTTATTAAAATGTTGGGCAGCCTGTGGGAGCCCTGGTGGGTCATTTGTTCTTCCCATTTCTGTTTAAAATCTTGAAAGTGTGCGGTTCTGCGCAGGGTACTTGCCACTTGCTGCAGTAGTTTAAGCTTCAAGGAGTTGATCAGTAGATTCTGTCTGGTGCTCTCTGGAGAAGTAGACAAGGCGTGATATTGGTCCGGCTCATCTTTTCTAATAAGCTTTGCATATGCATCTCTCTCTCTCTCTCTCTCTCTCTCTCTCTATACTTTATATATATATATATGCATGCATCGGATTTGGAGAGACGAGCCGAATCAATATCACTCCTGTATGCTTCTTCCATTTCTATTTAGAACAATGCCTCTGATCTCGATTGTACTACTTGTTCTTTCAACAGCATTGGAAAATGCAGCATAATCCAGGTTGTGTGTGTGTGTCAGTTATTTTTTTTATTATTACTTTTTTCTTTTTAATATTGAAGGATTCCCATGAATCGTAAAATTGGGTGGGGAAAATACCTGCTTTGTCTTTTGCACCCTGTTCATTTATAGAACTGTCCATCAACCACGGGATTTAATTTCTATACCTTTTTTTTTTTTTAATATTAGGAAACCAAGTATGTTAATATAACAAAGTTGGATATATCATATTTTTTTAAAATAAAGTATAATGGATTTTTTTTTTTAACTTTTTTAATTGAAGCACAAAGATAAAAGATTAGGACTTTGTTTTTGATAAGAAAGATTAAATTACCGTTTTTAACGTCAGGATTCCAGTATAAATCTATTTTCTTTCTTATGAACTTTAATCTCAATAAGAATACTATTGTTTACTCTTTATATGTTATGACATGAATATGTTGTACCAATTCGTTATATATGTATAATGAGATTCCATACCAATTCCTTATGCATGGACCGTGAGATTCCATTGATACAGAACCAAATTCCAATAGACTTATTGGAAGGTCCCATTGGATTGGCGTACATCTAGCGAATTTGCCAATTACGAGTTGTATAATATCCCAAAAAATTGGGTTTTTTTTTATGTAATTAATCGTATATTCTATTTAATGGACAACTGTTTCACGTGTTTTTAAATATATGAAAGGAAGTTCGTGGACGAGGTAAGAAGCCGGGGTTCAGACATTTTTGTCCAGAGGTGAAATTAGGGAGGATCAAGAGTCGTCGAAGAGAGAGGAACAGAGATGGAAGGCAACAACGTCATCAACAACAGCAGCAGCAGCAGCGAAATGAACGGATGCTGGTCGTACGAGAAGCTGAAGTGGGTGGGGACAAGAGTGGCGACGGCCTTCTTCGCCTCCCTTGAACGTTGTTCATGCATTAACCTTTCCACCTCCGACGACGCAGACGACGCCGAGGAAGCCCACGACCGCCCTCTTATGTTCTCCAATTCCTCTCGCCACAAACACGACGTCGTCTTCTCCGCTGCCGTCTAATTATACTACAATCAGACAGAGATATAAGAGATCATTGAAGGCCAATTTACCTCTTCTTGTTCTTTTATTTCTATGTTTATTTTTTTCTGGTTGTTGATCCAAATTAACCAGCTTGGTTATTTATGGGATTTTGATCACCTTCTTCCTTTTTTTTTTTATTTATTTGGTTGGTTTGTGGAATTGAAATTGCCATGGGCTGATAGGCATTTTTTTAAAAAAAATTATTATTATTATTATTATTATTATTTCGACCACCCTTCTCTCTTCATCTCTTCTACCTTAAGGTAGGACGTGCCTTCTTTTCTTGTGAACAAGTTTCAGCGTGGAACACAATATTGGGAATAATTTGTCCTTTTTTTTTTTTTGGCACAAAATATGAGCTGGTTCATGGCCAAGGTGATTAATTCGAAATCCGGATTGTTAATTAGGAGAATCCAAATTGCATAAACCAAAAAAATATACCTTGTCCTCGTACAGTAAGTGATTTGCATTGGGATGGTGGCAGCCTGGCAGACGTGTTATAGTTTTACAAGATAGGTCGTCAATTTCCACCTTCTCCTCGTCCAATCTCTCCCGTTGGTCATCCATTTTGTCCCTTCATTAAAACGATCCTGCGAGACAGGAAATTCCAGGCATATAAATGGTGGTGCAGGTTGCTGAAACTTTGATGGCCCCTATGCTCTCGGCAAAGCTGGTAGGTTAGCACAATAGGATTTTGGTAAGTTTAGGGGAAACCAAATCATGCATGTGAAACACTCATTGAGAACGAGCATCAAATGCAGTTGGATTATTCTACTTCAAATGGCCTAAAAGCAAGAGGTCAATCAGTCTTTATATCAGACATACGAGAGAGAGAGAGTGCTAGGGTGAAAAGTTCTTCAAAAAGAAAAGTGCTAAAATATAACATCGTCCAATTGCCAATACTCTGAGAGACTGCAACCGAAGGTGTAGTTAACAGGAACACATCATGCCAAAACTAACATCAAGAGCCTACAACAAATAAAATTACCACTGATTGATGTCACGAAGAATGCTATGATTGCAATTGACCCAATAATCATGGCTGCTACATTATACATGTTATAATTGCCAACATGATCTCATCCTACGTGAAAGAAACACTCTTGGACCAGAATGGCTATTCTTGGACCATTCATTTTATTGCCACAAGAAGAAAGACTACATAATCAAACCTGACTGTGTGGATGATGCACAATGCTAGAATGATATTGTTCTTGATAATCCAATCAACGAGAATTTCCCACAAGAGAACGTTTCCATTGATGACAAAATGGTTGAAGTAATTCTTATCCATCACATTTTATTGCCTCTTACAATATTGCCTGGCGGGGGGGGGGGGGGGAACAGAGAAATTATTTACAAGAGAACAAAGCTCCAAATCATACATTTGGTGCCAACAACCTTCCTATAACTTGAGTAACTATTACATGTAAGAAAAAGATTTAGAAATTTCCATATGTGCACCAAAATTATCATACAACTAAACCCTAAGGAATCATTACATCGTACTTTCCGCAGAGGAGCAATTTTACCTACTGTTATCAGCCACCAAATGTTTAGGATTTGAGAAAGTGGAGCTCATCAACGTGGGTATGAATCTGATTTTGAATTACCTTAACTACTTGCCTGAAATTTACAAGCTGTTTAACAAAAATAATCCACTGTCAACCTGATAAGAGATATCAGAATCCAGTTCTTTTTTTTTTCTTTGAACATCAATAACAGAATCCTGTTAGTCAGCCACAGTTCTCTCATTACAAATATGCAGGAATAGAATAAATAGCTGTCTAATTGCTTTTTACGGATTAGTCAATTAACAGTTAATATCCAATAAAAAGCCTGCAAAAAGGAGCAATACAGTGGAAACTAAAGTAAACTAGTGACAACACAACACATGAAATACCTGAAAGGCCTTTCTTGCATTTGTAATCTTCACCATTTCACACTTCCTGTAGAAAGAAAGGAAAAAAAAAAAAACAGAGAGAGAGAGGAGGGCTATTATAGTGTTAGAGACAAAGGCATGCAATGCAGACCACTTGAGGGGTAGAATCATGGGATCGCCAAGGAAAAGGCCATTCATAATAATTTATAAGTAATTTCTAGCTCAATGTGTTCTCCATGCATAAAGTTACTTTGCAACTATCTGGTGGAAATTCAATCTTGCCATTGAAGCAAGGGGTGCAACGTGAGAATAAATATTTGGTCTACTTTGGGCTGTTGCATATTCCTGAGAAGAAAAATTTTGCACATCCCCCAAAGCTTGTATCATTGCTGGGTGTGAACTGCCTTGGAGTTCTGCAAACTGCCAAACATATTTCTGCACTATACTTTATCCATCTACATTGACTGCAACTCTGCTTACCAGTAGTCGCAGCAAGAGCATTTGCCATCCCTAAAGTGATGAAACCTCTTTCCATCTCTCACAACAATCTCTCTACCAACAACTTTTGTCATGTATTTGAATGCATTGTGACAATCACCACATATTCTAAGGTTTTTGAAAACTCTCACAGTTGCACCAGGAGGAAGTTTCATAATTCCAAAAGCAGCAGCAAGTTTCTCACTGTGAGTAGATAATGCATTTTCCTTTTGGTCAGGTTCCATATCATGCAACACAAACCTTGTATCAGGCACGTAGCCTAATTTTCTCATTTCCAGGACCAGTTGCTCAAGATAGTTATAAACTTCTTGTATCTCAGGGTGCACTGCATCATCAACCAAGAAGACCTGAACCTTGTTTTCAACATCAATCCAACTACAGGCAGGCTCCTTCTTAATTCCTCGATCTCTCATCAACTTCCGTACTTTGGCCACATCATCCCATCGCCCTGCCACAGCATAAATGTTTGACAACAAAACATAGGTTCCATCATGTTGAGGAATCAGCTCAAAAAGTCGGTCTGCAGCTTTAATTCCCAAATCCATGTTCCCATGGATTCGACAACCAGCAAGAAGAGCCTCCCAAATTTGTTCACGAGGCTCAAAAGGCATTGATTCCAACACATCCTCTGCTTCCAAGAATTTTCCAGCTCGACATAGTAAATCAATAACACGGGCATAATGATCTTCACCTGGCATTATGCCATAAGAGCCATACATTGAATCGAAATAACGCCGCCCTTCTTCAACTAAACCTGCATGGCTACATGCAGAGATAACTGTGAGAAATGTTACTCGGTCAGGTAAGATACCTTCCATCAACATTTCTTCATAAAGTTCAATTGCTTGGACACCATGTCCATGTTGTCCAAGGGCTGCAATCATGGCATTCCAAGATACAGAATCTATCCAATGCATGGTAATGAAGAAAAGATACGCAGCCTCAACAACACCACATCTAGCATACATTGTTATCAATGCATTACCTGCAGAAAGGCTTGATTCAAATCCAAGCCTGACAAGTTGAGCATGGAGCTGATGACCAGGCTCCAAGGATCCAAGCACAGAACAAGAAGTAATTGCCCCTGCAAATGCATAATCACATGGTTTGAATCCCAGTAATTTCATCTGGTTAAATACCTTCAGACCCTCTTCCCCACACCCATTCTGTGCTAATCCCGATATCATTACAATCCATGTTAAATGGTTTCTCTCTGGCATGTCCTTGAAAAGAGATTTGGCTTCATTCATGTGCCCAGAATTCACGTATGCTGACAAGATTGCATTCCATGAGACAAGGTCTCTAACGGGCATCTTGTTAAATATCTCTCGAGCTTGACCAACTTTACCACACTTCCAATACAATGTAACTAATGAATTATTCACTGGCAATGAAAATTCTGGCGTTGGCTCATGCACAGTTTTGAGGATGCATGCATGGAGCTGCTTTCCAAGGTGAAAGAAGCCAGCATTAGCACAACAACTAATAACATTTGTGTATGTATACTCATCCAATTCAATTCCCAATAAAAGCATCTTCTTAAAAATCTCCAATGCTTCATGGTATAACCTGTGATGCATATAACCAGAGATCATTGCATTCCAGGCACCCAGAATGGTTTCAACCGTGCTATAAATCAACTTTCTAGCTGAATCAAGATCATCATTCTTGATATACCCAGTAATTATTGTTGTCCACGAGTGTTCATCCCTCTCAGTCACCTCGTCAAATAACTTCCTAGAAGCAATCATCAAAGAAGATGGTGGAACTGGTAGTGAAGGAGCACACTTTATATAAGCAGACATCAAAGCATTAAACACTGTAGTTACCAAACCTGTTCCTGATTTCACCACAGCACAATGAAATTGCTGGCACTGCCTTTCATTTTCTACCACCAGCGGCAACGCGCTAAGAACACCAGTAAATGTAAAATCATTAGCTCGGAAACCGTTCCTTCTCATATCACAAAACAATTCAATAGCCGCAAGACCATCGGCATTGTGCACGAAGGCAGTGATCATGGCATTGTAAAAAACTGGGTCCCGTACGCCCAACGGGGTCTCAACAAACACCTGCTGTGCGCGCTTTAGATCCCCTGTGCTAATATAGAACACGGTAAAAAGGAAAAAATTCAAAATATTAATAGTAATAATAATAAATGAGATAAAACCAAATGAAGTAGCAAATCGGTAAATAATCCAATTTGTAAGAGTCGTAATTACAGGAGTAATAATGACTAATCACATCACCTGCAGCAGAGTAGGCAGCAATCATGGTAGTCCTCGCAAAAACGTCTGGTTGAGGAATTTCTTCGAACAGGTAACGAGCGTAGACAAGGCCTGAGGACTTCGAATAGACATCAATCAGACGGTTCAGGATATGGGCACGTGGCCTAAATCCGGAAGCTATCATGTGGGCATGAACAGAGCGCGCAAGTGAATAAGCGGCGAGAAGGAGAAGACTCCGAGTGCAACATAGCAGTTGGAGCTTCGACGTGTAGCTGTTTGCCAGAGCACGGACGTAGTCTGGAAGTTTCATTGTTGCAAATTGAAGAGGAGGAGAAAAAAAACCAAAGAAGTATGATTGTGAATGGCGGGATTCCGAGGCGGGCTTCATCGTTTACGCACGGCCAGGCCAAAAAAAATCTCCATTATTTTTTCATGGCTATTTCCCAACCCCCGGCTCCCCACCCCAAAAAAAAAAAAAAAAAAACCCAGAAAATAAATAAATAAATAAATATATATATATAAGGAGTTAAATGCTTTCTTTAAAACATGAGCAAAACCAAAGAGCGGGAACGACAGCGAAGCCCGACCCTGAACGGGATTGCGTTGCTATTTGTGGTTACCTACTTTTGCCGCCATTTGATAAAAGTTAAATTCACCAGCTAAATTTAAGAATTTTTCAATTATTTATTTTATTTTTAACATTTATTGAACACATTTATTCATTTAATTAAATTTAATCGTATTTTTAATTAAATATACATACATGACTGTCATTCTTACACCCTACAATACATATATTTTTCTAATCATCTTATATAAGTTTTAGTTTTCTTTAAAAAAATAATAAAATAATTTTTTAAAGAAAATAATTATGACATTAATCAATATTTTTATTTTTTATATTTTTAAAAATTTTTAAATTTATCTCCCATTAATAAATTTAATAATATAATATGAAAGATATATCTAATATTATAATGTGTAAATAACTATATTTAATATAAATTAAATTTAATTAATATATTTAATAAATTTTAAAATTAAAGTAAAATTATTTTTTTTCAATTAAATATAATACAAATTTTGACATTTTAAATTTTATTAAAAATTCAATACACTCGCAAGTCACCTCCTTTTCTATTCTTTTAAATAATAATAATAATAATAAATCTAAACAAAATATAAACTAATCTAAATCACAAAAATAGTTACTATTGTCGTTATGAATTAACGTGAATTTCCTTGTTTGGTTTATCTGATTGTTATTGTTGTTGATTATTATTGTTTGTTGACAATTATTTATAAGAAAATAAAATAAAATAAAAAATTTAGTTAAATTGATATTATTTTTTGTTGTTAATTATTAAAATAATTACTTTAGATTTTTATTTATTATAAAAAAGAAAAGATATATTTACCAATTTTAAATATTATTATTAAAAATATTTAGATCAAATATTATTTATCAAATATCAGTTACATTCAAAAAATAACTTAAAATTATTTTTATCTATCAACTACTCCTGAGGGGATTAATTAATTAACAAACAGAAACCTTTAAAAAGTTTTAGTAGATACTTAACATCTTTTTTTTTTTTTTTTCAATCAGCACTCTTTTAAAAGGCAAAAGCAAATACCCTTTAAATAATCATTCAAGTGCCAATAATAGAAGCATTACCAATTAAAGAAAAATTTTAATGATTAACAACTGCACCCATTTTATCCGGCCATTTTCCTTTGAGATCCCATTGACATTCTAGGGAAATTTTCTAAGCCAAGCATTTATGCCCCCTATAATTTTAACTGGATAAAACCCTTCAATTCTCATTTTAATCAAGCCAGGGCGTGTCTAGTTCTAATAAAAAAGAAAAAAAATTAAAAACAAAACAAACAAAAAGGAAAGAAAAATTATAATTATAATGAAGTTTACAAGTTATTAGAAAGGAAGAGAAAAACAGAATGTACGGGAAATAACCGAAAAGGAAAGCCGTGCGGCGTGGATTACACTACCAGTTCTTTCTTTGTTTAATTAATAAACTTTGGCGACAAAAGTTGCTGCAAACAATCGCTGACGCGCCTGTAAACAGTAAATAACACACGACACAACACAATGCTAGTAAGCAGAAACATGATAACAGATACGAAGAGATGTCTGAATTGATAAAACGTTAAATATACAGTGTCTTACCGTGACACGAGTCTGTGTAATGTCCAAGTCACAGACTAACATTACAAGACTCCTACTACAACGTTTTAAATTCCTATACTAAAAGTTATCTTAGGAGAAAAAAATACAAAAAAAAAAAAAAAATCAATCTTGAATAGGAGACCATGAACTTCAAACTGATCAAGATGATGCTTGAATAAATAAGGGATATTTACGAAATTCTGTTAGCTAGATGAATGGTTCACAATTAGTCAACAATCCGCCAGCATCCAAAGAGCAAAAGCACAACCTTTCAACATCATGTGGAAGATGACTCCCTCGTTTTAAAACGACTAGCAGCAAACGGAGCGCAGCCGACCCGCAGAAAACAAACAAGTTGCAAAATCACAGCCAAGCCCAGGTGAAACTGACCCTACCATGGGTGTCTAAATGGCAGGCACACGAATCAATCATTCAAATCGGCCAAATATATCATAATTGCCAAAGTTCCCCACCATTCCTTTCTCAGACCACTGGCTCTGGATCCTCCCCTGGGCCAATTCTAGCAAGTCAAATAAAAAGACGTTTCACATAGGTCACATCCGCCCCTCCATTATGACGAGAATTATACCGCATGGTCTCTCAAATCTTGTGACTTCCAAAATTATCCCTCGAGGCAAAAGACAAAAATCTGACTAACCACCCAACCAATTGTAAATTAAACTGGGCACCCGTATAAGCTTATAACATCAGCCACTTAATCAACCCAAGCTGGACTATAGTGCGTCCACTTGAAAGGCCACTACTTGTCATAGAATGTATCTGTTCCGGCATGCCCTGATATCTCAGATGGCCCCATCCCAGATTCTCAAAAATCCCTCTACCCCACACACACCATCCAAACACCAAGATGCTGGGCTTTCCCAGGAAGTCATACTTGACAGCACATGGTGGTCTGTGTCACACAGACAGTTGCATTATGCAATCCATCAAAAGCACATCCCAACCAAATCTTCTGTGACTCATCGAAACTGGTGAAATTTCATGTAAACACCGGCAAACCATAATTGTGGAATGATCTGATTCGTCCATCCCACCCAGCTGTCACAATGACAAGGCCCCAGGCATGAGAAGTAGCTGTGCTTTGACACGATGCTTTCAAAAACTTGAACTCATATTTATGCACCGCTGATGAAGCAGAGTGAGAGCTTGCAGTTAGAAGCTTTTCCTCAGGCCAAGTTGCAGAACCCTTGGGAAAAGACTCCAAAACATACTCATGGCTCAGAGAAAAGGAAGCAGGTGAATGAAATGGATGGACTTGTGTTGAATGATCATCTGAGGCACAAGATCCCCATCCACTGTCTCTGTTTACAGGCTTCAAGCCCCACCAAGGTACTGCAATGGATGCTTCAGTGGAGAATCGCTCATAAGACCTCGTGGACTTTGGATGCTGGGTAGCAGGCAATTCCTGACCCGTGCAATTCCATAAATAGACGTTGGAATCCTCACAAGCTGAGACAATATGCTTTCCATCTGAAGTAAAATATGCTGATGTCTGGTTTGCAGCACTTTTTATGCCTAATGGGAGAAAATAATATAAATTTTACAAACATAAATCCAATGAAAAGAAAGAATAAAGGAAAAGTAATTCACAATAGTACTAAGATAACATCTTGGCCAAAATAAAATTTCACAAGTGAATTTGGCAAATACTTGGAATGCATCAGCATGAGTAATCACTGTTACTCTTGCTGCTAAAGGATATGTTTTGGGCAAAACAAAAACATCATAAGATGAAATTCTGAAAAGAGAAACTAATGGACACATACCCTTGTATTTGCCAATCATGTCACGCCCTTGCAGAATTATAACTTGCGAATCAGCACAAGTAACCATTACCTTAGATGAGTCCTCTGGGCAATACTAGAATGAAAATATGTGGTCAGATAAAATAGCCAAAAGATACATGGATTCTATTAGCAAATCTTATATTGGCAAGTAAGATAATAACTACCTGGAAGCCAGTTATCTTTTTGCAAGGAGATTTTTTTTTACCAAGTAAGCTTCTCTCCCCATCCAGTTGCAAGTGACTCTCTGGAAAAAATAATGAAAAGATGTCGGTTAGTTTATAATTTTCCTTGTTAACTAAAATCAAACTGTGCACCATCTGAAACTCAATAGTTGGATTCTGTGTAAACAAACCCCTGCCTTCCCAAATAATTTTGGTTCTCTTGCATGTAAGACAGAATGTTATATGCTGTAATGTTTTATCCAAGACACCTACCACCATGTAATTCATTGGAACTACTTACCCTTTCAAACAAGAACATTGTACATAAACCATCAGAAAATGACTGCTAGTCAGCAAAACTACTGGAAATCAGACATCAAAGATGAAACAACAAATATGCCAAAAAGAACTAAATCCAGCTAATGTTGACACTCAGGATACTTCAAATACTAGGTTAAACAGTTATTATATTGTTCAAAACACTGCCAATGAACAGAAAAGGGTTAAATATTCCAATTTTTCAAGGCCTGAATAAGTTGTAGGTTTCAGTGATCCAACTGTGCATACCTGACATTTTATAAAAGCGACAATTGCCTGACATGGAGCCAATAATCCCTCCCTATGTGGAAAGAAAGGTAATTTCCATTAAGAATACTAAAACAGGGAACATAGATCCTTGATAATTGCTATAAGAAGTTTAAACGAAAGAAAAAAAAAAGTAAATAACCAACCTGCCCATCGGGACGATAACACACAGCAGTTACTATGTCTTTTACATCAGTCCAATCAACAACTTGGCAGCTGGGAATTGCCCAAATACGCACTTTCCCATCCAGTGAACCACTCATAAAGTAATTATCATCCGCAGGATTAAAGTGGACAGATGTTACTGCATCACATAACAACAACAACAACAAAGTGGGGAAAAAGAGTCACTCACAGAGAGGTTATTATAATGAATGACTTTAATAACATACTTAAATATACCAGCAACCATGCCTAAAAACTGAACTTGAGAAGATTTATGTTGAAAGAAAATAGGAAATGTATAATTAGCCAAAAGCACACACCATAATTGCTATGCGAAAAGATTCTGAGACAATGGTCTGTTCCTAATCGCCATAGTCGTACAGTTTTATCCACTGAAGCTGAAAGCAGATGCTGCAACAAGAACACAGATTGTGACACTTTAAATAACTTAAGTTATGAATTACTTTCTTTTTTGGGGTTGCAGGGGTTACTGATTAAAAAAAGAGAATCTTAGTAAAGAACTTACATAATTTTTTGACCAGGATATATCCAAGATCTCTCCACCATGTCCCTGGAACTCATGCAACGGTTTTTCCAATATCCGGAAAACCTTTGGAGGAAATATGACACAAGCAGAATCTGATGTTTTCCTCATGCTCCTCAGTCTACCAGGTTTCTCTTTATCAAAAAACAGTGGCTTCAACTCAGACAGATGATTGACGGTAAAGTAGATGCATGATGGATCAATTTCTGGAATGTCAATCTCATTTGATCTCTCATCTTCCAGGACTTGCCACACTCGCAGAAATCCATCTTCACCCGCACTTGCAAGGTACTGCCCATCAGGACTGAATTTCATTGTCAAAATTGAACCCTCATGAGCCTGGATTTCTTGTCCCTTATAAAGAGCTGAAAGTTCTTTTGTTTGCTTTCCATGTTGGCGAACCTTAACTCTCTGCACCCTATAAGCATCATCATTGTCATTCCTCAATTTCTCAGCTTCCCTTTGCCCATCCATGTAACAGGCTATAGAACGTAACCTACCCAACCACCCTTTCTTACTTTTTTTTGGGTTAGTCACAAAATTGTTTGGAACAACAGTTTCCTCCTGGGCATGTTGTTGAAATGTGCAAGGCAACTTAGAAGTGTTCCTGTATCGCTCAGCAGTCATTGACTGTTCCAATTCTGCTTCATGACCCTCACCCATTTTTCTATCCTTCCCCACTTCATCAACATCACATGGGATTCCTCCACCATAAGTCCCATCCCTAACTATGAATTTCAGCCTTGAATCTAACTCATAGATAGACCCACATGATATATTGGACTGAGTTGAACAGAACTCATCTTCAAAACCTGAATTTCTCAGCACAGCCCCATTGCTTTGTCTAATTCTATCTATCTCACACCCTATACTATGCACTTCTACTGAGTTTCCATTTGCATTCTGATCTAAATGCACTCCCATCCAGCTTAAGAACTTGAGCCGTCGCTCCTTAACACTTCTCGGGCTGCTAGTCCATATGTCATAATGGGGACTAACCGTAGCTGAAATATCAACACTAGAATGGGAATCACCTGCCTCAAGAACATCGGAGAGTGCATCAGAGATGTCATCTTGTGCATCGAAAAATAGGCACTCTTCTTCACTTAAGCTACCCATTATTCTTTAGAATTTATCCCATAGGAGCTCCACCTCATGTAAACCAGCTTTATAGGCCCGACGCAATGTCCAGAATTCCCTCAACCAAGGCAGTCCCAAGGAGGCTAAAAAGATGGAAAGACCTAAAGCAAAATCACGAAATCCAAGGTAAGTCTAGCAGAAACAGTTACTAAATCAAACAGCCCAAAAAATAATAATAAAAAAAACTAATAACAATGATATAACAAAAAGAAAACTAAAAACAAGAAATCCAACAAGGGTCCCAAAGCATACCATTGAATCTGATCCCATAACCTTAAAAACAAAATCCAGTAAAATTTATACTTCAAACACCCAAATTGAATATTATAGAACACCTTTATCATTAAGAAAAAAATGAAAAAAAAAAAACACATTTAAACCCAAAAATTTTCGACAATGAAAACCCATTACCGGTAAGTGGAGATCATATGACTGCATTGAAAGAAATGAATCAAACACATTAGTTAAAAACGAACAGTTACGGCAATGACTTTTCTTCTTTCCCTCTTTTTACTTATTTATTTTTTTCCTCCTTGATATGAGAAATGCAAAATTAAGACATTTGCTTACATGGGTTTTGCTTCTCATAGATTTCTTCGAGACTGAGAGCTAGATCGAAGATGAGTCGACAATATCAAAGTTTGAGCCTTTTGGACTCTCTCTCTCTCTCTCCCTATGAAGCAGAGAGGCAGTACTCGAACCAGAACCAGATATAACAATTATAATAGACAAAAAGAAAAAAATAAAAAAATAAAAAATAAAATATATATATATATATATATATATATATAGAAAATTGACCCAAGGGTAAAACAGGGAAAGGAATAATTTCTCCTCGGTTTTCGTGGAAGGTGAGCGGATGGACCGGCAAACGAGATTTCCAGAATCCAGGGTAGCGTGGATTCTATCTATGTCGTTAATTATTATGATTTTATGATGTTCGATTTTCTTTAATAACAATGTTAAAAGATAAATATAATTTAATTGAAAAAAAAAATACTATTTTGATATTCTTTTTTGCACTAAGACAGATGAATGTAATACTACTTTATATTAAAATATAAAATATTTTATACATAATATAAAATGGTTTTGCTTTTATTTGTATTTTATTATTCACTGTTAGATGTGATGCTACTCAAAGATAATTGATTTCAGTATTAATTATTTATGTTTTATTTTGCCTTGATTGTCAAAAAAAAAAGAAAAAATATCGGTCCATTGTAACACAAAAGGAAAGTCATATTTAGTTATTTCAGCATATTATATAATATTTATATGAAAATATCCTTTGTGGATTCAAAAGAATATATTCTATATTAATAATCGATTTAGAATTTATGTTGTATATTAATTACTAAAGAAATCTTTACTAATTTTTTGTCCATTAAAAATTTTATTTAATCATTAACTATACAATATAAATAATTTTTCATATATTCAAAAATTATATATTCTTTTTTCAAGATTATAATTGAGACTTTAAAAATATTAAGTCTAAGTCTCAATAAAAATTAAATGTTGCGTGTACCCACGGTGAATGAAAACCTTAGGTCTTGTGGGACAAGTGACGTGGTAATGGTTTTTGAAGAAAAAGTCTGTGTGTTACTAGTGATTTGGATTACAAAATGTCCTACCTAATTGAAACGTACACAATGATCATTGTTGTCCATGGGCAATACATGTAAATTTAAACAAATAACTTTTCTTTTACTTGTGTAAGTATGTATATGAGTGCTTATATAATATTTTGTTTATATACAAGTATTTATATGATGTATGATATGTAAGAGTTTTTATGATTTGATGTGATAGGATTTTGATTCTAATAATGATAATATTTTCAAATAATGATAATTATATGCCGTAAATAGAAAAGGTGATATAATTTATGGAAAGATTATTAATTTAAAATCATTAAAATAATGCGAATGACAAATTATGATTGTTTAAATATTTGTTTTTAAATTTATACTAGCTTTTTTTTTTCCTTTTATAAGTATAAACTTTATTCTTATACAAAGATGAAAATCAAAAATCAAGAAATCATTTAATAGATTTCACTATTTTTAGATCAAAGTCATTTTTTTAAAATCACACCTTATATTATATTTATTAGAATGAATTTATTCATTAAATAGCTTTTCTATTAAAATTTTAATTATGTGATGGCTATGTTAATAATTAATTCAGTTATTACATCATTATTTTTTAAAAATATAATATGTAAAAAATTAAAAATTTTTAAAAGTTTTTTAAAAATTTTAAAGTTATAAAAATATGAAATTTTTTAAAAAAAATTATGTCCCTCTCTTTTTTTTTAATAAAATCAAAACTTTTTAAAAAATTAAAATCTTTTTTTTTTCTCTTTTTATTTGACTCTTTATTGCTCTCCCTTCCTCTTTTTACATGATTAAATTTTGAAATTTATATATAAATTGAACCAAACAATGGTAGGAGGTTATTTATAAAGCATTTTTTAATTAACAATATATAGACTAAAAGAGAGACAAGAAAAAAAGAGAGTGATAGAGGGAGAAAGAGAGGATTTTAAAAAGATTTTAAATTTTATATTTTAAATAATATATAGTTATTTAAAATTTTTAGATTTATCTATTTTTAAAAATTTTAATAATTTTGTTTTTAAATTTTTAAATTTTGTTTTATCTTTCAAATTTTTTAAATTATTCCATCATCATTTTTTAATAACATGACATCTAAGTCAATTGGTAGACATATGATAAAGGTTAGTAAAAAAATGCTTAACGTATTAAATAATGTCAATGGTGAACTTTAAAAATGAAACTGAACACACACATTTAAAAAATGAAATACATTAAATGAATTCTGGATTTTTGTTAAAGTAAAAGACAACTTTTGATCAAATTTGAAATAATTACCATTAAATTTTTTCACATTTAACTATATAATTTAAAAAAAATATTCACTTCTTCATGTTGCGAGTAAGTCAATTTAACCTTCTTTAATTTGTTCACTTACTCTACATTCTCTCTCTCACTTTGTATTCTTTATTTTTCAACAAAGATAAAAACAACACTTCTCTTTTAGTATGACATAATAATAAAACTAAAAAATGACATTTGAAATTTTCCATAAAAGATAATTAGGATTTTTTTATTGTTTACATTTTATTTTTTGTTGACTATTTTTTTTAGTGTTCCAAGCATAAAAACTTGTAAAATATTTTCTAAAATTATGCTTTTTATGAATTAACTAGACTCTAAAAGATAATAATAAGGTATGACACTTTAAATTATTTAAGAAAAGATATTTAATAACTTCTTCAAGAATAATAAGATTTACATACAAAAACTTACTCTTTTATTATAGTACCAACATCATTAATAGTATTTATTCTTATTCTAATGCAAGTTTTCCAATATAAATATAATAATGTATTTAATGAGCTTACTCTTAAAAGACTATAAATGTATTATATTTTATTGCTATTTGACTTTTATCTAGTCAAAGCGAGACCTTATAAACACCTTTACTTTTAAAAAAATGAAATAGAAAAGTAAGTGTAAAAGATGTTAATTCTAACATTACATAATTCATCTTTAACTCTCATTTTCCTTGTTCTTATATCTATGAAAAGAAAATGATACCTAAAGGCTTTATGTAGATCATGTTAATTAAATGTTATAACTTTTAAGAATAAATTTTTATTCTTGATTATAGAAGTTTTAATTGTTATATTGTTAGAATTACATAATTTTTCTAAATTACACTTGCAAGCTATCTATCATAATATCAATAAAAATGAAATTGGCATAGTTAAGACTACTTTTATACTAATCTTGGTATTATGAATCAAGTTATAGCTTTTTGTTTAAATAATGCATGTATTATAATTTTTAATTATTGATTGATAACATTTTTTTTATATAAGGAAGTTTATTTTTGTATTTTTGGATGACATACTGATATAAAGATGTTATTTCAATTTGTATGTTATCCATTACAAGAAGATGTTTTAAGTATTTAGGGAATGCTAGTTTTATACCAAATTATCCAAATGTTCTTTTAGCTAAATTAATACTAAATATATGAAATATATTATTATTTAAACTCTTAGATGCTTTTTAGGTTTAATAAGGTACTAAATAAATTTTATTAAGGATTATTAAACTCCTTATAATTTGCTAAAAAAAAGATAATTTTGAATTAGGTTAAAAAGAGAAATTGCCTTTGAGTAGTTCAACAAAATATTTAAGATATAAGTCCTAGCAAAAATTGTCTTTAAATAAAAATGAAGGTTTGTTAACTAAGTGGCTTTGAGGAGTAACTAAAGAAAAAGAAGTATTATGGTCTATAGTGATAAAAGCAAGGTATGGAAACAAGTTTTTATGACCTTAGAAGTGATATATTGCTAAAACAAAAATGACATCAATTTAAAAATGAGTGTGTTTATTGGCTATAAAAGGAAGGGAACATATAGAGAGAATCCATTAAAACATTTCCTTTGTGCTTAGTAAAAAACAAGTGATAGATTTTTAAAATCATGTTTAAGTTAGTTATTCAACTTTAAAACATTATTTCTTGAAAATTTATGCAATATCATTTGTTAAAAAAGAGGTGATAAGTTTTTTTAAAAGATAAGATCATAAAAAATGGTTTTAGGTTTAAATAATAAAAAAGGAAACCATTAGTTTTGGAAAGAGATTAATATTTTGTTAGAAATGAAAGATAAATAAAAATTTTACCATTAAATCATTTTGTGAGTTATTAAAAAGTAGTAAAAAGAATAATTTGTCATTAAGGAAATCTCTATGACAAGATTTATCCTTTGTAAAAGTAAAGACTCTATGCTATTAGCTAATGTTAAGAAGAATTTTGGTATAAACAATGCTTATGCATTCATTTAAAATGTAACTTTTAAAATAATGTTTGTTCATTTTGTAAGATGAAGGTAGATTTGTTAAATATCTTTTTTATATTATTAGTTTACTTGACAAATTTGGTGTGATTGAATAGAATGGTAAAGTATTAGATAGATGTCTACTTTATTTATGCAGAAACTCTAAAAATCTTATGAATTTATTAAAAAAAAGGTTTATCTAAAAAGTTATAATAAATAGTGTTTTATATTATTACATGGTTGTTTTAGTTGGTTAGAATTTAGTTTTTGAAAATAAATCTTTTTTGGTTAATACTATTTGACTTGATAAGGTAAACATATTATAGTGGGTAAGAGCCAAAATAGCCTAACTATTCTTACACCATTAATGACTTTATACTCAATTTGTTTATAAGTAAGTGAAAAGGAAAAAGGAAATTAATAGGTAAGAGGTGGCTAATTGGAAGGCACCATCACTACAATATTTCAAATTTAATATGAATGGTATTATACTGAGGTATGTAGGGCTAGTAAGAATAAAGAGTATATCAAGCTGTTTTAATGGTAAAGTAAGTTATTTGTTCTTAGTTGATTGAAGTAGTCATCTCAATGATTATACAAGTATGAGTGACTAAGTAAACAACATTATTGTGTTTAAAGTGATCTAAAGCACAATAGAATCATTTAATCATTGAAAGTGATTCTTTAGTTTTTACATCCTACTTTAATAAGTTGATGATAAACCTTAAAATCTTTTACTTATTTTTTCATAAGATTTATCACACTTTAATAGGGCATGCAATTCACTTTCAAATTTAAAAAGTCTAATTCTTTTATACATATGTTAGCAAAACTAAGAGTAAAGAAGAATGCAAACTTAGTGGTATGATGTGAGACAAATTGAAGGTATAAAGTTTTATAACTTTTTCAACTTTTAATGTTAAGGAAGAGTAATGGGCTTTTTGGACATGTTCTATACTTTTATATAAGTTAATAAGTTTTTTCAAAATAGTACTTATATAATAATATTAGTTAATAAATTAAAGATTAATTTAACAAAACTTATGGTAAATTACTATAAAATTAAATGCTATCCATGTTTATTATGGTGGTGAGAGAAACTATTATTTTGTTAGGTTACAAACTAAGAACATACTATTTTTAGGATTGGTTTTTTATGCATTACAGGATGCCATAGTTATTAAGTAATAGGCTTTTGATATATTTTAAAGAGCTTATTGTTGTCATAATTTTTATGAAACTATTATTTTTTTTCCACTTTCCAAATATGACAACTATTAATCATTAATTTTATCAAGTATATTAGTTTATAGAATTGGCCTTTAATTCTTTTATTGTGTGTAATAATTTTAATGGCCTTCTAATAAATTCTTGCTTTTAGTTAACTTTGCTTATTACCATAATTTTACCTTGGTGATAAATGCATATATCATTGAATATATGTATGATTATTAGCATATTTGGTTCTTTTAAGTACTTAAAAGTAATTTCATAACCCTTATAATTTTTTTTTCAATAAAGAAAGTTTTGATCTATTTTTGTCTTATATTAATTAAAATATACATAAAAGCTCTTTAATAGCAAAAATTTGTTACATTAGTAGGATGATTGTGATGTATATAAATGACTAGGTGTTCTTTTGATTGAAGATACTATGAATAAAATTAGTTTTTACAATTAAAAAAAAAGAGTTCTTATTTTTTAAAAACTATTTAATGTAAAAAGAAATAAAAGTAGTTTTAATCTAATAAAGACATTTTATTGTTCTTTTTTATTTTATTATTTTTTTTACTAAAATAAGATTAATTTTAATCTAACATAAATATCTTATTATTTATGCAAGAAAATCTTTCAATGATGATGTAAAAAAAAATAAAATTGAGTACACCTTTCAATGATAACAAAAAAGGAGTAAATATTTCTTCTTTATATACAAAGGTTGTTTAATCTATAAAATGAAGCTTATAATCATTCTTATCATATTATTAAAAGGTGATACTATTTGAAAAGGTAAAAAATTAAATTTAATCAAGAAATTATCCAACACATGTTATAATTAAGGTTACATATCATTTAACTATTAAGTTTAAATTATTTCATAATATTTATAATTACAATTTCTTGTTATTTTACTTTTTCCAATAAAGTGATCATATATAAGCCTTAAATTTATATCAATAATAAGGGTAACTCTTATGCCTTGCTTATTGAATTCACAAATGCCTTAAATCTAGAAAGTCATTTAAAGATTTAAGCTACATATGCGAGAATTAAGCAAAATTTTTACTAACTTTACTTGAAAAAAATAATGCAATTATAAATTTTGTCTTATATTAACTTATTGTAACCACTTTTTATTTTTAACAATGTTTGAAGGCATATTTTCATTAACTTTATTAAAAGATTACTTAAGAGACATAACAACATAGTAATCATTATTAATAAGTTTAATAAGTCAACTTATTTTCAAAATCTACCTTTTACTACTCTTATAATAATAAAAATTTTTTAGAGCAAGTTTTTAAATTGCATGACATGCTCCAAATTATTATGTTTGATAAACAAAGTACTCACCATTTCATTATATCTATGCCTATGTACCCAAAAACTTATCTCAAATGTATCCCTTTTTATATCCCAATTAGTAGTTTAAATGATTCACTCCAATAATATAGAAATGGAAAAATCTAATTTGACCCTAATAATCCAACTTAACTCACTTAAGACTTAATTTAGCCTAATCTTTATTAACTTAAAATGTCATTGACTTATAACTTAAATTATTTAAAACCAAAACAAATTCAAATCAAATTATTCAAAACCTTATTAAACCATGTCTCGAATAATTTGAACTCATAAAGTTTAAAATCTAAATTCTCCAATTCTAAAACTCAAAAAATTCAAAACTTAATATATTCAAAATTTGTTAAACCTAAAATTTAATTAATTAAAAATATAATAATTTAAAATTTAAAATATCTAAATTTTGAATTATTTGAAATCTAGTAAACTTGAAATGCAATAAATATGAAATTAACGGACCTATAAATTGAAATATCTAAAATTTGAAGGAAGCAAGACTCGATATAACCAATTTCAAATTCAACTTGACCTGTTCATTTTTTACCTCTAAAACAAAGCGGTGGTATAATTACGCTTTTCATACCGCAATTGGCATCATTATTTTTCAGGTCCGATATGGCCACTCTTCTTCACCCTAGACAACCTTATCTGCTGAACCGACTAGCATGGCAGCCTTAAACAGTTTTTGCGGGAGGAGCAAATGTTGTCGACCATATCAAGAAACCAATTATAGAAATCTCAATAGCACATAAAGCTCTATGCAGACCAACATCTCACTGAGAGGAAATTCAACATTCGAGAATGATTCATCTGGCAAACTGCAACCTTATAATCAAACCTCTATGGTTGTAAAAGCGAATCTCGAGCTTGCTTCTAAGTTCTATGGACTATTCTAGTTGGCCAAGACAACTTAAACGGTGGCTAACGAGCTTCAGCTATCCTACACTTAATCAAATTCAAACACATCTCTTTCTCTCACTCTCTCTTCTTGAGTTCTCTTGTTTCTCTGTTCTTGCCTATGGTTTTCAATTTCTTTTGAATTCTTTTATTATACTATTCTTGATCTTTTCGAGTTCATGTCCCATTTCTCCTTTGGAGCATTCCGTACGTTTTAACAGCTTGGTGGACGTCGAAGCACTTTTATTGTGAGGTATGTGAAAGATTTGATAATATGTGCAAATAAGATGACTTACGGTCGTGCATTTATTGAAAATGTTGTTACTTAATCAAAATATTATACCATGTGAGCAATTGAAGTGAGAAAGACGCAGACTTAAAAAGGAATCACATTGCATTAAGTTATACATTTATAGTCATTCAATGCATAATCATAACTAACTATAATTTACAATTCAATGTATAATTAATTGGCATAAATAGTGTTATGTCACTCATAACTGTTCCAAGGGAAACTAGCCCCTGTATAATGAAACCTTACTTAAATCAATGTTGCGGCATGTTTGTCCATAGGACGGTCTTTAATAGACTGGGTGTGTAACCTGCTAGGACTCCATGGTGTGGTACTCCAGTACCACCCAATAACCTCTCTCTGGCACAACTCAATAATTCGAAGTCCTACCAATAAAGGGCGGTGGTCGTCCATGACCCTTGCGTTGTTCCTATTCTTTTATGGTTTTGTGGACTCAGCGAGTAACCAAGATGTCAAAAGTAATTATTGACAGCACCTTTCAACCACGATAGACGCATAGGTTAGCGACGAATGGGCAATATTCTATGTCGGCAAGTGGAACCGTATTCATACTGCCTTTTCCTATGCCAAACAAGGCCGGGTTGGCAGGCCAAGTCAGTCTGACCACCTTAACAGTTCATGGGTTCTGCATATTGACCATCCCGAAGAGGTTTGATGATTTTTCTTACATATAATATTTTGTTCATCAATCATCATTCATACGGAAGTAGGAGCCCCACATTTAAAAAAAATCGCACGGCGCCTAATAGACAGAATGCCTAAGACGTGGTCAATATAAATTCCCACTTCTCGCATAATGCCAACACTGAATAACAATAATGGCATTGATGTGGTGATTTGCACTTGGCCTACATGATAGCCAATTTGGTATATAATAACAAAAAATCATCACCAGGGGATGTCAGGCCAGTATTTAATGAGCTAAGACAGTTCCTTAATCACAGGGAAATGACAGAAAAAGGTCACTGGAGAAGCAAAATTAGACGACAACTCATAATTAGCAGTGCTAATTATGTCAACTTTGCTAGGTTTATGTCTGCATTACAGGTATACAATCCTCAAATGTCAAAAAGCAAAAGTTGCCCCTTGTAACGAAAGGTTACAGCAACCTACTTCAACGTGTTTCGTGATCATAAGCCCTCCATCATTTTGTCTCTATTTTTTCGAGCCTAAAACTTTTAAGTTCATCATTAACCGACCACGTCATTAGCTCAATGCATTGAATCATTGTCTTAATGTACAAGAGAGGTTTGTCTTTATTGTAAAAGAGCATTGAACATAAATAAGCTAAAGTACTAATTAATTAATCAATTGATTTTGTGAAGGGGTAAATGATTATATTGTGAGACAGGTAGACAAAAAACAAAACACTCAATAATAGCACAATGTTTCCGCTAATAATTCTACAAACCCACTTTTACTTCCACGACCACTTGTCGTGAGATAGTGAGCACAAGGTCATAATCACAATGACCTGAGGAAAGGCACCTAGCTCACTTTTGGCTTCATTAATTCGCACGAGTGAGCTCAACTTGTCAATAGTTATCAGCTACCAAGTCGAACTGATTGGGCCTTTATACAATCTGAAACACCTATGTCGATTGGACATTGATGTTTAAATCATAGACCACAAGTCCCCAACCAAAGCCGAAGATATCGAAGAAAAAAAATTAGCACTTGCATCTACAATTAGGTGACAGCAAAAGTTTGGTGATATAGCGATACGTTATTGTTAATTCCAAATTTGCATACGACGTCTAAAACTGCTCTTTCTTTCTTTTTCTTTTTTGCCTCCAAATTCAAACTCGCTTATCTTTTATTCAAGCATCTCGAACTAAAACTTCTGCTCATGAACTTGGAATTTTTTTAAACAAAATTTATATAGTTATAAAACAAAAAGTTACATGGTATTCTCCTTATGTATCCTTCGCACACATATGTATATCTATTTGAGCTTGTCCCCAGATCATCTCTAAGCTTTGATCCATATGTTTGAGTTGAGATTTTATACCAAGTAGTTGCGGGGTGCTACAGATTTTGTTTCATTCTTAATTTTTTTTTTTAATCGCCAACTCATGAACACTTTGAACTTTTATTTTTTGTTACCAATTCTTTAGTTTATATGCTTGTCAGTACTTATACGTTATCCACTATTAGACGTTCCTAGCTAGATTGACTCATGGATTAGCCAGCCAATACATATTATCAGGTAATTAATTTGAAGCTTGCTAAGGAACGACGTCAATGCCACAAATTGCAATTCTTTTAGTTATTTATTTTTTTTTTAGCAATTGTCAAACGAGTAGGAGGAAAGATGTTTTAAATTAATTAATATGAGTGGTCTATGTCATTTAAAGTATGACTCAAAATAAAAGGCCTAATATGATGGTCGGTTAGGCATAACAGTAATTTGGGTCATCGGGTTTAAAATTCTTCCACTCTCCCTATTAAGAATAAACGTTACAGGAAAGGAATATGTGTATATATATATCTTCCCCTATTAAGAATAACCGTTACAGGAAAAGGAGTATCTTCTCATTTAAAGATAATTATTACAGAAAGAGAGGATCTTCCTATTTAATGTAACGGTTACAGGAAAGGAAGATGTATATATATATATATATATATGTTATTACAGACCTTTCTGAGATCTCAACCATCAGAGAGAGAAAACGTAAAGAAAAGAAAGGGAAGAGTAGGAGAAAAGAGAGAAGCGTTCAGGAACAAAAAGAAAGAGGATTCTCATCTCTACTGCAGGACATTAGCATAATGGACAACGGTATGTTGATTTCAATTACAGTTTTATTACTAGTATTCGCATAAAGAAAGATCATGTATTATAGAAATAAGAATTTCATAAAGAGAAATTCTAGAAAAGTCCAACAATTGGTATCAGAGCGGGTCTGCGAATATTGCAATTTGGTTTTCTTTATCTCTTTGTGCCGTATAGTATTTTATTTTATTAGGCTGTATTTTGTTTTTCCTTTGCGTGTAATCAATAATTACAACGCGGGACAAAACAAATATTTTGATTGCCTGGTACGCGAGTCCCACCTGCAGTATGGTGGTGCTCGGGTAGTATTTTATTTTATTAGGTTGTATTTTGTTTTTCCTTTGCGTGTAATCAATAATTACAACGCGGGACAAAACAAATATTTTGGTTGCCTGGTACGCGGGTCCCACCTGCAGTATGGTGGTGCTCGGATCCGAATGAATACCATAAAACTCCCACATAAAAGATAATTTAATCTTCGTAATTGAAGATTATTAAATTCACGTTAATGAGTCAAATATTAAAACCTTGTTAGTCACCAAAGTGGCCTGGCTTTGAATGGATTTGAACAGCTGACTGTGAATTTTAATTGTTCATTTTGGATGCTAATAAAATGTTTTGAAATGAACAATTGTGGTTATTAATTATAAAGCTAGGAGATCATCCAAAGATGGATCATTGCTTATAATTAATGACACTAAAAGGGATTAATTAATATACTAAGTAAACGTGATTGTATATCAAAGATGACATTCATGTTAATTTTAGTATGATTAATTGATCTATTAAAGTTTAAATTAGCATCATTATTGATTAGAATTATGTATTTGAGGATCACCCAAAGGTGAACTTAAATACATAATTAAAGTTTATAATGTATCTGAATCCATTAGAGTTTACTCAAAGCATTAACGTATAAATTTGGATTATATTTGCAGCTTCCACCAATGTATTCGCCTTAGGCAATTCAATGGTCAAATTCAATGGGCTGAACTATGCTGAATGGTCTGAGCATATTCAGTTTCATTTGGGTGTATTGGGCCTGGACTTAGCAGTCATTTCGGATGAAAAGCCTGCAGTCATTACAGGGACTAGTACAGAATCTGATAAGTCTTTTTATGAGGCTTGGGTACGGTCCAATAGGCTGAGTTTGAATTTGATGCGAATGACGATAGCTGAAAACGTCAAGCCATCGATGCCTAAGACGGAAAATGCGAGGGAATTTCTGATGAGAATTAAAGAATACTCTCAGTCAGATATAACTGATAAATCCATCGTAGGAACCCTAATGAGTGAGCTGACGACCAAGAAATTTGATTGGTCACAGCCCATTCATGATCATGTGACCAGTATGGCTAATCTAGCAGCAAGGTTGAAAACAATGGGCATGGATGTGAGTGAATCATTTTTGGTTCAATTCATCATAAACTCACTACCTCCTGAATTTGGCCAGTTCCAAGTGAATTATAACACTATTAAAGAGAAATGGAACTTTCAAGAAATTAAGGCCATGTTAGTTCAGGAGGAAGGGAGATTAAAGAAGATGAAAGATCACTCCATTCATCTCATCGTTCATAAGGATGCTAGTGGTAGCAGGTCTAAACCACATAAGAAAGGTAAGAAGAAGGACAAAGCCTCTATGAAAGTCACTGGAGGTCAGATCCAGAAGGATCAGAAATGCTTCTTCTGCAAAAAGATGGGTCACTTCAAAAATGATTGCCTAAAAAAAAAAAAAAGGCTTGGTTCAAAAAGAAAGGTACGTACTGTATATCAGTATGTTTTGAATCAAACATAATTGAAGTGTCCAATAATACTTGGTGGTTAGATTCTGGAGCTACTATTCATGTGTCACATATTATGCAGGGATTCCTTTCAATCCAGCCCATAACAGGAACTGAGAAGTTCCTCTATATGGGAAACAGAATGAAGGCACGAATAGAAGGGATTGGGACGTACAGATTGATCTTGGACACCAAGTGTCATCTGGATCTAGAAAAGTGTCTCTATGTTCCTGAATGTGCTAGAAATTTAGTTTATGTTGCAAAGTTGGATAAAAAAGGATTTAACCTCAAGATTGGAAATGGTGCATTTTCATTGTATAGACATTCGTACTATTATGGATCTGGTACTTTGATTGATGATTTGTACCGTTTGAATCTTGATGCTATGTATGCTGATTCCATATTTCTTGTTGAGCATGGTATAGGTAACAAACGTAATATGCATGATGAAAGTTCTGCTTTCTTATGGCATCAAAGATTGGGTCATATATCCAAAGAAAGGATATTGAAGTTGATGAAAGGTGATGTCCTGCCTCAATTGGATTTTACTGATTGGGATGTATGTGTTGATTGTATAAAAGGGAAACAAACAAAACATACATCAAAGAACCCAGCCATAAGAAGCAATGAGCCTTTAGAATTGATACACACTGATGTTTGTGACCCGTTTGATATCCCAACATGGGGTGGTGAGAAATATTTCATCACCTTTATAGATGACTACTCACGATATTGTTACTTGTATCTACTGCATGAAAAGTCTCAGTCAGTAAACATCCTAGAGGTGTTTATTAATGAAGTTGAAAGGCAGTTAGATAGAAAAGTAAAAGTGATTAAGTCAGATAGGGGTGGTGTGAATATTATGGAAAATTCAATGAAAGTGGACAATGTCCTGGTCCATTTGCAAAACTTCTTGAGAGTCGAGGCATATGTGCACAGTATACAATGCCTAGTACACCACAACAGAATGGTGTAGCGGAAAGGCGGAATCGCACACTTATGGATATGGTTAGGAGCATGTTGAATTACAGTACTGTACCCTTATCCTTGTGGATGCATGCATTAAGAACTGCTGCATATCTGCTGAATAGAGTTCCTAGTAAGGCTGTCCCTAAAACTCCTTACGAGTTATGGACAGGAAGGAAACCCAGTTTGAGACACCTTCATGTTTGAGGTTGTCCAGCAGAAGTAAGGATATATAATCCACATGAAGGAAAGCTTGATGCAAGAACCATTAGTGGTTACTTCATTGGCTATCCTGAAAAGTGAAAAGGGTATAGGTTTTACTGCCCTAACCATAGTACTAGAATAGTTGAGTCTGGTAATGCTCGGTTCATTGAAAATGGTCAGTTCAGTGGGAGTGGGGAATCACGAAAGGTGGATATTAAAGAATCACAAAATGAATGGTCCACAGTGAGTACTCCTACTCATGTCGGTATTCCCACACCCAGTGTTTCTACTCAAATTGTTATTCCTTATGTTGCATCACAGTCACGTGACATGCAAGGACAACAAATTGATACTCGAAACACGCAAAGTGAACACATAAGAGATGAACCAAGTGACAATATTCAATTTACAAATGAACAAGTGATACCACAAGAAATGGCATTACGGAGGTCTACAAGACAGAAAAGGCCAGCAGTTTCAAATGATTATGTGGTTTACTCACTTGAGCATGAA
Source organism: Ceriops zippeliana (assembly GCA_037897445.1). Taxonomy (NCBI): domain Eukaryota; kingdom Viridiplantae; phylum Streptophyta; class Magnoliopsida; order Malpighiales; family Rhizophoraceae; genus Ceriops; species Ceriops zippeliana. The sequence continues at coordinate 3,981,044 of JBAPLH010000018.1, read as the reverse complement.
TCGGAATTGAGCATTGATAAAGATTCAGTCTCATTTAAACAAGCCATGGAATGTAATGATTCTGAAAGGTGGTTCAATGCCATGAAAGAAGAGATGAAATCGATGGATGTAAACCAAGTCTGGGAGCTAATAGAGTTACCTGAAGGATCAAAACGAGTTGGCTGTAAGTGGGTCTTCAAGACCAAGCGAAACTCAAACGGTAACATCGAAAGGTATAAGGCCAGACTTGTAGCCAAAGGTTTCACTCAAAGGGATGGTGTTGACTATAAGGAGACTTTCTCTCCAGTTTCTAAGAAAGACTCTTTAAGAATTATTATGACATTGGTGGCTCATAATGATCTAAAGCTCCACCAAATGGATGTAAAGACCGCCTTTCTGAATGGTGACTTGGAAGAGGAAGTGTATATGGACCAACCTGAAGGTTTCATCACTACGAAGCAAGAAAATTTGGTGTGTAAATTAAAGAAATCGATATATGGACTGAAACAAGCCTCCCGACAATGGTATATTAAGTTCAATAATACCATTACGTCATACGGTTTTGTAGACACCGTTGATCGGTATATCTATATGAAGGTCAGTGGGAGCAAGTTCATTATATTAGTCCTATATGTCGATGACATTCTTTTGGCCGCTAATGACATAGGTTTGTTACATAATGTGAAGAAATTTCTCTCTGAAACTTTTGAAATGAAAGATATGAATGAGGCATCCTATGTGATAGGAATAGAAATATTCCGTGATAGATCACAAGGATTGTTAGGATTATCTCAGAAAGGCTATATCAATAAAGTATTAGAGAGATTTAGAATGGAAAATTGCTCAACAGGAATAGTTCCAATTCAGAAAGGGGACAAGTTCAGTGAATTACAATGTCCAAAGAATGATTTGGAACGAAAAATGATGGAATCAGTTCCCTATGCATCACTGGTTGGAAGCATGATGTATGCGCAAACATGTACTCGGCCAGACATCAGTTTCGCAGTTGGAATGTTAGGCCGATATCAAAGTAATCCTGGAATAGATCATTGGAAAGCCGGAAAGAAAGTACTTAGGTACTTACAAGGCACCAAAGATTACATGCTTACTTATAAAAGATCAAGTCATCTTGAAGTAGTAGGCTACTCAGATTCAGATTATGCTGGATGTGTAGACTCGAGGAAATCTACATTTGGTTACATGTTTCTCCTGACTGGAGGAGCAGTTTCATGGAAAATCGGGAAGCAATCTGTCATTGCTACTTCCACTATGGAGGCTGAATTTGTAACATGCTTTGAGGCTACTGTTCATGGATTATGGTTGTGGAATTTTATCTTAAGGCTTGGTTTGGTCGACAATATAGAAAAGCCGTTAAGAATTTTTTGTGACGATTCCACAGCAGTCTTCTTCTCTAAGAATGATAGGTATTCTAAAGGTGCGAAACATATGAATTTGAAATACCTATCTGTTAAAGAAGAAGTGCAAAACCAAAGAGTGTCCATTGAGCATATTGGCACTGAGTTGATGGTAGCGGACCCATTAACTAAAGGTTTGCCACCGAAAATATTTACTGGACATATTGATCGGATGGGCATTATGGACAGGTCCTCATACACTTGAAAGCCAATATTTAGAATGCTCATATCATTGTGACACTCGTGAATTCAATTAAAGTTATGGTTTTGCTTATGCTCTGTTATCTCTATTTAGATGTATACAATTATGGTTTGTGAGATAATTAATGGCATATATGAGAATGACAGTTTAAAGTTTCAATGTTCCTCAGTAAAGTTATTATGAATTATGATAATCATGTGATGCATGGAAGGAATCATGTCGCTATAAGATGTGTGACCGCCATGATCCAATCATTTTAATTCAATTAAGTGTTGTGATTTGATGATCTTTAAGAATTGTGCGCACTTAATTATTATTGTTTCATCGAGTCATGACATGGACCAAGTGGGAGATTGTTAAATTAATTAACATGAGTGGTCCATGTCATTTAAAGTATGACTCAAAATAAAAGGCCTAATATGATGGTCGGTTAGGCATAACAGTAATTTGGGTCATCGGGTTTAAAATCCCTCCACTCTCCCTATTAAGAATAAACGTTACAGGAAAGGAATATGTGTATATATATATCTTCCCTTATTAAGAATAACCGTTACAGGAAAAGGAGTATCTTCTCATTTAAAGATAATTATTACAGAAAGAGAGGATCTTCCTATTTAAGGTTACGGTTACAGGAAAGGAAGATGTATATATATATATATATATATATGCTATTACAGACCTTTCTGAGATCTCAACCATCAGAGAGAGAACGTAAAGAAAAGAAAGAGAAGAGTAGGAGAAAAGAGAGAAGCGTTCAGGAACGAAAAGAAAGAGGATTCTCATCTCCACTGCGGGACATCAGTATAATGGACAACGATATATTGATTTCAATTACAGTTTTATTGCTAGTATTCGTATAAAGAAAGATCCTGTATTATAGAAATAAGAATTTCATAAAGAGAAATTTTAAAAAAGTCCAACAAGATGCGCGACGTTCATCTCACGTAGTTACCAAACCCACCCGTCGTCAATGACCGAATTAGCATGTATGCTCAATTTGTTAATAGCAATTTACCCTCTAAAATCTCAAAAAATGCACTGTACTTTGTAAAGCCTTCCGAGATTTGTGAAAAAGCGTGAGAAAAAAAAGAATATCGCTTTTGTGTTAGAAGGTCTTGGTGTGGCAGTAATCTATCCCTGTTTTTCTTAAAAAGAGAAAAAAAAATGTAATTCCTAAAATCTTCATTTTATTTTCTTAAAAAGAAAAAAATACTCCCATATTTTCATTTTTTTTTTCTTCTCACAAAGAAAGAAGTTTTTATAATTTAAGTCTTTTTTTTCTTTTCTTTTCTAAAAAAAAAAACTAATCCAAAACTTCTCTTATAAAAAACAAAGAAACAAAATCTACTCGCAAACTAACCCTTTTGTTTTCCTTTTTTTTTTCTTAAAAAGAAAAAAAAAGATTCTCCCAAATTAATCTAATTTTTTCATCAGAAAACAAAAAAATTAAAAAATATATTTTTTCAAATCATTCTTTTTTTTTTCCAAAAAAGCAAAAAAATTACTCCTAAATTTTCCTTTTTTAAAAGAAAAAATACTTATAATTTTACTCTTTTTCATTTTCTTTTGCAAAAGTCATTTTTTAATTATCAAAATGAAAATTACTTTTTAATTTTATATTTGGGTTATAATTATAAGTTAATTAAATTTAAATTTTCTATTTCAAGTATATATTTAAAACTACACATGACTCGAGTATAAGCATAATATTTTTTAAGGCACATGAACCCCACAAACAAAATTATGTGCACATCAGTGCCATATGGTATATGCCACTTGATTAGACTGGATGTGGCTTAGGGGCAAAATGTTGGAAAACTTTTGTTTACCAAACACATACACATATACATAATTTAATAGATTTTTTTCAGCTACAATAATAATGATTGTTATTATTATTATTATTACTATTAATTGTATTACAGTTACATACATATATGTGTGTGTATATACATACATGTATGTGTATAAACATAAATGCACACACATATACATATACATGCATACACGCACAGATGCACATGCACATATGCACACACATAATGTCCTAGAGCCTAATATCATAAGATCATCATTATTATAATTATTATTGAATTAGTTGTTAATACACCTTTCCTTTACTATCATTTTTTCGTAGGACGTTTCGGACACCATTGCTAACTTGTCAAAAGGGTTGAAGGTCTCCAACTGTTTTAAAGACATAGTTATCCCGTTTATTGTTTGTTTGAAAAGAACTTTTAAGGGAAAATCGGCAATTTATTGTTTGAATGTTCTATGGAATGAAGTTTTATACAGCCCAGTAGGTAAAATAATATCCCATGAATGAATCCACACCTTAAAGACTCACTTTTGTTGTAATTAATTTAATTATTTGTTTCTTTTTTTTTAATGTGGAAAGCTTCAATATAGTTAATTTTATAACCCAAACTCAAGACAGTTTTGAAAACAATTTTGAATCATATTGCTCCCTGCTTCTTAAGCAACATATCTTTCTCTAGAGAAAAAGAGAGACGGCTGCCCAAGATTCTAGGCTTACTAGTGTAAGATGGTACATTGTATTCCATGGGTGTTTTGTCCTTGTTGTTGAGAAACACAACCAGATTCTCCCAATAGTTGACTTGTAGAGCGTTATTTCTTTGACTTTCACAAGCATCGCAATAACAGGATCCCCGACAAACCACAATTCTTGATTTTTCAGTCAACCAATTTTCATATTGACCCCATATGTGCTTAATATTAAGTGAGTTGGATAACGAGGTTGCTTTGGTGTAGCCGATGTTGATGAGTTCATGCACCTCTTCCTTTTGAGTGCCGTAATAAAAATTGGATTTATGTAATCCATTAATTATGTGATATGGATGGCTTCTTGTTGCATCGTATGGTCCCCCTTGCTTGCCGACATCATTCATGGAAATTTTAAGATGGTGACAATGTTTGGAGTTTCATTACTGTTTGTTTTCAATATGATCAACTTCAAATCGCTTGATTGATAATGGCCGACAGTTTAATTAGATACCGACTCTTTACCCAATTGTCTGATTGCACTTTTGGAATTCTACCATTTGGCTTTAACCGGATTATTTGCTAGTTAAGGTACCGAAAAATCGTTGCTCCTTTTCTTTATCGAGATATAATATTATCATCCTGATCATTATAGTCTGTCAATAATCTTTTACGACCTTAAATCCATTTAAAATGCTAAGTTGGTAGGTAATGAAATCTATAAATATTATACATCATGTAATGTCTTTATATTTTATTAATATGAAATTTTATATTTTTAATTTATTTCCGTCATATTTGTCAAAATTGGTTGGTGTGTGAAATAATAAAATTGAATTAAATAGATTAAATCAATATATGAAATCTCACTAGCACCAAATTGGACTGGCTAAACTAAGCATATCAAAAGGATGAAGCCACATTAGTGATAAAAGTTTGAACCTAACTTTGATATTATGTCAATTAATTCTTTAAAATTTTAAATCTACTTAAAAATTAAAATTCATGGACATTATATACAAGTCATGTCATATTCTTGTACTTTACCTATGTGATTTTCTGACTCTTACCATGGTTAAAAATAAACTGATAAATTCCGTGGTGTTGTGTTCTCGTCACTTTGTGCTTAATTTGTAGATTTTTTACGTCATGAATTGAATGAATATTACTAGCTTTTCTAAAAAAAGGGACTATAAAAGCAATTTTTTGGAATTGGATAAATCTTCGTGGTGCTTACTTAGTTAATTATAATTAGAGTAAAAATATTATACTGAATATTGGATGGAAGAAGAAAATGAGGAGGGCAAACGGAACTTTTGAAAGAGAAAGGAAATGTATTCTCAATCTGAATGATGTGTGTTCTTATTCACTGTACAATACAACAAGCTATTTGGCTAGCAATTTTGTGTGGAAAACGAACAAAAAGAGAGAAACATACCTCTTTTTCTTGACAAAAGAGACACATTATGTTTTATTATCATTAATATTATTAATTATCCCATTTATCAAAAAAAAAAAAAGTTGATTATAATAGGCTTTATCTTATAGGCTTTTCTACTTGAAAAAAAAAAAGTCAAAATTTTAAGTAATTGAATAAGGACATATTTGCATCACACATTAAACTCTTACACATCATGAGTTGTTTCCTTTTTCCATCAAGTAGTTTAGACGTGAAACTTGTTAAAGTGTAGGATTAGGCTCTCTCTCTCTCTCTCAAAAAAAAAAAAGATGGATTAAAATTAAATAAATGGAAGTTTAATGCTAGAAAGAAGTGTCAATAAGATGGTAAACATCAATAATTGTATTGAGTGTATTCAGGCACAAATTCGAGAACCAAAATTTAAAAAAAAATGGAGTGGACTCCTTCTTGTTATTTTCCAGATTGCTGTATATGGAAAGATTAGTTAGAAATTTTTTTTGATTTTTTTAATGATTATGATTTATTGCTGACTTTTTTGTGAGAAATGGAACTTTTACTGAAAGATAGGCGAACCTAGAACAAAGGATTTATCTCCTAAGAAAAAAAAAATGTTGAAGTAAGTTTAAGACATTTAATAACTAGTGACTTTCGCGTCCAGCACCAAGCTCTTGGCATTTTGCCGGTCATTTTTTTTTTAATGAACATTGTGTTAAAATTCTAAATATGAATGTGTAATTCGTAAAATTTTCTTAAATCTGACAAGTTTTAATAAAGTTGTGTATTCCATGAAGTAAATGAAAACACGACTGCGAGTTGTGCTAAACACTGAAAATCTTGTCTAAAAGGATTCCTCGACAGCAAAATCATTCTGGATTTAGGTGGCAATCTACATGCTTTTGAGTTGTAGAATCCATTTGCAAAAGCAGATTAAGAAAGATTAAATGAATTTGTTGTTGCAATCCCCCATATACTATGAGTTTTTGAGTTATTACAGGTAAACTGATTTACGTGTAAGCAAAACATATATGTATATATATGCAATTAACACGTACGACATATGATGGCATCTAGCGTGGCAGATGGGGTCATGCTTCTGATTTGTGTTGGTAAGCAGGGGAAAAGTGCCGATGCATCAGACAGGGTCCTAAGGCTACTGCTTCTAGTCCTGTTCCATAGCAGTTTTGGGGTTCGAAGTAGGGGGTAGTTGTCTTGCCGACTTGCTGTCATTGGTGGCTTAACTTGCTGGTTAACATGTTTTCTGAGGCGTGTGGTGAGGGCATTCTGAATTCGTGAAAGTCAGGAGAATGTAAAGAAGGTAAGATGGTGGACGTCTAACAATTATGATCGTTAGTTGCAGCCGATTATTTTGAAGTCAACTATCGTAAACGAGTTCTTGAATTTACTGAAATTTTGTCGATTGAGTGGCAGACTGGCAGGTTTGGTTGTGTTAATAGCGGGACCCTGTACATAATTTTCGGGGACCACATTTTTTTTTCTCCGACAAGAGTTTCGGCGACCAATTGTTCTGTGGCGCTTTAAATAATATATATGTCTGCTGTTAAAAAAAAAAATTAATAAATTGTTACTTAACGGGGAGTCTTCTAAATAAACTTCACGCGACATGATTCTGCAGACTACAGGAAGTTTTTGTGTAATTTGTACGTAAGATATATAAGTTAAAGTACTATTATCTTCACTAAATTTAATTAAACAGTATAATCAATTTATCATTAATTTTATGCTCGATTAGCAGGGCACTTGAATTTTCTGAAGGTAATTGCAACTTTGATGACATTTCAATTTGGTTTATTATGGTCTCACATCTGTCATACTCGTCGCATTCATTTCTTTTACTTCGATAAAGAGAAATCATTTTTTTTTACTTTAAATTAATTAAATTTCATATTGATTGAACTTACTACTTAACCTGACTCAAAAAAAATTGAGCTCTCTATCACAATTGCGAAGCAAGCGTAATGTACTTTTAAAAACCATGTTCCATTTTGCTGTAGTGGCAGCCTAACCATAAATGGGGCGGTTCATGCTGGCAAGGCATGACTATATGAAATGGACCGCTCAGCATTGATGGCTCTCATCATTTCTATATGGTACTACGTACGCTGGCTGATTGAATCCATATCGTAATCTAGAGGGTGCATAAGCTTTCGGTTTGGTTTGGACATTTTGCTATCAGAAAAGCTGATGGGTGGGTCTTTGATGGCTGCGTTTCCCTGAGAAGTGTTATTATTTGTCATCACACCTCCGTCTTTAACCTATAGGCATGCATAGCCTTCTAACTGGGCTTTTCCGATTAGCCATGAAATTCAGTTACATTACATGTACTAGAACTATATATTGTGGCAAAAACAAGACAAAAGTTGTGCACATTGATCAGTTTTCTGAACTGGGGTTACGTTAAAATCACTAGAAGTGCTATCCTGTTTAAAAAATGGTTTCTTCTAACCCCATTTGAGGATCATGCCATTAATCAGTTTGTTTCAGGACTAGATTCTTGGAGAGGAGTAATAGGTAGTTCAATGTGATCCTGCTGTTAAAGACTGAAAAAGGAAGAAGTTCTCGGGCTTTTTCTATGACAACTGTACCATTTTGTAACCCAAAACGTTTTTTCATTTTTTTTACCTGTCTATCGATTGTACATTTGTGTGGATTGCAGCAGCAGAAAACCAACTGCCATTTGGTTGCAAGTCCTCTCTTGGGATCCGGAGTTCTGATAAAAGTCCCTGGCCGCAGATATATAATCCGCTAGCTGTTGGACAAGTAACACCCAAAGACAAGTACATAATTTTGGGTTTCATTGAGTGTAATGGCTAGGTAGGACCACAATTGTGGGGGTGCATCTGATCCCCAATCAAATGGCAGTTCCTCATTTTCTAGCGACACTGATGAGTAGGACCACTGCTCTAGGGTTTGCAAACCAAATCTTTTCTTACTTTCTCTCGCGCTCTCTCTTGCCAATAATTTTGCCAGCTACTGCATATAATCAGCATTGGAGAACCTGATTTATGGACCACGCTAGAGTTAAATTTGCACTGAACCATATATAGGGTGGTCCTAAATATATAGGGTGGTCCTAAATTTATCCAAAAAAAAAAAAAAGATCACACAAGTTCTGCTGGAAAGTGTGTTGAGGGGACCGAGAGTCCCCCATCAGCTAGTTGCTTTCCGTGCAATTCAGTGATGGCTAGTGTGGTGACATGAAATTCAATTCCCACCATACCAAATCCTAATGCAAAACATATATACTCTTACAGTAATTCTGAGAAGCGAATTGGACTTTGTGTTTCACAGCAAAGGCAGAGGGAACTGCTTTCCCAATGCATGCTTAGTCCAGAGAGTACTGTGACGCCCTAGCTTCTTATTGGGGACGTATTAAAAGGACAAGTTTGATGATCAACAAATGCTTCAACTTCAAGGCCCATCTTCAAGTTCGCAATTCTTGGATCTCTCCTTGATACCCGTTATGATAATATTTGAAGTTTCCTCCGAATTCTCCGTTAAGCAAAAGTCTTGCGCTTTGCGTTGTTCACTACAAGGAAAGAAAAGAAGTTGTCATTGCATTTTCAATTGGCGAAGAGATGAAATAAGAGTTTCTTTTTCTGTGACGTCTAAAGTAAAGCCACAAACGCTCAAATCTGAACAAAAGTAATAGACATGTCCAACATTTAATGAGCTAAGTGTGAAGTTAATGCACTTCTACTTTTTTTTTTTTTTTATGTTATTGAAAAAAACAAAATTCTCTTCCTTGATAACTTGTATTGAGAATCAGTTAGATATGTATCAAATAAATACACTCCAAAATTAACATTTAAAAATTTATAAAAAGAGAATATCTAGCTTGTAAAATATAATCATAATTTGGTATAGAAAATAAAATTATTACTAAATAAATTTCATTGTTTTCTTCTTTTGACCTTTTCGGTTGGTTGATGCAAACCACCATAACAGTGTTTGTTTTCTAACAATATGCGGGGTTGACTAGAGGAACAACTCATTGGAACCCTAAACCTATTAGAAGTAGAAAGAGAGGGGCAAGTCCAAAAATAATTGTGGCCTGCTATATAAGGGTCTTATTTATAGAGAATATTAATCTTCATTTGAGTTCAAATAATAATTTTTAGTAAATTCAATTTTAATCTTTTAATTTTAAATGCTACAAATCTAATCAAAATGTTTTTAAAATTTATTAATCAAGTCTAATTTAATCTCTTCTACATTTAAACCTTTATTATCAATTTCTTTATTTATTAAAATCCTGACATATGGACAACAATTTATAATCCCAATGAATTTGGTGATATGAATTAATTAATTTATATTTGTAAAACAATATTAATATCTAATAAGGTAATTAACCACCACATTTTAGAAATACAAACTTAGTTTAACTTATTCTTCTAATTTATGATTCATTAGTGTGATTTAATTCTTTTATTATATTAAAGATCTAATTAAACAAAATATAAAATTTATGTATATTCCATATTGTTTAATTATGTTTATTTTTGGACAATTATATGGTTATTGAATACGTTAATAAGATCCAAAGTTTCGCAAAACCACGTTTTACCTTAGCTAAGAATTTTTTAAATTATTACTCATTAAAAATAATAAAATATTTTTTATAATTACTTTAAAATAAAAAATCATTTATCTATTACTAAATTGCATCTATATAATTTCTTATACACTTAATGTAGACCTTACCAATGATTCATGATTAAGATGATCTAGAACTAAAATTAAAATATATCCATTCTTATATAAAATATCCTAATACTTACTTCAACGAGAAGAATCATTTATCTATCACTATATAATTATCAATATGTCCAATATACACTTCTATAAGTGACTAGTGATTATAAAAACCTAGGATCAAGATTAAAATTTATTAATTTATATAATAAATATTTTGATGATCTTAAATTTAAAAATCATTTGCACAACTATCACATGAAAGAAGTCCTCAATTGCAATATTAAAAAAAGGGTCATATTTTATTTGAAAATTCTCACAATGAATCAATTCAATTACTTACATATTTGTTCAAGTATTCTCATACTCTAATCTATAAAATCAGCTGCTTTATTCATAATTGTAGTAAAATATAAATCTCATAATTATGATATCAACATAATTTTCTATAAAGCATATTTATTTTATAGTCTTTATTTTTAGAACTTATCAATGATTTTATCATCCATGTAAACAAAATTAAAAATAAAAATTATTTTTTATGAATTAATTTTTTTTTTGTATGAACATCAAATACGTAAATAAATTTTTAATTAACTTATTGACCAATAAGATATACATTAATAGCTAATGCATCTATATCCTAGGATGAGAAGATTCATGAAAAGTGGAAGACTATTATCCTATAGCCTAAGAAAATTAAATTAGACAAGCCCAATTTGAAGGGCCAGTGTTCTAGCTTCAGGCCCGTTTATCAAAACATTCCCATTGGAGTATGAAGATAGTGCCAGGCTCAGGCCCAAAAGCTATCCATTAAATTGTGCAGAATCGAAAATAGTTCTTTCTCTTCTTGCGAATACTTTCCGGTTCGCTAAATGGATCCGCAGAATCATAACCCGCTGACAATTCACCTGGTCGAGTCAACCCAGTCGGCTGAGTTCACGAACCTGACTCGTTGCTTGACTCGGTCCTCGATCATCGGCCTCGACGCAGAGTGGAAGCCTAGTCGAGGCCAGAAATCGAGCTTCCCGGCCGTCTCTCTCCTCCAAATCGCTTGCCAACTCGGCTCTGACTCGGCGGTTTTCCTGCTCGACCTTTCCTCCCTCAATCTCTCTTCAATTTGGGGTCTGCTGAGAGAGTTGTTCGTTTCTCCGGATATATTGAAATTGGGGTTCCGGTTTAAGCAAGATTTGGCCTATTTGTCTTCCACTTTCTGCTCTCGTGGATGTGATCCTGGTTTTGATAAGGTTAGGCTTCTTTAATTTTTTTTTGCCTTTTATTTTTCTTTTTTATCTTCTGCGTGTTCTTTTACATTTCTTGGATAAGGTAAGCCTGTTTGTTTGTTGGGAATTTGATCGCATCTTCCTCCTTTTTTTTTTTCTTTTGTTTTTGCTGCTGCTTTTTTGGGAATTCATTACAGAGAGTCAATTGCTTAATCTTTTGGCTAATGTTTTATGTTCTCTTTGTGAATTCTCGATAAGGTAAGGGGGTCTTGTTCCTGTGAATTGAATTTTTGTAGCTATTATTTATGGTCATTTCTGGAAATAAAAGTTTCTTGTAAGTTGATTGAACTGGGTACATTGACATCTTGATTTAAGTTCGTGATGTAGCTACAAGGATAATGTTATACCATGTTTGCCCATGGAATTGGGCTTCCGAAATTTGATTGAGATTTTGCTGCTTAATAGCTTAATATGGTTGATATTGGAAGGGTTTTTTTTTGTTTTTTTTTTTTTTTTTTTTTTTTGAGTGCAATCACTTCTTTCTCTCCTCAGCTAGATTGAGCACGTTGTGCTCAAATCCTAGCTAACAATGAATTTGTGTCAATTGGTTATTGTAATTTTTTTTAACCACTGTAAAAAACTGTTGAATAGGTGGAGCCATATTTGGATATCACCAGCATATACCATTATCTGCAACATAAGCAACCAGTTAGGAAGATGCCCAAACAAACCAAAAGCTTGGCAATTATCTGCCAAGAAGTGCTGGGGCTGTCTCTTTCAAAGGTGTAGTATTCTTTTTTAGCCATTCTTATTAGTAAGGACATATGACACTCAATGCCTAAGTTTTTTAGCTCAGATCTCTAGTATGTCAGTTTGAGAATATTGGATATTAAGTGGTTTTGGCTTATGCAGCTTGTGGTGAAAGTTGTTGAAATGTCATGAAAATATTTTAGATTTATTTTCTTTATGTTTGTCCTCAAGCTTTCAGCAACTTATCAAAGTACAAGGGGAATGCTTGTAAAGGGAAACCCCATACAAACCATTATAAAGTTCAACTTGTAGATCATATTATGTGAGAGCAAGAAACTTTAGGAATTAGGATTAAATGATTTCCTTATTTTCTGGCAATAAACTTATGCTTTCAACCAAATAACAGATTTTGAAATTCTAACCTGTGCTATTTGGCATGACCTGTGGATTTAGATTGCAATTACTGCAAGTTATAAGAATACTGCAATTTATAAGAATAAATTGTTGATGTGACACGTGTCTTCTTTAGGAACTTCAATGTAGTGATTGGTCATGTCGTCCTCTTATGGAAGAGCAAAAAATATATGCAGCTACTGATGCACTCTGTTTGCTCAAGATATTTAGCGTATTCCAGGCAAATGTTGTCAAAGAAGGTTTGTGATGTTTGAAAATCTCATAGCTGTAAGTTTACAATTTGTCATACTCATTTGATACATGGTCTTGAATGTGTAAATTCAAGATCTGTGTTTTTTTTTTTTTTTCTCAAGTTTCAAACTAATCTTCTTTTGACTGGTTGAACAAGACAAGTTCAAAAAAGCTTAGCTACTGAGTTTCTAAAGAAGTGTACAAGTATCATTTTCCTTCTCCATTCATTAAAATCAGGTTTCTTGGAAGGGCCACACTAGGCCTGACCTTATTTTCACAATGACATCGTGTTGTATCTATTGCAACAAATTAAATCATAGGTCTGCACCATGTGGAAGGTATCTGCTGATTCCAAACTGTGTTCCATTAGATGTCATGAAATTTTAGCAACCACATTTGTTTTTACCAGAAGATGTGGCAACAGCAAGTGGGAAACACTTATTAGATAGTTACATCAGACCATTTACAAATGCTAAAGAGCTATCTTTTGATAATGGTTAGTTGGGTACCTGCAGTTCATTTATGACTTTATATGATGTAATACAGGCTAAATAATACTTTTCCTGATTTCAAATTGGAGGCTGAATTCAACCATTGGTTGTTTGCCCCATAAATGGATACAAACTCTGAAATCTGACGATTTTGTGCTGCAGATCTTAACTTTTCATATTTGCAGCAGTTGATTAAACATTTCTGTGTTATTCTTTATGGAAGCAATAAACAGCTGGGACTAGGCTTTATGAAAATGTTCATAATTTTGACTCCAATGGTTAAATTTAGTCATGAAAAAACCCGATCTGAGGAACAAAGCAAGAGCTGAGTCACTTTTCCATTGTAAAGTGCTGTATTGCAGGCAATGTCCATTTACAAGTATTTGGAATAGATGCAAGTAATACTGGGAATGTGATTTTCTTTTTGTAAATTTTTTTTAGGCCCATATCTGTTTGTGTGTTTGTGATAGTGTCGTGGATTTTAATGGCAGGAAATTCTAGCAACATGATTGAGTTGCATCATTGTACCATTAGTCCTGGGTTGAGAGATATCCTTGAGCCTCCTGATGTCAGTGTTAAACTTTTTAGGACAAAAGTTTCTGAAGCTTTTGATATAGTCCAAGCTACTGTCTCTTCTGAGTATTTTAATGACTTAGCCATAGGAGATGGAAAAGATCATAGGACATCATCTAGAAGTACCATGCCTATGAATGAATCCCTGCTGAAGACAGTGCGAAAATATGGAGAGACAATTGTATTGAGAGAATCTGACAGGACACCAAAAACCTCCAAAAAGAAGGGGAAGAAGCAGCGCCCCTTGGCTAAAAATCACAGTGAGAAGCAGTTTGACAATGCTGATGAATGGCAATGCCTGCCACCGTGGCATGATTCTTTAGGAGGTGATGGATTACCCAAGTTCCTGTGTGATGTGATGGTAAGATCATCTATTTCAATTTTTTTTTTGGTGTTAAAGGCTAGGATTTAAACAAAGCTGGATGCCTATTATCAATTTATATGCTTTTAGTAGTAAAAGGATAGCTTCAGATAGCTTATGGGTTCAGATATTATTAACTATAACCAAAAAAAAAAAAAAAACCATCAGTCGTCATTATATATTCGGAAAGAGTGTTCCAGTCATGTAATCCCTGTTCAGTCGTGGAATGTGATGAAAAGTGGATTGACTGTAATTGATGATGTAAGAGGGATTCTAATCCAGTAATTTCTCAGGTTGAAGGCTTGGCAAAGCATCTACGTTGTGTAGGGATAGATGCTGCTATTCCTTGTTCTAGAAAGCCAGAACCAAGGTATGTTGATGTGGTGGCTGTTTGGTTTTGGAATATTTAGGTACTGAGTCTCCAAACATGTTTTAGCTCTGAGAATGAAACCTTAATAATTTTTTGCCCTTTGTTGTGTTCAGGGAATTAATAGATCAAGCATACAAAGAGCAGAGAGTGCTTTTAACACGAGATGCCAAACTATTAAGACACCAGTACTTGGTAAAGAATCAAATATATAGGGTGAAAAGTCTTCTTAAAAACGAACAGCTACTTGAGGTAAATCATTATTCAGGAAAGGAGTTTTTTTGTAGATTCGGTAGATGGCAAATTGATTTTGCAATTAATGATTGAGAAAATCTAATTCACCATCAAGTTTGTTCAAGTCCAAAATCTTTTTCTCTAATTGTGCAGTATTTACAGAAATAAAAATGGAAATTTCTTTTTGAATTTCAAATATTTATGAAGGAAAAGGGACTGGTGAATGAAGATTTTTATCACTATATTTGAATGACAAGGGCAATCATGGTGATAGAAATCTATAGGGTTGTATTGCAATCATGGAATGGTGGTGCTGTCCATCTACTTTGTACTGCTGCGTCAACTGTCAGTTAATTATGCTCAACCATTATTGTTTCTCCCCTATGCAAATGCTAATGCTTTCTTTTAGTCAAGGTGAGGAATTACAGTTTTATGTATGGGAAGAAGTCTGCTAATTTATTAAGACTAAAGAAATATAACTGTACAATGCTAAAGTGAAGAATTCTTGTAGGTAATTGATACTTTCCAGTTAAAAATTAGTGAGGATCGGTTGATGTCAAGGTGCACTAAATGCAATGGGAGGTTTATACAACGGCCTTTGACAACAGAAGAGGCTGTTGAGGCTGCAAAGGGTTTCCAAAAAATTCCCACTTGCTTATTCAACAAAAATTTAGAATTCTGGCAATGCATGGAATGCAACCAGCTCTACTGGGAGGTAGAGCTATTTCCCTTTTTTCCCTTTTGTTCCCGTTGTTTCTGGTTACTGCTTGCATACTGATATTGTGCTGAAGGTGGGTGCATCATGCTTGTGTGTCAAAAGAAGTTCATTAGCTAACCCGGCTGACATTAGATAACATGCATATCTGCAGGGAACCCAATACCACAACGCGGTGCAGAAGTTCATTGACATGTGCAAGTTGAATGAGTAACTGGTAAGCTCATGAGCAAGTCTCCCCGGCACATTCTAAGATTCTACAACATTTCCTATTTGTATCACTCGTGTTTATTCATTCGATTATATTTATTTTTGGGGCAAGCACAGCAAGAATGCTTGAGTCCCCATGTTTCTCTTGCCTTGCTTTTCACTTTCGTAATGAACCCAGTGCAAATTTTGTTTCGTATCGATTTAGATAAATTGGACCGTTGAAGGAGAAGTGTCCATTACTAATGTTGTATTATGCTTCAATGAAAGATGTTCACATTATTGGAATTTGAGCGAGCCTTCTAACGACGGAGGGCAAGCAAGAATAAGCCATTTTCCCAGTTATCCGGAGGCAAGACCCTTAACTGCGCGTGGAATACTAGCAAAGGGATACCGTTGACTTACGGCATATGGAGAAAAATTTAACATAGGCTTACCAAATTGCCGGTCGGGTTCCCCAAGGTCGAATGCGATTGCTCCACGAAGAGAAAGAAACATTTGCTTGGTGAGCACTAGACAAAGATGCTTTGTTTAGGACTTAGTTATGTCCAAATGCTTTCTGTGGAGAGTGAAACTTGAATTAAATGTGGGGATCCATGTGTTTGATGGTTTTGATCTTTGAGATGATGGGGCCATCAACCAAGACAGAGACAAAGACAAAGCCTACAATAAGGCCCCCTTGGACTAAAGAATGGTTTTAATGAGAAATTGAATTTTATATTTATTATCATTTTTCTTTTTTAGAATTTCATATTCATTAAGTCCGAAAGGAAGGGTTTTCCCGTTTCTTTTGTACATTAGAATATAAATATCTTTGTTCAAATGCTTTTGGCATTGAGAGTTGTCCCCGACTCTTGTTTGAATGCTTGCGGGCTGCCCGACTTGGATTAATGGTACCTCGTGGGCTGTCTATGCACGGTAAATAGTCTGGGAGGAATAATTTTTCACGAGATGTTTTAGTATTTAAAAATTTTAATTTATATTTTTAAACATAAATATGAAATTTATAAAAATAAAAAAATATTTTAATTATATAACTTATGATTTGATAGGCTTTTTAATAATCCTAAAAAAGATGAAAAAATAACGGAAGGGCAGGGCATGGTTGATTGACATAACTTGGGGATTGGGGTGGGGAGCAAAAATGTATTTTTGTTTAAGAAATTAAAATGCATTATTTTTGTTTGTTGTATATTTCATAATTTTATAAGAATATAAGGACAATTAAATTTTTAAATATATTAATGCGAATACTAAAGTTAAAAAATGACGATGAAAATTATATTTTAAAGTCACATAAAATAATAAATATTAATTAGAACTAATATTTTAAATTAATCATATTCAAGATAAAATTGTATCAATCGCATGACAATTATATAATAGTTGATGTATTGATGTCAATATTAATGCTAAATTTATGGTTACGTGTACTTGTAAAACTATAAATCTTTGGCATCAATATACAATTTTCTAACTTTTATTCCAGATTGAAATGCAGTGTCTCGTCATCTATAGTTAATAAATTAACATATTGATAATAATTTCTTGAAAAAAAAAAGAGTTTGTTAAGAATAATCATAAAAAAACGTTGGTTATAGAAATTTAAAAAAAAAAAGACAATAAACATTAAATGAAAAAAAAATTATAAAGTCAGAAAACAAAATCAACAGCAAAAATCGCATCTAAACAGGCCCTTGGCTAAAAAAATGCTTCATCATAAAATGGTGATTGACCTTCACACTTTTAAACCCACATATATATATATATATATATATATATATATTAAACATATTAAACGCACAAAAAGGAGCTCAAGAAGACCAGGAGCCCCAGAATGACGACTGCTTTGAATGAGCTTCTTTGGAGCACTCCCATTTCAACCATGGCAGCTGAAACGCCCTCTTTGAGTCTCACCGGCAAAGAACACGAAATTCCAATAAAAGGACACGGAATTTCAAAAAGGAAAAGAAAATAAGAAGAATCCACCGTGTCCATGCCAAAACATTTTGGCTTTTGAAATGTTTCTCATCACCTCTCCGTTCCCAGCCAATCAAGCATGTATTCATTCAATCGCTTGTATAAAAAAAAAAAAAATTAACTAATAATTATAATTATATATTCGTAAATTTATTTTTTATCTGTATTCTTGTGACTCTTTCCCTTCAAGCGATTCCACCATTTAGCCTTTCTTCCATGTGACACAGAAGGATTTCACTAACAAAGAGACGGAACAATTCAATGTTTTTGACACAACACATCGTATGGGAGGAATGGACGGTGAGAAACAATGACATTTTCATATTTGCAAGATAAATTTCTATAGAGGGGAATGAACAACACGAACTGCCGTTGCACTTAAAATCAATGCAGACTGATCAGGAGGACAAATCCTGACCTGCCTGCCTCTGCCAGTCCTCCTTGACGATCTTCGACTTCTCAAGTATGAATTTCCCTTCCTTGTACTTCTGCGATGCCTCATATGCCCGCTCGTACTTCCAACCCAACACCTGACGGCAATCCCCACAATAGATATCCGCAACAGTGTGAAGGCCAGTGATCAGATGCCTGTCTTCTTTAGGTCCCAAAACGATGTTCATTGCGTGTGAGAACAGAAATGCTCGGCTGTTTCTTCCCTACGGACCAATTTAAGGAAGTGATTTTCTTCAGGAAAAAAAAAGAAAATGAAAAATTCTAGTATTGACATTATTTTTGGAGGAAAGTGAATTGAATACACCCCATAAACCGAAAAGAAAAACAAAAGAATTCTTAGATAGATTCAATTGCTGCCTCACCTGAAAAGCCTTAGAAATTATGTCATCATGAAGTGAGACATGGTTACTGCAATTACAACAGCTGTACAACCAAGGACCCACCAACTCCGCCATTAATACACAGAACAGCTCCCAAGTCTAAAAGCATAACCGATCAGCCACCGACCGCAAAAGGAAAAACAAAACAGAAAACAGGAAGAATAAGAACTTTTTTTCCAACACAAAAAAAAAAAAAAAAAAAAACGAGAAGACTAATCATACCATACAACTATGCCAAATTTAATGAACCCAATATATAGTTCAGATTGATCATCACTTATGCAGGAGGAAATCCAGGAGGGTGTGAAGTGGAAAGCGAATTCGCAGAATCAAGTTTTAGTAAGAGCAATGGAAAAAGTCCACGGGCCTCTTACCAACAAGAAACCCCAAATGATGACCTAAAAATAGCGATGGCGTGCAAGAATAGACCGTAGTAAATTACAAGACTTTTGAGTATAGATTCCGAACCAAGGATGTTCCTACATTTTTCTTCGGAAAAACCCAAAAAACAAAAAAACAACTCAAAATAAAATAAATAGGTTTGGTGGGGACAGGAAGCGCTTGAAATAGTAAGCAACAGGAACATGAAATATCAAATTAAACTAAGTGTACCTTTGAAGTGTCCCCAAATAATATAAAGTAGAAAATGCCGTGCAGCTGTACGTAGATAAACAAGAAAAACAAAAGAAAAGGAGAATGGATAAGAATTTGACCCTACCACAAAAAGAAAGTTGCGCAACACTGACAGAATCGAAGGCAGTGTTATTTAATAGAATTGGATGAGGACTGGGCCATCTGCGATCATTGTTAAAACGAGGTAACAAAAGGGTAGTCATGAGGAAGGTTCACATTCTTTGCTGGAAATATCAAAATAAAATCTACAAGTTTTGGTCATTGCTTACCTAACACCTACCATCTGTTGAGCTCAGAAATGTTGAATTCCTAATAGCTTGAACAACTAGAAATGCAGCATTGCTAGGAATTGTGAACTTTTTAGTAGCTCAATATTAGCAAGGAACCAGTGTTCTTGATGAATGGCAACCCATCTTTGTCTTTGATGGGTAAAAATTAAATAATAATAATAATAATAATAATAATAAAGAAAACCGCCTCATCCGTGTGTGCCTGCAAATGAATCGAGCCAACTAAGATTTGAAATGCTCAAATTTGGTCCGTTTGGTTAACAAGCTGAGCCAGACTTTTTGTTCTATCAAGTTTAGTCTCCCGTCTTTTATGAACATCTTCTTTAATTTTATAATTAATATACATAATTGAATTTTAAAAAATTATTATTTTAAATAAAATTAAATTAACAAAAGATATTTCATAAAATTAACTAATTAAAAGAAAGTAGTGGTTAATTTTAGCATATAAATATAAATATATAAAGATGTCTTAGTGCACACTATATTGTAAAATTTAGAGAATGATCAAATTAGATATTTTTACCTTTATTTTTAATGTGAATTAATATATAAAATTTAATAATTTAAAAATAATATAGTTTACCTATTATAATAAATAATAAAATTTAAAAATTTTAAAAAAATGGTTTTCTTAACGCTTAATTTGTTGATCCATAGGTGAACTCAAACTTAAAAATGACCTCACCTCATCTGAATTGAAACGCGAGGTGATTTAAAAATAATTTAATTTAAAATGACTTAATTTGACTTATTTGATACCTTTAATTATTTTATTATAACTTTATAAGTGCTTACTTATTACATCATTGGCATAAAAAAACAATTTTATTTACAATATTTAAGAGTTTAAGTTATTATAATTACATTATTTTTTTAATTTATTAAAAATTTTAATTATATTAATTAAATTTAACATATATTAAGTACATCTACATATTAATTACATCTTATTATTATTATATTATTATTATTAAATTTATTAACATAATAAAAATTTTAATAATTTTTTTAAAAAAATAAAAATTAAATGTTATGGTTAATTTTTTACAGTATTTTAAAAGATTTTTATTTTATTTTATTTTATATCACATCAATAAAATTAATAATAGACACATAAGAGATAAATATACTTGCCACCGTATTTAGTATAAATTAAACTTAATTAATATATTAAATAAATTCAAAATAATAAAAAATAAATATAATATGTGAAATTAATCTTTCCATCTGTATTTTATTTTCTCCCTTCGAACTTTTCTCTGAATGGCATTCCAGTAATTTGATCATAAAAGCAAATTTTACAGTTTATCTTGTCGGACTGTCGCGCCAATTTGATGAGGGTCTTAAGTGGTGGGCTCCATAATTAATTTTTACTCTTTTTCTCGTAAATTATATATATATATTTTCCTCACTAGGTTCCTAAACACGAGAAAATTCTACTTTAAACCTAATTTCCTTCCTCATGTCTTTCTTTCTAAACCACTTTTTTCACAAAACAAAGTCAAAGTCCAAGTTTCCCATCACCTCTCTTGTCGAATTGAACCACAGGAATTTTTAGCGAACCAATGTGCTGGTTGTGGCAGAAGGCGAGCGAGGATGCTGCCTGAATTATTTGTAAAGGTCGGAAATCAAACCGGTGATCTCTGTCTTGCATCTTACGGACAACCGCCACAATGCCTCTCACGCTACTTCTCACGGCCTTTTCTCAGTCTCAGTCCTAGCATTCCCCCGCTCTAGAATTTATGAGAAACACAACTCTTTTTCTTCTTCTTCTTCGTCTTTTCTGCGTTCTCTGCTCGTTGTAAACTTAGCGCGTGGCAGCAGGTGTAGTAGTTCCGAAAAGAGTTGTTTGTCATATGGTTTGTCAAATGATTCTGTCCGCGTCAATTGCTAACCTATGACTAACTCTCCCTCTCTCTCTCTCTCTCTCTCTCTCTCTCTCTCTCTGTGTGAACTGTTTCACTTCCAGTTCAAGGGGGTTGAAGTTGAAGTTGAAGTCAAACAAATGTTGTGTGGCTGGTTGGAAATTCAGGAGGAAAATGACAGAAAAGGCCTGTCTTCTGTCATTCCCTCAGGCCTGCTGACTAGTTTTTCTTTTGTCATCTTCCTGCGCTCTCAGAATCTACAAATTTATAAATATATGTTAAAATTAAAATTTTAGCCGTATTCGGTTGCTTTATTATTATTTTTTCCTCGATTGTACCATTTAACTTGTGTATTTCCAGTTATGCCCTTCATGTGTTAGGTTTTCTACCCATTTTTTTATTAAAAAAAATTTTCACCCCCCACTTTAAATTTCACTTATTGCATTACAAAATTTTTTATAAACATATCTACTTCATTTTTTTAATTCACCCAATGCCTTAATTTCATAATTTAAATTTAATTTATATTAATTTTTTTAAGTAAATTCAGTCATTTATTCAGTTCATGATTAAAAATATCTCTTATATATTATCATATAATTAAATTTATTACTATAATATAAATTTTAATTTTAAAAAATAAAAATAAATATTTATAAAATATGATATATATATTTCTCTTTTTTATAAAATTTTTTGAAAAAAATTAGAATGTATACTTTATTAGTAAATTTAATAATATAAGGACTAGAGAAAAATATGTGTATCACATGACATTTAATAAAAAAATTAATTTATATAAATTTAATTATTAAAATTAATAGAATAATTTTTTAAAAAATGAATATAATTATCTCCCCTCTTTCTCTTTCTTTTTTTTTTTTTACATAGTCAACGAAATATGTAATTAAAACAACTATTATGGATATAAGTATGCGTTGGTCTCAAAACTTGGAATGCAAATACACTCAGGCATCTCTTTTTCTTTTTTTTTTTTTTTTTTTTCCCATATAATATTCAACGACTGAGATTCCTCGTCAACTGATCGTTGTAGCTTCTGAAAGTTGACCCATCTACTTTGTCCCAGTAGCTTATACACACTTTAATATATTGTCCCTAAATATTCAATTAAACATGATTTGGGTGGCTATGAAAGTTAGGCAAAGATATCTTTCTCACGCTTGTCACCTACTTCAGCTCTATATGCCTATAGGGTATTCGTTTGAAGTTGATTCGTATGGTTTATCGTTACAGTTTTCAATAAATGTGATCCCTCTGGCGTTGGAAACTGTACATTTTTAGTCATAATTATTAAATCAACTTGAACTAAGTTATTCAGTCACTAGTTTAACTAATAAAGATGGAAAAGAAAACCAAAAAAAAAATTAAAAATAAAGAGAAAGATAAAAGAGATCGACTACAAATATTTGGCTCATATTCCGTTTGAATTCCAAACAAATTATTCAAGAAGAGAATTGATTGGGTCAAGATAAAGAGCTAACTAATTCTGGGTTGCCAACATTCAAGAAAATTACGTGTAATCAACAAACCCACCATAATATATCAACAACAAGACATTAGGATTGGCTTAATCCCCACACAATTAGAAAACAAAATGGTAGAAATTTAAAGAAAAAAGGCAGGTTTGATAAAAACATTTATTGACGGACGGATATATGTGACACCAATTGTTTGTGTTGCACAGACTTTGCTGTAACTTGTACGAAGAGGCAATGGCAATAATAATAATAATAATAATCTTGTGATGATCTTGATGAATTAATTTCTCCAAGCATACTAATGAACAATTAATTGATAGGTAATTTACTTATCAAGAAACAATTAATCTATAGCAAGTCGAAGGCAAAACATGATAATGGATGAGGGCATGGATTTTATAGACCGAAAATTAGGTCTTGAAGTTGCTAGTTACCCGAGAATTCTTGGAAGGGATAAGGAGATCCCCCCCCCCCCCCCCCACTGAACGCGAGCGGATTCCGACCATTTCTGCAGCTGTACACGGGATTGCCACCGGATTCCACCATATGTTGGACTGGAAATCAAGCCCCCACATTAGTATATATAGAAATGGACCACACAAAAATATTAAAAGTACGATAATAGAATTGATCAAAAAAAAAAAAAAAAACAGCAATAGATCTTTGGTGCTCTCACCTACTACTTGAATAAGAGAAACAAAGTTTCGTTTTGTGTGGATTAAGCTGAAATCTTACTTTAACTTGATGCTGACCATTGAAGAATCGCTTGCAGACAACGGGTGAGGCATAACTTCGAAGATATTGCTGTCTTGACTCTTTTTTTTTTTTGATCGACTACCATTGAGAGAAACAAAATGCTCGTGTCCTCTTCTGTCTATGTATGAACCTTTCATGCATGGGGGCCTTCAGGTTCCCCTGACTTTCCCCTAGTCGACGTAGATCTTTAACCCAATCAACCCATATATCGCCCCCCTCAAAATTTATTTCCTTATCTTTAGGGAATTAAATTATTATTATTATTATTTTGCTTCTTACTGAATTAATCCCGGCTAAACTTGGAGAAAGTAGTCCCAATATCAGTATCATTTTAAACTGTAAGATTATACATATAGTGCCCCATCACTTGTCATTTTGAACCGAAACTCTTGATAAATAAATAAATATTTGATATAAAAATTTAAATTACTAAATAAAATTTTAAAAATTAAATCACATATAAAATTTCAATATAACTTTTTACGTGTAAGATTATCATGATTTTTTGTTAATTTACAAAAATTCAAAGCAAAGAATGAGAGAAGTAAGTACTATTTGAACCCAAATATGCTTAGGCTTACCTCCATCTCCACAGACAAAAACAAAACCAAGCTGGCACATGAGCAATGGAGTGGAGCCCCCCCCTCCCCCCCACCTGGGAGCTGAATTCCGAAGCCAGCCATTGAGCAGTCCTGGAATTGACAAGATCAGTCAACATTTCGCAGTCATTTGGGTGCCTCTCTTTTCACTTCGTTTGCCATATTGAATATTTGAACCAGAAATATTGTACGTTTACTGAATGATGAAATTTTTGGTTGCGTATAAACAAGTCCGAATGGAAGATTGCAGTAAAGCTTGGCAGTGGAATACGGAGATTAACTCAACTGTTTGTCAAGCAGTATTAGGTGGAACTAAAAACACATTGAGAGTCCGCTAAAATTATACTTACCATTGTTATTTGAAAAATTGAAAAGAGCATTCTGTTAGGTTATGTTATGTTTGAAAAGTTTTTTATAATTTTATTTTTAAATTTAATTTACATTAAATATTTTTTATAATATATAATAACATAATAATTATTGGCATATCATAGAATATATTTATTTTATTTTCATCACATTATTAAATTTAATTTATGTTTATAATATAAAATTTAATTTTTTAAAATTATAAATTTATATCATTTTAATACCTTTAATAATGTAATGATAATTTTAAAAAATTGCATGTATCATAGGTGTATAATTAACTGTTAAAATATTTTATGTAAATTAAAATTTTAAAAATTATAAAATAAATATAATTAAAAAATTTTAATTCTCTTATTTTTTTTTTAAATTACTTTTAAATAAAATATTCAACAATAATTGAAAAAATAAATCATAATATATATATCGTTATCCTTCAGGATATTAACTTCTTTTTTTTTTTTTTTAACGGCTTAAAACCTTTCAATTTCGGCTTCAATTTTCATCTGCGTTCAGGCAGCCGAAAAGCCAGACAATCTACAAAACCGGAGTTGGCCGGGCACCACCTTAACCGCCTTCTTAGCTCCCTTTGCAAGTCAGTCAGAAGGACGACCACCTAGCTCTCGTCGCCGGTTCTTTCTTGCTTTGTTAACTTCTGCTTCCTTTTTTGTTTTTCATTTTTTTCAATTTCCTGTTCGATTGTGTAATTAGGGCACCTGCCTTAGTGTTTGATTTTTTCTTTTCCTATTTTTCTCTTGTTTTCATTAGTTAAGTAAAGATTAAAACTTGGCTTATGATCTTAGTTGCTGTACGGCTAGTTTAGCGCATCAATCAGCTCCATAGCAATCTTGAGGCTTGTGGGATCACTCGGGTATATCTGTAAGCTCCTTGTTGTGTGCTAAGCGTGATTGTTCATTTCTTTAATTGGCTTGTTGGTTAGTGGCTTGTTCTGTTACTATTGGAAACCCCACTGGGCTACCTTGATCACTTATATATGTTCCTGATATGATTTTTTTTTTTCTGTGGTTAGATTTCTAGCTTATATTGTGTGTTCCTTTTCATTTCTAAAACCTCTTTTTTCTAATATGTCTTAAATTGAATTGTGGGTGCATGAGAGTGTACAAGTGTTTGAATGTTTTCAAGTGCCAAACCTTTATGGAGGTTGGGATAATTTTCTGACTTATAGAGTTTTAAATGGAACAGCAGGCTTGTATATATCTCCAATCTAGTATTGAATGGCTGGGAGATGAGTGTTCAGTTTTCAGAGTGTGAAAATAGCATCTTGTCCATTCACATGCTTTTTGGACCACATTAAAACACCTTTCCATTTGAAATTCTTTGGTTTTTACCAGTTAAGCAACATGTGCTGAAATTTTGAAACAGAGTGGCCTTGATTTTATTTTTTTTTTATAATATGGTGTTGATTGGCTGGGAGCTTGCTATGGACTTTTTCAGCATGCAAAATTAGCTACCTGAGGCTTTCATGCCCAACATCAATTCTGGAAAAGTATTTTTCTATACAAAGTTGAGAATTTCTCGAGTGCAAGCATTGAACCTGTCATGTATTGATGGCTTATTCAAACTGCTTTATTGGCCTAATTGATCCTTACACTGGCCTTTAAGTTACACTTTGTGGGTAATTGGGCATTGGTTTAAAGAAAGACAATGTGGTTTCACTTGTTAAAGAACGAAGGGAGCAGTTATGGTTAATTGGAGTTACGTTTGAAGTTGACGTTAGCATTAGTGGAACTAATTGTTGTGTACTGCTTCATTTTAAGTGTGAATTTCATTTTGGGAAGGTGTTATGGGTCCTGATGACAGGAGAGGCTGCTGAATCTTTTTCTTGAAATAAGTGCACAAATTCTCACAAATTTCTCAGTTTAAGATTTTGGATAATTTTCCCATGTCTTCTCACTGGATGCAGATAGACTTACTGGACAATTTTTCTTTGGCTTTTTCATGGTTGAATTTATTGAATGAAGTGGATTGACTCTCATGTAAAAGAAATACTTCTGGCCAGATTTTAGAGGTTATCAACTTCGTTCATTCTTTTATTAAATGGAGGAGCAAGCATTTTTTGATAAAATGATTACTCGGCTACGTGCAACTTGCAAGTAAGTGAGCTTTATTTTCCATGTCTGTCCTGCCTAAATTGGTATTTGTCATTGTTGCTGCTAGGTGGATTGCTGCATGAGAATATATTCTTTCACTTTCTTTTTCCTTGCATTGGAATTTTATCCTGCAGTCATCATGTTTTGCATGAATTTCTTTTTTGTTTATGTAAGTGCAACATCCCCCCTTTTTTGTTCTTCTCTCACATTTTGCTAAGGTTCATTAAATATATATAGTTTCCATATTAAAGTTATGTGCGGTATGTAGATATTGGAATGGCATTGCATTACAATGCTGGTGCAATGGTGGGATGCTATCATTTTAGAGTTATTGACTGTCCTGCATCCTTGTCTCTTGTCTCAGAATATTTTTAGTTTCCTGTGGAAACTCCTCTTATATCCCTTCCATGTTTTTTTTTTAATGTGAAATGCAAGGTATTATACTGGGTACCCAAAAGACCTTGGACCATCACAGGTTACTCATTTTACATCAGAACGTGAATTTGTCCAACTTCTTCATGAAGGACGCCCAGTGGTTGTTGCTTTCACCATCAAGTAACTTATAACTGGATCCCTCTTCCCTTTCACTATTAATTCGTTACTGAAGATTACTTTTTACCAACAAGTAACTCATTGCTGGATCCGTTTCCCTCTTTGGCCAATGCAGATGTAATCACACAAAACATCTTGACCTAGTACTTGAGGAGGCTGCTTCTGAGTTTTATCCGCATGTAAAATTTATGCGTGTAAGTTGTTTCTTCTAAAGATAATACCATGTTTGTAATGTGCTAAAAAGGATTGTTGTCTCTATCATGGGACATGTTGCTGATGACATAGACTGTTTTAGACTTTCAGATGCTGATGCTAAATATGCACACCTAAGCAATAAAGTTTGCATTTTAGTTTTATACATCATTTGGGGTGGGATGTCCAATGGAGGGATGGTAAGTCTTGAATGTGGGGTTCTGGAAAAGATATTTGGCGCATTTATTGCTTCCATGAGAATCTCTGTTTCATCTTAATAGCCATCTCTTGCTTATCAATCACCTTTGGAAAACATAGGACATACTACATTGGCAGGCATATTCCAGCTGCGGATGGTGTGCTATCTAAAGTTTTGCACATCATAACTGCATATTCAAAATCTTTTTCAATATTCCTCAAGTGTCAACTTATCCACCCAACTGTTGCCATCTGATCTCTTGGATTCATTGTTCTGAAGGCATCCTTAATCTGACATTAGTTATGATTTTTTGTTGTTTGGCATTTTCTAGGTCGAATGCCCAAAATATCCTGGCTTCTGTTTAACACGGCAGAAGACAGAATATCCATTCATTGAATTGTTCCATAATCCAGAACAGGTATAACAGTCTTTCTTTGTTAGCTTATGTTTGTTCTAGTCTGCCGTTTGTGTGCAAGGCTATGGCAGTAGCTGGATGGAATGGACGAAATTTGTTTTCATATAGCTGACAATATTTGGCAATGGTCCATGAGGTGTATCAATCTAGAACTTCAAAATATAAAATCTGCTGTTCCATTAAATTTAGAATTTATATCCCTACATACGTGATCTTTTTTATTGGAAACAAATACTAGCTAATGGGATCAGAGATGCTTATTAGTTCTTATGATGAAGCATTTTGGTCACATGTTGCTAGTTGATGCATAGGAGCTGTTTTTGTAATGCTTTATTCATGTATACAAGACAGTGTGCAAAAGAAGTTAGTTCTTATTACAGCAAAATCTTCATCCTTGCTTATTCTAACTTTTTCTGTAATCGACAAAAAAAAAAGAATAAATATATATATATATATATATATATAATTGACTCTTAGAAGTTCTGTTGACTAGAAGAAGCCAGTGATTGGGGAGAAAGTCCCAGTATGAAGGTGGTTAGGTTTTGCATTTGTTGATTTGTGAAGAAGGGCTGGTTTGCTATGAGAGATGCACATATCTATAAGTAAAATATATGCTTTTGTGCTTGTGCATGTCTTTGTGCTTTCTTTCTGATCACTGATTGTTCTCAGAAAAAAGTACTGTGTTTTTCCTAGTTTAGCTACAAGGCCTAGTGCACAATCATTTGAATTTATGGATTTCTGATATCTTGCTTTGTGTGAGCTGGTGGGTATGAGATTTGGTAATTGCTTTATAGCTGGTCTTTTTGTGACCTGTGGGTTATAGCTATGAAGTGATTACAATTTGCCCAGCATTAAGCCTTGTACACTTCAGATGTCATTTCAGCAATTGATGCTACCAGCTGGTTTTTGTCAGACTTCATTGATGTGTTATTTATCTCCTTAATGTCGAGAGCTGAAAACTTATTGATGCAAGTCTTTTCTGGTGCAGGTAGCTGAACAAGGAAGGGTTGTTGATCCAAATGTCACGAAATACTCAGTAAAAATTTTACCTGTGAGTTAGAGATTTTTCTCTCTATATTTGCAATGGTGACTGTGCAGAGTTCTATTAAGGTTAAAGCTTGTTTACTTCATGGTGTCCTTCCATGACACATTTCATGGGGAGAATGATTGGCTGATAAGTAGGCATGTAGGCTGTTAATTAAATGGAAATGTCAGTTTTATACAAATTGAATTTTGGTATTCATCATGAAACCTCATTTGTAACCAAAAGCTCTAAGAATTCATGCTGTGTGCTCCAACATTTTTAGAATTTTAGTTTTGTTGCTTGGAACTTGATTTTACTGAATCTACACTCCTAAAGGGTGAAAACGAAGCCAAGCAGTTGGGTAAGTGGAAATTAATTAAACTTCTGAAATTAAGCCTAGAAATTGGATTTTTTTTTGCCCTTGCTGTGTTGAGTTATTGTTCCCATTTATTTTGCTCTATTTTAGTTTTTCTTTTTGCCTGAATTGTGTTGTTGGTCTCCATCTTATGATTCTATTTCTGCAGTACAACTACGACCACAGTGTCTATGGATTCAGAGAATTTTCAAGCGCCATAATATTCCAATGTCGGATCAGAAGTGAAGAATTTTAATGAGGAGGAACCCCATAGAGTGAAGAATTTCATTGAGGAGGAACCCCGTAGAGTGAAGAATGGTTATGTTCTGAAATGGCCAATGAGTCTCAACCTTTTATCTGGACCAATCCCTGGAATCGTTTGGAGATCTGAAAACATTTACGGTGGATGATGTGGTTAGCTTTTGACGAAACATGGTTTGGAGGTTTTCCAACCGCAGCAAGCCTGGAATCTATTGGAAATTGTGATATAATGGTTATTCGTAAAATTATGAATCGTGTGAATTGGAGTTCATTTCCTATGAAATAACATAGTTTTTTTTTCCCTAGTAATCCGACGCAGTAGGCCTCATGTCATTGTGACTTTGGGAGATCCGAGGGACTAAGTCTGGGTGCATTTTGCCTCACTCTTTTTGACTTCCCTTTTGGGTACACGGGAAAATGGTGCTTTTAGGCTTCTCTGCTTTCAAAGAAAGTAGGCCATTGGGTCCTAAAAACTCGTGAGGCGTTCTGGTTTCACGAACTGTTTCCAGCGGCTTTCCCTAATCTTGATGGCAAAGAAGCCACATTTGAAGCTACTAAATTTGAGTTAATTATTCATGTACGAACCCCAAACTCTCAAGAAGGAAGAAGAGGTTCCGAGTCCACATCCTGCTATAGCTTCAAATTCCAAACATATGTACTTGTATACCCAATATATGAAAGGTGATAAAAAGAAGAAAATGTTGCAGCCCTAGTGGAAATGAAAATGACACTCCATTTTGAAGAGAGAAGAGAAATAATTCGATATTGTCAAGGGGATCAATCCCAGGTGTCATGGATTGTGGGACCCCAACATAAAATGTCTCTATATGACGTGAACATTGTATCAAGTTTTTAAGTTTATTTACACATACATTCAAATTGAAACCGACACCGTTTTGAAAATTTCAAGTAAGCTAAAAAGATTGAACGCCTAATCTGCTCCTGGGAACTTTGCTTTCTTGTGGGAGATGAGAGGGAAGTCATAATTGTCACTTTCTGCAGGTGATGAAACTTCTTATCTTTTTTAAGTTACTCATGTTGTTATGTCGCAAGCAGAGGAATTTAATTGGACGACTTTGCAGCATGAGAGTATACGTTAATGACTTTTCATCCCCTTTTTTCATATCACAAGACTATCGATTTTAATACTCATTGAAACGTTGAATGAGATTAAATAAGACGTAAGAATAACTTAATTAGTGAAATTCCTTGCTTTATTTTTATTTATTTATTAATAAAGATCGACTTTATATCCCGAATTTATCATTAGATTTTATGATTAGTAACTTAATTAATCAATAGTTCTTTACAAGAGAATTTATGAAATCTCAACCTCTAGTTAGTTTTCGACAGTGTCAAGTGGCCCTTCACTTTTCTCTAACTAAACAAGCCAAACAAAGAAAATTTTCAATTAGATGACTTTTGGGAAAGCATCTAAGCAGTACGTCATTAGAGGAGTCTTCTGTTCAAACTGTCCCGGAGGCCCTGGGGTAAGAACCAGGACGTTCAAATTTGCCTTCTTTTTCTCTCTCTCTCTCTCTCTCTCTCTCTCTCTGTCTTTGTCGAATGGAAGCAGTTCAATGCAAACACCAATTGAGAATAGTAGGGAAATTGACAATAAAGGAAGATAGCGCCTTATGTGTGTCAAAGATATATCGAATTCGGGTGTTAAAACAATAATAATAATAATTCATCAAAAGAATTATATAATTAATCAATGACAAATCTAATAATTTATACTGATTGAACTCCTTCAAGCCAATCAATCAAAGAATGTGAGACTTTAAGTGATGATCGATCTGAATTTATAGGTACGATAAATCAATATATTTAAGATATCTGTTTCTTAGGTTGAATAAATAAATAAATAAATAAATAATAATATATATATAGATAGAGACAGAGACAGAGAGAGAGAGAGAGAGAGAGAGAGAGAGAGAGAGATTGATTGAGACATCGTGGACCGTGGCTGTAGCCTTTGTTTGTATCCTTCCTGAGAGAGTGCACAGAAAGACGAAAATTCCTACCACGCGAACGAAGAAAAAAGTCGGGTACAGCTCATAGCAACGAGACAGAGAAGAAATGTAAACGCAATGCAGCTGTAGCCCGCGGGGACGGCAACACCTTCTTATCGTCTCACTTAAATAATAATAAAATAAAAAAAAGAAGAAAAAAGAAGAGGACTTTGAAGTCGAAAATGCTGAACTAAACTAAACTAAACTCTTTGCCAATCAATTGACCGAATTGCTTTGGGATTAAATGCATGCAATTATGCCTTTTAATTCTTCTTTTTTTTGGGGGGGGGGGTCCTTCAACATTTCTCTGGTTATTTTAAGTTTTTAATTATACCCTAATTTTAAAAAGATTTGATTCAATAGATCACCCATTTGACTGGTGATCATGTATATATTTTTTAAAAATAATAATTATTAAAAATAATTTCTTTTTTTTTTTTAACGAAAATCTACTCAATCCATCGATCTGAAGTGTCTCCGGTTCAATTGAGTCCAATGACTTTTCCAATGGTCACTTCTTCCTTGTCCTATGATATAAAAGACGTAAACCCCACCTACCTTAGCCTTTGAATTGTTATTTCACTTCACTGGGCCGACTTCCAAACGAGCGCACCCCCCCTATTCCAACCTATAAAATTAAATTTAAAAGCATTGTAATATTGTCGCCTGGAATCTTCCCTTGGTCAATCGTACAGACAGCCCCACCTGCCCATTGCCTGCCTGCAATAAAATAAAATCTCTTTAAGTTCCTTTTGCAAGGGGAAAAAAAAATATTAAAACAAAGAAAGAAAAAAAAAAAAAAAGGAGTTTTTGCTATTCTGGACTTCTCTTTGTTCTTCTTCTCCTTTCTTTCGTATGATCTTTTGCGGCAAAGCCATGGAAGACTTTTCTCGAGTCCCTGCTTTTTCCCGCGGAAAGGTGATCCGCCAAAAACGAGAAACAGCACAAAAAGGGAGAAAGAGAGAGGAAGATATCATTGTCTGCAATGTTCCATTGGGGGTAACCACCACCGCACAACCCCATGACTTTTAAGGATGTGCGGTGGACCGTCTTGTGCGTCAAGCATATCTATCATCATTTCACTCTCTTGTGAACATCAACCACAAAAAATAACATGAATTATTTTTTTTCCCCCCCCCATAAAATTAACTTTCCATGTTCATATTTGACTTTTTTATATTTCTAAGTAGTAATAATTTATGGAGTCACATTAATAGTTGTATTAAGTGACTATAAATATAGTAAGTATTCGGAATAGGAAAGCTATTTCATTTTATGGCTCATGACAAGCTCATAATAAATAAATAAATAATATATATATATATATATATATATATATATATATATATATATATATATATATATATATATATATATATATATATAATATCTTTCTATACAAGTAGTAAAATATTATTTAGAGAGTTTAAATTTATGGGAGGTTAATAAGAGATTAATATCTTACGAGCCATTTGATTTGTAGTTTGAAATCAAAATTAAAATTGAAAATGAAATAGTAAATTTTATCATAAGTTTTGTTTATTTTGAAATTATAATCAAATTTCCTTTGCAATTTTTTGATTATTTTCAGAATCTAATCAAGATAAAAAATTATTGAAAGAAAAACTAAAAATAATATAATAAAAATATATTTAATTACTATAAAAACATAAATATAATTTATAGTAAATAATTTGCCTGGTATTAATGATATTCATAATAACAATATTTCAAATTGGTAAATTATTATAACATATTTCATTATAATAAAAGCATAAATAAAAATTATATTAATGAATATGTTTAATAATAATGATATTTATCATGATAATAATTTAAAATAAATATAATAACATAATAATTTTATGGTAAAAATAATTTATTAGTTAATAATATATATATTATTAGTCAATGAGAAAAAAATGTAAAGATTACAATATACATTATAATAATATAACTATTATTGAGAATTTATTTATTATCATAATTTAAAAATATTAAATATTATTTATTTAAGTTGTTAACATTTTATTATATTTTACTTATTATCATGAATAAAAATATAAAAAGGAGATTTCTCTTCACCAAATATACTAAGAATACAAATTATTTATTTTCGATCTCTAATAAAATTACTTTCAACTAAATGTTATTATATTTTATTTTTACAATTTCCAGCCTTAATATCCAGGTCTAGATTTTCATCCCTAATTTAAGAGATTAACTCCATATCAATGCACAAAGAAATTATTCAATTCATTTTGTATTTTATACGTAATTTTATTTTTTAAAAAATTTAAATGGTGCATCTACTAGATTATATCATATCATGACAAATTCATTGTATTACTCTTATTGTTTTATTATTAAATTTATTAAAATTTTAAAATTAAAATTCACTTTATATCCTTCGATCGTTGTCACTTGGTCTACAATGGGGCTTGCCCCTTCAGTTTCGGTTTTTCATAATATCTATAATTTTTCATTTTCAAATTCTTGTCTTATTATTAGACTTTTGGAGATTCCCATAATCTTTTGGGGTTGGAGGAATGTCTCCCCCGCACTGCCCCAACGCCAGAATTTAATAATAATTTGACTTTTTTGTTTTTTTCGTTGGAATTTAAATTCTTTTGGCAGTACTTTTCTATTCATTAAAAAAAAATTTAAATTATAAGATTTATAATTAACGTTTTGATGACTATTATATTCGGTGCATTGAGATAAGATAAGGGAAGAGTTTCGTCCAAATCTATTACTCTCAATTAAAAAGTTAAATAAAGATATTAATAAGTGATATTTATCTTAATTTTATAAAGATCATAATTAATAATATTATTATAATATTTTCTTATTATTGTTAAAATATAAATTAAAATACATAAAAATAATTAATAAAGATAAATATAAATAAATTATATATTATATATAAAATTTTTTATATTATATTAATATTTTCTATATAATATAATATAAAATATTAGAATTATTTGCGGCCACTTCAATTTGTGTTTCGTCATTATCTATTCGTATGGTATAAAAAAAAAAAAAAAACAACAAAATAATGATAATGATAATGACAATGAAGAGAAATAGTTAGCTTTGGCGTGCTTTTACTCTAGTAGTCGAATTTAAAAGAAGAAGAAGAAGAAGAAATTTCCACATCCAATCATACAGAGTACCATTTAGCTGCGAAATTTTGGTTCGTCTTGCATTTCCACATTATCCGTTGGGTTCTTATAGTTGTGCGGGGTATAGAACCAGTCATGGCTGAGTCGTTACCAGCAGAGGCAGTTCGAGCCATGGAACTGGAGGTTGATGACGATGAGGAGTGCCCAATCAAGCAGGTGGAGATAACAGTGCCAAAAACAGACGATCCCACCTTGCCAGTTACGACGTTTAGAATGTGGGTTCTGGGTCTTGTTTCCTGTGTTCTCTTGTCCTTCTCAAACCAGTTTTTCTGGTACAGGACGCAGCCGATGGCAATTACCTCCATTTCAGCGCAGATTGCTGTTGTCCCGCTCGGCCATCTGATGGCCAGAACGCTGCCAACTCGCGTGTTCTTTCAAGGCACGAGGTTGGCGTTCACCATGAATCCGGGACCCTTCAATGTTAAAGAACATGTTTTGATTACTATATTTGCCAATTCGGGTGCTGGAACTGTTTATGCCACTCACATTCTCAGTGCTGTTAAGTTGATCTATAAGAGGAAGCTCGCGTTTTTTCCTGCACTTCTGGTCATGATTACCACTCAGGTTTGTTTCCTTCCCAATTGTGCACAGAAATCATAGTTAAGTTTTCTGCCATTATCATAAAATCCTGGATTTTTTTTTCTTTGACGTAAACTGGGCCTTTCTCATTCATTCATTCATCCTTTCTTTATTTTTCTTTCTGTTTTCATTTATCTTTTCTTTTCTTTTCTTTTCCCTCTAAATAAGGGCATCATTTTTCCTTTACAATAAAGTCGAAATTCCATATAGATAAGTCTTCTACCCATGAAAATTATTTTGATCCAAAGTACTTGAAATCGCACCCAATTTTTTATTTTTTATTTTTTTGTGGTCTAGTTAAATTGGAAGAAGAGATGAGATCTAGCGTGGAACCCCAGATTTAACACAAGTTTTATACTTGGTAGCACTCAAATATTTGTACTACAAATATTCTTGTAGGTGATAAAGTTTTATGCTTTACGGTATGCTATGGGTGGCATCTGATAGATTTCTTCAGGTTTAATATAATATAATCCTTCTTTTGAAGTGTAGGTGCTAGGATTCGGCTGGGCAGGGCTTTTCAGGAGATATCTGGTAGAACCAGGGGAAATGTGGTGGCCGGATAATCTTGTTCAAGTCTCATTGTTCAGGTATACACAAGTGGTAGCAATCTTCACTGGTAATCAATCAACTAATTGTTGTTATGTAGGCTGTGTGCATGTTCAACTGATGTGATCATGATCTCTGCAGGGCTCTACACGAAAAGGAAAAAAGACCAAAGGGTGGAATGACTCGCATACAATTCTTTCTGCTTGTGCTGATCACCAGCTTTGCTTACTATGTACTTCCAGGCTATCTTTTCACCTTGTTAACATCTTTCTCTTGGTTGTGTTGGCTGGCTCCCACGTCTGTTCTGGTCCAGCAATTGGGTTCAGGTTTGCAGGGCTTGGGAATTGGTTCCCTTGGATTTGACTGGTCGACAGTTTCAGCATATCTTGGCAGTCCACTTGCTAGCCCATGGTTTGCCACTGCCAATGTTGCTGTTGGATTCCTCCTCATAATGTATGTGGTGATCCCCATCAGCTATTGGATGGATGTCTACAAAGCCAAGAACTTCCCAATCTATTCCAATGATCTCTATAGATCAAATGGTTCTGAATATGACATCTTGAGCATTGTGAATTCCAACTTTCAACTTGACAGGAAGGTTTATGCCCAAATGGGGCCTGTGCATCTCAGCACCTTCTTTGCTATGACTTATGGTATTGGATTTGCCACACTGTCTGCTACCTTTGTGCATGTACTACTCTTTAATGGAAGGTACTCTGAGATGAGTTTCATTGTTGCGTCTCTCTGTGTTGAGAAACACATGTTATATTGTTGCTGCATGCAGAGTTGGCAATATACTGCTTGAAATTTTAAAATACATATCAATGAAAATTGATCCTTACTTTTGTGTTTTCTTTTTCTGGGTTCACATTCAGTGAAATATGGAAGCTGAGCAGTAGAGCATTTGGAGGTGAAAGAAAGCTTGATATACATACAAGGCTCATGAAAAGATATAAATTGGTCCCCACCTGGTGGTTCCTTGGCATCCTCCTCACTAATATTGCTGCTATAATTTGCTTGTGAGTACTACAATGAGACCCTCCAATTGCGTTGGTGGGGCGTTTTGCTGGCTTGTCTCATTGCCTTTATCTTCACCCTCCCAATTGGCATTATAAATGCCACCACAAACCAGGTAAAAGTTTTGAAGATTTTAATTGAAAAACTTAGCTATATTATATTTCAGAGCACTGTCTTAAAATTCCTGCTTGACACGTTCCTTTCTTTTGTTGGCTGCTTTCACACATGTTCAAAGGTCTTGAATTCCATTGTTGAGAGCATGGCAAGGGAGGCGCCACTTAGTGCGGATTGTTTCCTTGCTTGGATGTGCTTTCCTTCTGTTTAGGACATTTTAGAGGAAATTTTTGCATAGTTCCTTATCTCTGCTTCATTTAACTCTCATATGCTATTGCACCTGGATTGGTTTAGTGCAGTAATAATGTTTTTCCTTTCCAATAGAAAAATTGAATGAAATTCATGGTTGACATTTTTTGTGCATATCTTGCTGGAATACAGCAACCAGGTTTGAATATCATTACGGAATATATCATTGGGTATGCATACCCTGAGCGCCCTGTTGCTAATATGTGCTTCAAGGTGTATGGATACATCAGTATGGCTCAAGCTCTGACCTTCCTATCAGACTTTAAGCTTGGCCACTACATGAAGATTCCCCCTAGATCAATGTTCATGGCACAGGTGAGCTATGTTTTCTGTGCCAATCAAAC
The DNA here is from genome assembly GCA_037897445.1 of Ceriops zippeliana. Lineage (NCBI taxonomy): Eukaryota > Viridiplantae > Streptophyta > Magnoliopsida > Malpighiales > Rhizophoraceae > Ceriops > Ceriops zippeliana. The sequence goes on along the minus strand of JBAPLH010000018.1, from coordinate 3,943,253 downwards.
TTGTGTCCAAAGAATATGACATAAATCAATGTCCAAAACCAAATGTAATTGTTTTTGGCTTTGTGCAGGTTGTAGGAACACTTATAGCAGTTATGGCATACCTGATGACAGCATGGATGATGATGGCAGCCATCCCCAATCTTTGTGATAAGGGTAATCTGCCGCCAGACAGTCCATGGAAGTGTCCAATGGACATAGTGTTTTACGATGCCTCAGTCATATGGGGCCTTGTCGGGCCACGCAGAATCTTCGGAGGCCTTGGAGAATATGGGGATGTTAATTGGTTCTTTCTTGGAGGGGCAATAGCTCCATTCCTGGTCTGGCTTGCCCACAAGGCGTTTCCTGACAAGAAATGGATTTGCCTTATTCACGTGCCGGTCCTGTTGGGCTCCACATCGATGATGCCCCCAGCTTCTGCAGTGAACTACACCAGTTGGATCCTCGTGGCCTTCCTCTCAGGATATGTGCTTTTCAGGTACAAAACAGAATGGTGGAAACGCTACAATTACATCCTATCTGGTGGCCTTGATGCCGGCACTGCCTTTATGACGATTCTCATATTTTTCACTCTTGGATACTGGAATGTTAGTTTCAGCTGGTGGGGAAGTAACTCAGATAATCCTGAAGGGTGCCCCTTAGCTAGTTGTCCCACTGCAAAAGGGGTTCTTGTGGATGGCTGCCCATCTTTCTAAATTCAGGTTGAAGTCCCTTCTCGGTTTTAGTAGTTTAATTAAATATGTAAATATGTAATAAATTTAGCTTTAAACGCCCAAAATTTCAAGGTCCGGTAGTGGTTAGGAATTTAAAGTATATAATTTAAAATTTTAGGAATAATAATGCCATACTGAACGTAATACTGGCAAGAAAATCGGCTGGTTATGTATACGTTTAATGTAACAATACAATACATTGTCCTTTATGATGCCATTCCAACTTAAAATTTTCAGCTAGGTTTGTGACAGCCATCAACAACTGGAAATCAGACACATGCAAAGATTTGCATTTTCATTGAAACTGACTAAGTTAATCTCAATTGGCTCCATCATCCATGTATACATTGTGATCTGAAAAAAGGGGGAAAAAAATTACTAATACTGAGATTCTCTTGAAAAATTTCAACTAGTCCAACCATGCAACTGGGCTTGGTGACGGAATTGCTAAATACGCTCTTTTTTGAGAACCAAAAAAATCCTGCTCTTAATGGTTAGACACTGCTTATAAGAATCGCATTGACTTACTTGAACGCAAGTTAAAATCTGAACATGTGGCCCAAATATCGGATTGTTTGTATTCGCCATGGAAGGTGAGAACTGGTGAGTACAATGCTCCGCAAGAATCATAGCATCAATGATTTGATTATGTACAAATTAATGCTTTACCATACCATTGTTGTTAGAATTGTGCCTGAATGAAATTTTAGGTCACAGTTACGGGTAGCAAAGACATTCAATGTTATGTTTCATTTGTTTCTCCACATCCTCTGCCAGCAATATTCATTAATAGGATAACAGTTATAAACTCTAAGAGTAAATGAAATAATCAACTTGAATAACCATAATTTTATTATTTTATTATTTTTTATTTTTTTATTTTTTGTGTAACCATTGGAGGGTATCTTCATCTGAATCTTTCCATGGAAGTGAATAGATTTATTTATTTATGTATTTATTTTATATGTAGACTTAATGACTGTAAGAGAAATAGAGAGAATACGTGTAAGGTTTCAGCCACCAAGCCAAAGGCCCCGACGAGGGGGAGGGGGGATAGAAAATGTCATTATTTACATAATCGAATCAATTACTAATGTAATGTGAGAGCAGTAATAAAGAACTAAAGACCAAAATAAAAATAAAAATAAAAATTATGTTGTTAAGCAAAACATCAATAGATTGTAACGGTGCGTGGAGAATAGGTCACCTAAGACTAAGGGAAACGGATGGAAAGAGTGGAAGTTTTTCTGTCAGCCGATTATGTATTTGTGTACATTCATATTAGAAGAATCTTTGGTATGGCGTGACCATATTGACCATATTGACTAGACCACTTGACCACGAAATTTAGCCATAATTGTCTCTATGCACTCGATATGAGTTCCTTTTTTTTTTTTTTTTTTTTGAACATCCTCCTTGATTTTTATGATTTAAAAGGTTGATATGCATTGAGTTTCGTATTTGATATGCAGTCAAAATTCGGAAGAATTACACTCGAAATCATTATTGTTCGACCAATCACTTTTCCCCAGTGGTGAATCTAATAATTTTAGTTATTGGGGGCAACAACGATGCTTGAAAAAATAAAAAATAAAAAAATTAGGTGAACACAATTATTTGGACAAGTTCAAAATATTAGTCCATAATTAATTGTACAATTTCAATATATATCATTGTAGCCAAAGATAAAAACTATAAAAAAATGCATATTTAATTGTTATAATAATATAATATAAATTTACATTTTAAATGTATCAAGTTGAATGCGCTAATATAATAAAATTCTAAGAAAAATTAGGTAATATGTGGAAAAAAATCAAAATAAGTTTTAAATATATATATATAATTTCATTTGGTATATAATTTTTACTACAATTTTTTTTGACTAAAATATGGATTGAGAATTTTCAATTAAAAAAATAAGTACTTGACAAAAAATTTATACCAAGATATGTGAAGCAAAATAATAATCTTATTATTTGTAAGTTCAAAATAAATTTAAGTATTATAAAGATATATTTTTTATTTTGAACGTTTGATAAAAAGATAAAACCACTTAACTTAAAAAAGAAAAAATATTACTAATTATGTATGTATGCATACTGACGGATAAAAGTTCAAAAAATTAAAATGTTTGTAAATCATATTATTCTATTTAATAAAAATTCTTTCTGCCTTTAATTTTTCAATTTAGTGGAAGAAAATTTTATGTGGAAACAAATAAAAATGCAATAATATTAAATATTATAAAAAAGACTTATTACAAACTATTATTTTTATTAGAATGAATATTTTTTCAATATTTAATCAGATAATTTTATTAATAAAAAATATTTATCTCAGCAAAATGATATTTTTATAATAAATAAAAAAAATTTCTTAATATTTGATATTATTTATTAAAATTTGTATGGAGATTTCCTATTTGTTCATCACATTTTCTCATTCTCATTATGGGCACCCCCCCTAGCCACGCGTAAGCCCTCCAACGCCACCCTTGTTAAAGAAATTGAATGGAAAGGTGAACAATTTTTATTTTTTTTTTAACAAGCCACAATAAAAACACGTGGAGCTCCACGTGTTAGCCACGTAAGACATTCGGTTGTGATGTCCCCTGTGCTAAAATCATACTTAAAAGCCAACGGCAACGGATAACGAACGAGCAGCAAAAGTCACAGAAAATGATAAGTTTGATAGATAGATAGATAGATAGAGAAGCAGAACAAAGAGAAAAAGCTTTTACCATATAATCATCTTTGGGGACAAAAAGCAAAAATGGCCTCTGTTTCCCTCCCACTTTCTCAAACGAGTTACCCTTTTCGTTGTTCTTCCTCGAGACGTCGCCGTTTTGTCCTTCCAGGAGTTCATCTTCCGGTCAAATTAAGCTGTTCTGCTTCTTGTAAGAGTAAGACACCTCCACCTTTTGCCTTTTCTCTTTATTCTTTTTCTTTTTCCTGTTTCTTTGGACAGAAAAAAAAAATAAAGAAGAAGAAGGAAACCCATTATTTTTGTGTCTGTCTCAGTGCCTCCAATTCCTATTTGGGGTATTGTTATAGAAACCATGTTGAGTAAAGTTTCTTGCTTTATGTTTTTCTTCTTTTATGAGTAGCTAGCAGGGATGGCTATAATTCCAGTGAAAGCATGTTTCAATCGAAGGAGCTTAATGGTTTGGCCTGTGGCATTCTTGCTGCTTGGGCTGTTACCACTGCATCTCCTGTGTTTGCTGCCAGTCAGGTGAAGGCCACTGGCCTCTTCCACTTTACAAATTTCAAATTCTGCCCTTGTTTAGGTAGTAAAGTCCCTTGGTCTTGTTCAATGTGGTCTTTTCTAGATAGTGAAGTCCCTTGCTCTTTACATTAAATGAAACTGAAAGGGTAAAAATTAGCACCCAAAATTGGTCTGGCCAGGGAGATCCAATGCTTAAGTGGTTCTTGATGGAAGTCATATTGCACCAGCTTTAATCAACAAGGGAGTTAATACTTTGCAAAACCTTGGATGACCAATGACAAGGATAAGGTTAAAGAAAATAAAGGAAGCACTTAACAACTTTTATGTGATATTTACTTACAGAAAATTGTTAGGCAGAGGCTTCATTAGGGCTTGCAAATGTGTTATTTGTGGAGGAATATGAAAACTATGACATTGAAAAGGAAGTTGGAGCTAATAGCCTATGTTTGGACATTTAAAAGAGTTATTTTCATGGGTTATATTGTTATGTAGTGGGTTGAACGAATTTCAGGATAATTTTCATAGGTTTTATTATTATATTGTGGGTTAGATTTTATTAATAAACCCATTGTAGTAGTTAGGTTTTTTGGTAATTAGCATATAAAAAGAAAAAAAAATGATTGTAGGAGACAGAACATTTTTATGAGTGCATAAGCTATTTTCTCTGATTTTTTGAGAACTAATTATGAACTTTCATATTTGAGTGTGTTAGTTCAATATACGTATTTTTTTTATTGTTTTATAATCGTTGTGTTAGAATTCCAATCTTTCAACCTGTGTTAGAATGATCTTATACTAACATTGGTGTTGGGTTCCATTTACATATAATTGGAATCCGTATTAGTCTTATTCATAGCATAAATAAAAGATTACATGGGTTGAGTTGATACCTCTGCAATTGTACCTATTTGGGTCAATGCTTAATGGGAAGATTCTCTATCTAGGGCTGCCCAACCGGCCAGACAGGGAGGCATGATGCTGATGATTGTTGGAACCAATGACACACTTGGTCAAACCACATTCAAAGTATTTTTCTTTTTGCTGATTTAAGGAAACAAAAGGACTATCTCAAACTACAAACTATAAAATGCTAACAAAGCACAGTTTTAGCCTTTTGTGACTTAATTTTTGGGAAAGGAGGAAAATTAGATGGTTGCCATTATCAGGCTATGGAATTGCAGAAAACTGTCATCTCCTTTTGCCTTGTTAAGTGTCCTGCATCCTAGGAATCTTCTTCTACTTAACTTGACGTTATATATCCTATCAAATAAAGGGTTCTATAACTTCATCATTTGCTTAGGCCTGATAACCCAGCTAGCACTGCTTATCTTACACTTTTTGCTTCCCTCACGAACTTTCATGCACTTCAGGCATGCAGTTTATGATTGCAAACCCGAATGCAAGTATTATTAAGATGATGACAATGCTGCCATAATCATTGTATCACTTGCTCATAACATTCATGAATTTGGCGTGGTTGCCTTGCAGAGGCTACCGCCACTGTCAACAGAGCCTAACCGGTGTGAACGGGCATTTGTTGGGAACACTATTGGTCAGGCTAATGGTGTTTATGACAAGCCAATAGATCTTCGCTTTTGTGATTATACAAACAACAAGTCCAATTTAAAGGGGAAGTCTCTTGCAGCAGCACTCATGTCTGATGCCAAGTTCGATGGTGCTGACATGTCGGAAGTGGTGATGTCCAAAGCTTATGCTGTCAGAGCTAGCTTCAAGGGTAACTTATCATTCCATCATTGGAGTTGTCTATTGCTTATCTCCCATTCGTGGGTGTATGCATGGGAAGGAAAACTGCAAAAGTTTTAGTTGGGGGCGACATAACTCAACCCATCATCAACTATGGATAATACCACATTTATCATGCATGCCATCACACTTCCACATTTGATACAAACGTGCATGTGCTATCTTATGTATAGAGCCCTGTGAAAAGCAGGGAAATTTTTATGTCTTTCCAGCTTCCCTTCGTGTTTGAAGGCAAGCTCTCAAGTGGAGATTGTGAAAGGGCCTGATTTGTTTATTCCAAATGGGGAGAAGGATATTAAGTATGAACACGTATGCTAGTTATAAATATATATTCAAATAGAGTTTAAGGGTAAAATAAAGTGATGTATGGATCAGTGATATTAGCACGTGTGATTTTTCCTACATTTCTGCATTAGGTTGAAGGTTTTAAGAGAGAAACACATTTTTGGTGAAATAGCCAAACAATTTAAACATAAAGGTGGAGTAGCAATTTGATATGTTATCATAACATTGTTGATCTAGTGATCGAGGTTGAATCCTGGGTAACATTCTGGAGTCCTGAAGCTAATTCAAGCATTAGAAAGCTTGATATTTACAGCCCTCTAATTATGTCATCATCACTTCATTAGAGCATATACATGAGATATTGACCATCTGAATTCTTTTAAGTTCTACTTATGCATTGAGAAAATTAAGCATTAGAAGATAACACCAATTTTCTGCTCAGTTGGACAGACAAAATGAAAAAAAGGATTGTTGTTATGGTAGCAATTGGAGAACTTTTATTTATTTTTAGAATGCCAAGCTGTATAGGATGTGTTGCCATCATATACATTGCATCGCTTTCTTCTTTCTGCCATTTTCAGGCGTGGACTTCTCCAATGCTGTTTTAGATCGAGTTAATTTCGAGAAAGCAAATCTACAGGGAGCAGTATTTAGGAATGCTGTACTATCAGGCTCCACTTTTGAACAAGCTCAACTGACAGATGCTGATTTTGAGGACACCATCATAGGCTACATTGACCTCCAAAAGCTTTGTGCAAATTCTACCATTGGCCCAGATGGAAGAGCCAACCTGGGATGCCGGTGACCTCTTTTTATTTCCTTTATTCTATCTCTGTGTCTCTCTCAGTTGCGCAATGTTGATAGCTACCATATGACGCAGCCATGTTCGTCAATTTCAATTCACATAGAGAGCCATGTCTACTGGAGGCGATTGTTAATTTGTTTTGTTCTGTTTTCACTGCCGTCAAAGTTGGTTTGTATCTCAATGACTGAACTGCTTCCCAGAAAGAAGCTAAGTAGACCCCCAATCTGTTCTCACCAAGAATTAGCACTTGTCCACAATCCAAGGATGTGTTTTGTAGAATGGAATTTAATCAGCCGCATTTTCTCAAAACAATCCATTGTGTTCTATCAAACCACTCATAATTGTTTGACTCGTCCTGTAGCGTACCGACTCTGTTTAAATTAGATTGTTACTATTTGTCAAGACCCACCATCACTAGGCGCATCTGGTGTAGTGGTATCATACTACCCTCCCACGGTACTGACCGGGGTTCGATTCCCCGGATGCGCAATTTATCACACCTCTTTACAATAAAATTTATTATTAAAATATTGTTCAATTCGAGTATATTTCCCCATTCCTTGGTATTAGTAAATTTAAAATTTAATATGATAATAAGAAGAAGATTCAATTTCAGTTAAATACAAACAAAAACATACTTAATTATCAATTAAATTATTATTTCAAATAATTCGTCATTATACCGTATTTAGGGTTCTAGCAAGTTTAAGTGGGGTAGGATTAGGATACAAAAAATGACAATTAAGATTGTTTTCCCCCCTTTATACCGACTTATCTAATTATATTTAGGCACCCGGGGAAGGGGCCAATTTTAACTTTTTTTTTTTTTTTTTACAACCAATATTTGCTTTGCTGGGGGGCAGTTAATGAACCCAATAATTTTTTATAAGAGCATAAACTGAAATAGTCAATGCTCGGAACTTGGAACAGCAGCTAAACAAAATGGACTTTCTTGCAGATTTTGTATGGACAGTTCTATACTTCGGATTTATTGAATTTTTTTTTTTTTTGTGGTCCTAATCTTTCCTTGCTGGTTGTTGATTCTCAACCATAACCGTGAGCTGCCATTCCATGGACACCTAAAATTCCAATTTGGTTTTGTGCCTTTCAACTGACAGTCAAGTCCCCGACCATTCTCCCCCCCACCAAACATCCTTTCAAGCCTTTGGATCCCTCCATTGTTTACTCTTATATTATACCCATACTGCCCTTGCCAAAATAATATCTAAAATTGATTGGGGGAGTGGTTTGGTCTTTTGCACCCGAATAGGCTGGAATTCTTACTGTACTTTGACAAATTGTTTGGTCATTGCAAAACCCATTTCTTAAAGTTTTGGTCACTAGCAATTTTTTTTTTAAAATAAAAAAAAGGGGTAAAATGTGGCTACCATGTATAACAAGTACAATAGGCCTGCATTCTAGCCAGCCATAAATGTTGCAGGTTGCCTCAAAAAAGATGACGATGGAAGCCAAGAGAAATAGGGGCAGACCTCTTTGTAATGTTTCTTGCTCAAATGAGTATTCCGACCACGGTTAGCATTAGCATTCTGTGTGCATGTACTAAAAAATGGCATTTTGGTGCTTTTTCCTTTCATCCGCTTTGGTTTGCTGGTGCCGCCATTTCTGAAATGCTCATTTGAGCAAGCAATGTTAAAAGAGGAAAGCTTTTGCTCCTTTTCTCTTCAGCCAAGCAACTGGATTCTGCCCCCACTTCAGGCCAGTGCTTGTCAGATAAGTTCTCACCTATTCTTTTCTTTTTCAGACCAAAAAAAAAAATGGCAAGATTCCTTTTTTTTATTATTATTATTATTTCTTTGCCTTCTAGAGTCTTGTCAAGCAAAGAGAGAGAGAGAGAGAGATAGTTTTGTATTTTTACTCTCTATATGCCTGTCTAATAATGTGACTGGCCAAGGAGTAACGAGATTGTTAATTTTGCTTTATTTTATTTCACTTTTTTATTTTTGTTTCCTCCCTCTTGGAACAAGCCCTTTTGTTCAAAGTTATTAAGATATACCTTATAAGGACATTTTGTTTGTGTTTTTGTTTTTTGTTTTGTTTTTTGTTTTTGGCTGAAATTACTCCAGGATTCTTAAGCTTCCAATAATTGCCTTACTCATGGTCTTCCATTTTTACTGGACTTTAAATGGAACAAGTAGGAAAGACTTTTTACCATTGATTAACCAAAAAGGATTGAGCTTTGAATAGTACTACGTTGTCTTTGGGATCTGTCATCTGTTTGAAGATGAAATCTAGCTAAAATGTGCATATTGGTACGTGAGTTTCCAAATAAATTTCTCCATAATCGTCCGGTTTTTCAATGCAAATCGAATATGTTGGGTGTCTTGTATTGCATAGAAAAATGCAGGTCCCATCCCATGTGTTTGTGTTTCAAAAGAAAAGCCAATGTTTGATAAAATTTTGTGAAAAGAAACAATTTGATGAGAATGCTCCACTAACCAATTCCTTAAAAGTTTAAATTTCGAATACCTGCTTTATCCTGCATTTTCTTGCAGAAGCCATTTCCTTGCAATGCCGCCTCAGCTGGCCGCAAAGTACTCGCTGCACATTTGTGGGTCTTCAATGTCATTATGTCCATGATATTCGAACAAGTAGCAGCAACTTTTTAAGTTGTCTCCATAAACAGTGATATCAATACCTAACTGGGAGTTATCACGATTGGACAACACAGTTTCTTTCAAAAAGCTACTAGAGGTCGAGGAGGGGAAATAGAATTTAAAGGTTTCTCATGAACAAAGAAAAGCATCTCAACTGGGCCAATATTCTTCAACTAAGCTAGCTTGCACCCAGATGCATCATGCACAGTTACCCCCTTCCCACAACCTTGAAGTCATGGAGAAAAGCCTGGCCACTATTTGTGCTTCAATGATTGCTATGATTGTGCTTCTTAAATCAATTGCTATTCAAGGTATGGCTCTATATCCCACTTCTCATCAGCATAGCAGTGGATTTATTGGCCTATTTAACAACCAATCTCCTACATCAATTAGGCCTACTCAAGTAAAGAGCGTGGTTTGTAACTAAAATAACAAATGCTGATATTTTTTGTAGTGGTGGAAGCAAGCATTGGAGTCAACTATGGCACGGTGGCGAACAACCTTCCCCCACCAGAACACGTAGCACATTTTATATTGGAATCAACCACAATTAACCGTGTCAGGCTCTTTGACAGCAACCCCGAAATACTGCTAGCCTTTGCTGACACTGGCATTGCCGTCACAGTCTCAGTTCCTAACGATCAAATCCCCAGCCTCACAAAGTCTGCAGAAGAATGGTTAAAATCTAATATCCAGCCTCACTTACCAGCAACAAACATAGTCTGCATCTTAGTTGGCAATGAAGTGATATCGCCTGCAAATGAGCAATTGATAGTGAGCCTTGTTCCAGCAATGCAAGCTCTTCATACAGCTCTTGTTGCTGCATCATTAGACAGTACAATTAAAGTCTCTACATCTCATTCTTTAGGCATCCTCTCAACTTCAAGCCCACCATCCACAGGCAAATTTCAGCAAGGCTATGATACCCTTGTGTTTAAGCCATTGCTCAGCTTCCTTAAAGCTACAAATTCACCTTTCATGATCAATCCGTATCCATTCTTCGGCTGCTCTGCTGACACCCTTGATTATGCACTATTTAAGCCTAATCCTGGAGTGTTTGATGAAAATACCGGGCTTCTTTACACAAACATGTTAGATGGACAATTGGATGCAGTTTATTCAGCAATAAAATTACTTGGTTTTACTGATATTGAGATGGTAATAGCTGAAACTGGATGGCCATCACAGGGGGATTCATCACAAGTTGGAGCCACTGTAGAAAGTGCAGCTTATTACAATCAAAAACTCATGGATCATGTGTCATCCTGTAATGGCACCCCACTCATGCCAAACCGGACATTTGAGACGTACATTTTTGCTCTTTTCAATGAAGATCTCAAGCCTGGACCAACATGTGAAAGAAATTTTGGATTGTTCCAACCAGACATGACACCAGTGTATGATATAGGGATCCTGAGGCCAACATCCACGGTAGCTGCTGCTAGCAGAAATAACAATATTACATATTTCTTAGTTTTACCGTCGGCCTTCTAGTAGTTTATGCTCATGGTGAAAATGTTCCCTCTTTAGAATTTAGATACTAAAGATTGTTAGTTTTTGCATCATTATGTTATATAATCTGATCAGTGGAAAATTTTGGTCTTGCAGGCTGGTAATTCACCCGTTTCCCTGAGCCCGACCCCAGTGCCAATGGTACCTGGAAGTCCGAAGCAAGGGCCTAAAGGGAAGCAGTGGTGCCTTCCCAAAACAGGAGCAGATACGGAGGCTCTGCAAAGAAATATCGATTATGCATGTGGGCTGGGATTGAACTGTGGACCAATTCAAGCAGGCGGCCGGTGCTTCCTACCCAATACGGTTAGAGCACATGCAGCATTCGCCATGAATGCATACTACCAGGCCATGGGAAGGAACAACTACGACTGTGATTTTCAGCAAACTGGGGCTATTACCATTGTGGATCCAAGTACTTTCTTATTCTCGTAGAATATTTATTATATTCTAGATGGGCCTTTTACAAACATAGGAGCTGATTATGCAGAGACGCATTTTTTCATTGCAGGCTATGGAAATTGCAAGTATTGACATTGTTGCAGTGAGTTGCTAGAAGTACAAAGATTGCTTGATCTGAACAGTAACTAATGTCAACGCTGCTATTCCTTCTGGCTACTGCTTCAGGTTTTGTGATAGACAAGAAGTAGGAGGAAACAGAAGGAAAATCTCCGGGGCATTTGTATCAAGTTTATGTCTATTTAGAATCTCAGTTTTAGATAGAAGTAGGTGCTTGTTTGTGTCTACTTATAATATATCTCTGTGAGCTATAAATATTATTGGCTGTTAACGGCAGCTCAAAGTTGGCAACAGCGAATCTGATGTTATTCGTTTATGGAGTCTGATCTGAAAGCAAAAGGCTTGTTGAGAGTATGGATTGTTAAATGGCATTGTTGGAGGAAACCGAATGATCAAAAGGAGTCTCATTTCATATTTAGACGAATGTTTTCTTTGAAGTTTCCATCTTGGATAGTATTTTTCTGTAAATTTTTTTATATAATTTTTCCGTGTTTGATAAATTAAAAAATTATAATTAAAAAATAAAATAAAATAAAAAAGCCGGTGGGGACTTTCGCTAAAAAACAAAGAAAAAAATTAGTTCTTAGATAATGTTGTGACAAATGTCAAAAGGGCGCGCGAGTTAAAAGAGAGACAAATACTTTGGAGTAATTAATATTTAATGAAAAAACCTTCCTCTTTTATAGAAATTCCCTGCGTAGACGATGCATACAGGCATTGGATCATCACCTAGGGTTAGGGTCTTAACGCTAGGGATGGTGTTTTTGTTCCTTTCCTTTTGATTCGTTTCTTGATATCGCGAGCTTTTCGTTTTGTAATTTTTTTTTCTCTTCCGAAACATCACCGCCATGGCAGAGTGGTACCAGTTTCTTCAATCCATATTCATAGGCCTCATGTTCTCCTACCTTCTCTCCAAGCTCATTTCCATCGTCGTTTCCTTCAAGGACGAAAATCTCTCCATCTCTCGCAACTCCGCCGTGCCCCGACCCGGCACCTCCGAGAATGTCTCCCCCATCCGCGATTTCAGCTCCGAAGACCTCAGCAGGCCGCGCGACACCGATTCGGTCGTTGCCGAGCAAGGCAGCGTCAGGAACGAAAGCGTGCCTTGCAGCGACGACGATGATGACGGTTGGGAGGGCGTTGAGAGTACGGAACTGGACGAGATGTTCAGTGCGGCTACTGCGTTCGTCGCGGCTGCTGCTTCCGATCGGCTTTCGCAGAAGGTGTCGAGCGACGTGCGGTTACAGCTTTATGGGTTGTATAAAATCGCCACTGAAGGTCCTTGCAGTGCTCCCCCTCCTTCAGCTATCAAAATGGCCGCCCGTGCTAAGTGGTATTACATTAATTTTACCTTTTCAATCTACGATTGAGACTAGCCATGCCGAATATACATAACTGGATATAATCGTGGAATCAGAACATCGTTTTCCCCATGTTTTTAGTCTTGCTAACATTGGTTTACATCCTAATGCGGGAGTGGACCGCTATTATGGCTCCAGCTTGGCATATGGATCATGTTTATGTTTTATTATGGAATATATAGTCAAGTAGGCATGGTTATGAATACAGATGCATGCCTCCAACAGCTGCTTCTCAAAGTGATGGGAGAATTTGGGTGGAGACTTTTAAAATTTACTGAAGATTTGTAGGTTTCCTTTTCCTATCATTTTCTTGCTTTGCCATCCCCTCGACTGTTTTTGGACCAAATAGATGAGAATAGTAATGAGGTTCTGTAATTTAGTTCTTTAACCACTACAATTTATTTGTTTCTTCTTTCTTCTGTCTCCTTTTCTTTTCCATTTCAGGAAATTGTTACCCTATTTTACATACCTGAAAAATAAGCACGAATTTAATATCTGCTATAAAGATTGCAAAATTTTTTTGGAACATTTAACAGCAAAGAACCGGAAACTAGAGTCCTCAACAACAAATGGGCCCACTTCAGGAGAATGCTACAATATATTTGTTAACATCACATTTTGCTTTGGCAGAAAACTACACTTTACTGCTATTGGATATGCATGCAGTTAATTTTTCTAGACAATTATTCATCTTCTTCCCCCTATTTGTAAAAGATGTGGGTGTATGTTTGCTTGTGTGCATGGGCAGAGCTGCAGATGTATGCAGTGTGCATAATCTTTGTCAGGCCAGAAAGTCAGTTCTATATCCTTTGACAAAGAAAGGGACCAAGTAGCAATGCATATGTTTCTGTTTCATAAGTAAATCTTTCACAGCTGTTTGATGATGTTCTGATAATTATTGCTTGTGATTTGAATTAGGGAAGCCTGGCAGAAATTGGGTGTTATGCCTCCTGAAGATGCAATGCAGAAGTACATTGATATTGTTACAGAGCTGTACCCTTCTTGGGCTTCTGGTTCAATTGCGGTGAGATTCTTGTTTCAAGATCTTTTTGTTTGTGTTTCTTCTGGGTAAATGGTATTTACTTCATTTGTCTTACCTCCTTTTGTTTTCTTTTCTTTTTCTCTTTCTGTTTTTAAAATTTCCTCCCTTAACTTGTGGATGCATAGAAGGGCAAAGGTGGAGATGGTGAAGCACAGAGTACAAACAGCAAAAGACCTATGGGCCCAGTCTTCAGCAGTTTTGTCTATGAGGAAGAGTCTGAAAATGATTTGTAAGGTTCTTTGAACTATTCTTTTTTTGTTGGTCCATTAGGCAGCCCATTGGGCTGTGAGCTACACAATTGTAATAGCTCTTCCCATTCCCATAAATCCCACATCCCCCTTCCGAGGATTAGAACCCAAGACATCAAGCATAGAAGTTTATTAACCATTGGAATGTCCCTTACTGGACAGTTCTTTGATCTATAAACATGGGTCTCATTTGTCAAACTGCACATAGTTCAACTGTTTATATGATACTTTTAGATAGCCTTGTGTTGCAAGCTTCATCGTAGACGTTGATGGCATGTTAAGAGCGCTTTTCAGTTGATTTGGCTTTATTTTTGGAACATACTTACTGCTTTATCTGTGTGCCTGCACAAAATGTGTGCCTTGTTTAGCACATTAATAAGATGTTCTTGAGAGTTAGTATGCCTAACAGATAACATTTGCAGGCAGAATGTTTCCTGTTGCTGTCTGAGAAGGGTAGTAGTAAAAATAAATAACTTCTAACATGCATGCTGTAGTATGACTTTTCAATGTTTAATGGGGATGATGACCATGCTAGAGTTGGAATCTTTCATTTTGAACTGTGCACTATGGAAGGGTTAATATCATTGCTTGCTGTTTGGGAATTAAGGCTGAAGTTCTTTCCTGGACAAATCTAGTCTGAATATGTATTCGAAGTTGAGAAATATTTTTAAATGGAAATGCCTTGAAAATATTGTAATATGTCATTGGCATATTTGAGTATCACAAAATTTTCACTTTGACATTATATTAGTCCTGTTAGGGTTTGACGGTTATTTATTTTGTGTATTTATTTGATCATTTCTTGTGACATAGAAACTATTGTCATGAGGAATTGAAACTTTTGCCAAAAGACTGAAAGCATTATATTTTTTGCCTTCTTCTCAGGAAAATGGATGCTATTCATGCTTTTGCCAGAGAAGGAGAAATGAATAATCTTCTCAAATGTATTGATAGTGGTGTTTCTGTGAACTTGAAAGGTTTGTCACTACACTTTTATATTTATTTCTAATTGTTGCTACATTTTAAACTGTCACTATTTCTTTTTGCAAGATTTTGATGTGACCACTGAAGTGATCAATGTAAATACTTGGGATAGGAAGACTGAGCTGCTTAAATGGCTTTGTCGTCCATCTCTCTGATTGTTGTAGTTTAATGAATGTCAAGCAGGCCTGTTATACAAGTGAAATCACATAGATAAGTAGTGATAAGAAAGCTTTGGAAGACAATTTGAAATGGTCTGATGTGATGAAGGGTGTGAAGTATGGAGAAGAATGAAGTGTTAGTAAAATATTCCCCACTACAAAACATTATGGAAATGTGGCATCTGAGGTCTATATTTGCCAAGCCACTGAATTGAGGTTATTTCTTTAGGACATGTTAAGAGTATAATATATAATCCATTCTTGGGTCTCACCCAACAGTTATTTGTTTGGATTGAATAATTACTTGATACAATATTGGCGCTTTTATGATTAAGAAATCATGTACCCTCACTTTTAATTGTGGATTTCTATAGGTAAGATAAGTTTATTCATGCTTTCTGCCCAAGAGAGTGGACTTTTGCATAAGGAGGCGTACCTCACCCAACTGCACAAGCTTTTGGACTGAATGGTTTCTTGACAGTATGCTTGAAAACCTTTTAGTTGTGGCATGCAGGAGAAGCTCTAAAGGCATTTCCTTGACAGCATGAAAATTTCTTCCAGCTATAATGATGAGACTTGTATAAGATTACTTGCTTAAAGCATCAAAATGACATTACTTGCTTAAAGCATTAAAATAATTGTGCAACTATGTATAATTGAGAAAGTTAGATTTACTCTCTATTCTTGTTATTTATGCTTCTTTCTTTCTTCATGAGTTTTGAGGAACCCTTGACTTTCATATCTTTTACTTGCACCCAAAAGGTCTTTAGGCTACCCCTCTTTCCTCAATGTTTTGTTTCGATTGCTTTCAGATGGTGAAGGTCGGACCCCTTTGCATTGGGCCGTGGACCGTGGCCACTCTAAGGTTGTCGAAGTTCTTGTTGGAAGGAATTCTGATGTAAATGCAAAGGTAATAGAAATAATTTCTCAAATCTTTTTTCTTTTTATTTTTCCCAGGTTGTTTTCAGCTTCATCATCGTAAGTTCAAGCCTTGGAAACCTGAGCAATTTGTAAATTTTTCATTCACAGAGGTGTTTTCATCTTGTCATTACTATCTCCTGCTGTTATTACTAATTTTCTTTTGTTTTCTTCTTTTATCATATTGGAAGGACAGCGAAGGTCAAACACCATTGCATTATGCTGTTGTATGTGAGAGGAAAGACATTGCTGAGTTTCTTGTGAAGCAAAATGCAGACACTGGTGTGAAGGACAATGATGGCATGTCCCCTTGCGATCTTTGTGAGTTGAATTGGCCTTGCCTGCAAAATTCTGCCACACATATGGACTGAACGTCAAATTTGTGGTTTGTAGCTAGTCTTCCTTTATGAATCCCTCACAGATGTATATGGCCTTGTACAATATTTCTTTTTGAATTTTAATTACAATGTTAAATGGGGCAACGTTGTTCCCAAAATTTTTTAATCTGATCTGCACCTTGCGGATGGCACAAGAAAAATGGCATTGGCGTGCTTTGCTATTGTTCACCATGAATCATTGACAGACCTGGCAGCAGGATGTAGTTAAATTTCAGGGTGTAGCAAATCAATTGATTGATATGTTGTTCCAATTCCTTGTGTTCATTCATGAAATCATGAAACATTGCTTTTAAGGTTCCTCAAGGTATTCATTGGGTTTCGGACGTTTAATGCACAGCGTGATTCAATAGTTGCATTGTTTGTTTTAAGAATCGTAATGCCAGATCTGTTGGTCTGTACGCAATCATTCTAGGGTATTAGGTGGTGTTTTTTCCAGTGTCATCAGGGGTTATTGAAAGCATAACGGATGGTCCTTGTGGCAACTGGCAAGACAAGAGACGTTCTTTATTACCCTTGTGTTAAACCGAGTTCAAGGAGCGTGGAGATCAATCTTACGGACGCTTGATTCGCTAGTCCACACCTTGATCCTAGAAGGCTATAGGGTTTAATGTCTTTATTTCTGATGCTTTCATCTGTTAACCGTGGAAGTGCATGTTTTGCTGCTAAATCTCTGTTAATGGACAGAAAAAGTAAAAGGAAGGTAAGAAAATGAGCAGAATAAAAAAATGGTTCATCCTTTGTGTGTTTGAAAGGGTGTAATGTGAAAAATGAAATGTGGAAATTTTTTGTTTGGAAAACAAAACAAAAGGAGAGAGAGAGAGAGAAAAAGTAGAATGTATAGCAGTACTAATTTTGCCTTCGTAGTCAAAATAATTGTATTCACTTTTGTTTCTTATAATTAATTTTATCCATAAACTACCACTCTCTCCTGAGAATGAAAGGCATATTTTCAAATAAATAAATAAATAAAGGAAGACTGGTTTGCAACGCCAACGATGGTAGGGGGCAGGGAACCCTCCAAACTACAGAGATAAGTTTAGTTTGTGAATAAATGTAAGTATTATGGTAAAATCATCCTTTTGAACTACTTTTGCCACATCCTCGTAAGGCATAAGGAAGCGATTGTGTTATGAAACATTCATTCCTCTCTCTCTCTCTCTCTCTCTCTCTCTCTCTCTCTCTCTATATATATATATATATATATATATATGTATATATGTCCCAATCATTTAAAAGATTACATAGTAATAATAATTTTTTTAGTTGCATAAAATTTATATTATAAAATTAAAATTCAACATCTCGAAAGCCTTTTCATGAAAGACTGAAACATTAGTCTCTTCACCACCCGACACAACCCAAACAAAACAAAATCCCCTTTCCTTACTATTTTTCTCTTTCTCCCCCATTTCCCTCTTTCCAAAGCTTCTTTCCATCATTAACCTATATAAAATATCCAAATCCAAGACAAAATATAGCCTATTCAATATCCGAATAAATTTCAGTGTTTTCTTGCCCTTCGCTTCTAACTGTCAATAACCGTTTCTCCCACCAAAAGGGAAGGCCTTTGAAATACTTACACAAAACAAAGAAAAAAAAAAAAACAAAAAGAATGAAAATTAGCAGCTTCTTCTCTACTTCTCCTTCTCAAACAATTTCCCTCCATCATCAAAACCGCTCCAACAGTGGCGCAAAATGGCGAGGGCGGTGGTTTATGGCCGACTAGCCACCGCCGTTGTCATTTTTATCATCATTTATCGATTCAAACAACCTGCAGGAGGTGGCCGCCTTGGCCTAAATCGCCGTTTTGGTTACAAATTTCCAAATTTTGACCCCTTAGTCTCAAAAATGCAGCGAATGGAGGAGCAAGAGGAGGAGGAGGAAGAAAGGGGCATCCCTAGCGGGAAGGGGCAGCAGGGTGACCCCATTCATTTGGAAAGGAATCAGCATTCTGATGTTGAGGTCAAGGATGATGATCACAAGTATTTTAATAATGAGGGGAAATTGAACATTACGTTGAGGCTGCTTGTTCTATTCCCATTCCTGGACAAGGCACCCAAAGATGGACTTGTGAGTTTTGAAGAGCTAGAGTCATGGAATAGAGAACAAGCAATTAATCGTCTACGTATCAGGACACTGAAAGAAATGGAACTGCACGATAAGGATGGAGACAGAGAAATCAGTTTCAGCGAGTATTTTCCTCAGTTTTCCACTGAAGACATCGGTATTTTATTGTCAATTTTTTCACGTATCCGAATAATTCATGCTGCAGCATATTTGGCATTGCTGAAAAAATTATCTGCACTTTTTTTTTCTTTGTGCTTTCCTTTTCGCTTCTTTCTTCTGTTTTTTTATTTTATTTTTAATTGGCAACCCCAAAACAGCAAACGATGAATGTATATTTCTAGCTAAGCGAAAATGTATTTAGTGCAGAGAAAAATGATATGGGGCATGGGGAAGCTGGATGGTGGAAGGAGTCATACAAGAATGCAGATTTTGATGGGAATGGAAGTCTCAACCATGAGGAATTTAACAAGTAGATATGTTTCCAATTTCTATCTTGTATTCCAATTTTCGTGCTATATTCAATTTTACACAGATAGAGTTGGCAAATAGTCCAAAGTCTGATTTATCGCTTCCAACATCCATGCTTTGCAGTTTCTTGCATCCAGAGGATAGTAAGAACGAAGACATTCAGAAATGGCTCGCCAGGGAACAAATAAAGTAAGTTCTTTTAACTGGGTAGTTATACAGACACAGAGGAGGCTTCAATTATGCTGTTTCAACAACTATTTACAAACATTGCTGCAAAGATCTAATCCAACTTTTTTTTTTTTTTTTGCATTTTCACTTAATGCAATGTTGTTCTACAATTGCAGACGGATGGATGATGATCAGGATGGGAAACTCAATTTGGTGGAGTTCTCCAAGAATGCTTATGGGACTTACAGGTTTTGTGCTGCGTTTGAAAAGTCTGGAGATAATGTTCCAACTGCAATAGAAAAGTTCAATCAGCTTGATGTGGATAACAATGGGTATTGATTGCTGCTCGACCTTAAAGCGTTTTACTTTTAACAATAATGTACCTTTCTTTATCCGGGGTTTATTGATATTGTATGATTAATGTCACTTTTTTCTACAACATATTGTGTTTTTCAGATTTTTGGACGTGAAGGAATTAATTCCCATACTTGGTTACCTTAAGCCGGGAGAATTCTCTTATGCTAAGTATTACACTAGTTATCTGATTGGTGAAGTGAGTTCCTATTCTGAAACCTTTCAGATTTGTCTTTCCAATTTATCCTAGTTCGAGTGACTCCCCTAATGCTTACAAGTTACAATTACCGATGAAGTGACCATTACCAGAATGACAAAAGGACATAACATAGTTGTACAAGTTGAATCTATGAGTCATGTTAGCAAAATACCTATGTCTGGCTAAGAAATTTTCAGACCTAAGTCATGCAGTTATTGATGTCAATGAGTGAATGCATACATTATATACAACTATCTGGTAACTTTTGCCTTTGTCCAATTTCAGGCTGATGATAATGAGGATGGTTCTCTAACTCTCGACGAGATGCTGAACCATGAATACACATTTTACAGCACTCTTTACGACGACAACCATGAAGACTACGATCACTTCCACGATGAATTCTAAATAGTCTGATCCATAGGTGGGTTACTGATGTTTTGATAGCAGGAATACACATTAGCTGATCATGATGTGCCAGCAACAAGCAAGCAACCAAAGGAGGAAAAAGCAAATGGGGAAAATGGTTTGGGGGGATGATCGACTTAGTCCTTCCATATATTCTTATCTGTTCAATGTATTTTTCGTGCTCCTGAATGTGCAGATTGCTCTAATTTAGTAAGGGCCTGTTGGTTTTCTCAGGGATCTGGGCAGGAATCCTAATGAGAATAACTTATTTTTATTCTTCATGTTTGGAAATAAAAATTTTCATTCTCATTATTTTAAAAACAAAGAATGAGATTTCTGATTTGAGAGAATCATAATTCTCAAATTTAATTCATTAATAATTCTCATTTTCCTTTTAATGACCTAAAATTTCAAGTTTCCATAATATCTCTTCTCCCTGTCATGTTCTCATCCACCCCTCTCTTTCTATTCCTATCAAAAAATTGTTTTCCCTCGTTCTTTAATTCATTTAATTTTGTTACTTAAAAGAAGTATTCTTTTGTCTTTTTTTTTTTTTTTGTCATATAAGATTGAATTTTCTTATATCCCTGCCCCTCTCTTTTTATTTCTGCCAAGTTTTTTTTAAATTTCTTAATTAATTTAAATTTATTATTTAAAAGAAATATATTTCTTTCAATATTCTTTTGTGTCAGGTGAGATAAAATTCTCTTCTATTATTCTTTTTCTCTCTTTTTACCCCTATTCAATACTTTTTTTTAATTGATTTAATTTTTTTATTTTAAAAAAGATAATATTGTTTTCATTATTCATTTATGTTATATGAGATAAAATTCCTTCACTTAACCAAACATTTTTTTTATTGAAATGGTTGCCATGAATATCTATTTATACAGTGAATATTTTTTAAGTAATTTTTTTAACATAGTATGATGTATTATATTTTTACAAAATTTAAATAACATTTTTAATTTGGAAAAAAAATTTGTAATATATTTTAATGGCACTCTCATGAATCAAACAAAGATAGAAGAAACTTTAATTCTGATTTTAAACGGAACAAATTGGATATGGGAAAAATAAATCGATCCTAATTCTAAAATAAATCCAACATATTATAAAATTGATTATTTTATTTTTTATTTCAATTAATTACAATTTTTATTCTAATTTTGATTGTAGACTATAAGGCAATGTTGGCCAATATGAAAATGTTTTGTTTTATAGCCACACATATTATGCAGGAATTAATTAGGCAATTTGGCCTAAAGTAATTGATTCCACGTGGAAACAAACAGGTTTCTATTTAAGGTTACCTGTTGGAAGTTTTAAGGTAATTAACTTGCTCAAACTGCCATAACCATTAAAGGCGAAATTTTAAAAGTCGGTCACCTGATTATGGGTATGATCTGATTTGTTAAAAAAAAAAAAAAAAAGATAAAATTGAAATTTTATTTATTTATTTATTTATTTTTATTCAGTTGATGTTGATATAAATGGCCAAACCGAACCGATGAACTAGACAAATTTGCATTAATTTTTTTAAAGAAAATTATATAAACATACAAAAAAAAACATATAATTTCGTTTTAAATTTATATATCAATTTAATTTTTTTTTTCAAAATTTATTAATATTTTATCAAATTATATTACACTTAAGCGTATACATTGCGTCATTTTTTATTATATAGTCTCCAAATGTTTCTTTAGGTGGGTGAGACAAGTGAATTGAACATAAGAGAAGCCCCAGTCTTGTCTTTGTTATGTTACTAAGTCTTGTCTTTGTGCAACAAAATGCACAGCATCAGATTATATTTTAGCTAAATCTAAAATTTTATATTTAATACACATATATATATATATTCTCTAAACTAAGACTTTTAAAAAAATAAACATAAAAATATTTTCATAAGTTATTATTAAATGTCTAAAACTAAGAAGAATAGCGTCCACATATTCTACAAAGTGTATATTTTGTGTGATTATTTATGAAGCTTTAATGTCTTTTATTTTTATTTTTTATTTTTGGTACAATTTCCTCTATTTTTTAAAATTGAAAAATTAACTATATAATTCACTTATATTTTCCGTGTCCCACACTTTTGTTTTTCTTGTTTTATTGTTTTATTTTTATTTTTTTAAGTTGTCGTGCTCTTAAAATTCGCTTTGCGCGGTATGCACAGCAACAGCTCCTCCGGCTAGGGTTAAAAACGCTGCGCCGTTTCATTCTTGCCCCACCCGTCGCCCCGTTTCGTACGCTTTCAGGTCACTTGGGCTAACCTTCGGTTGTTCTCAACTTTGCCTTTATTTTTTTTCACTTTCAATTCGATTTTTGGTATTTACTTTGACAGTCATTTTTGGATGCTTTATATATATATATATCTCGATTTCTGTAGTTTCGTTAGTTTTCGATGATGATCTTCTGAATTTCTGCTTTTGTTTAATTTTTTTTCACCTTTATTTGTGGGTTTTATTCATAAGTCTTTAAGTCTGCTTTGATTGGATGAACTCAATTTCGATGGAATTGTGTAGGGCGATTGATTGCTAGTGGCTGCGTCCTCTTGCCTATTTCGCAACTTTTAAATATGGGCCTGGAATTGGACGATAATGGGGCTTAATTTCTCCGTTTATGCTTGATCCTGTGAAATTTTGCTGTTATTGGTGCTTAAATGAGTGTATTATTATTGTTATTATCATTATCATTATTATTATTATTATTATTCTTTAGAGGGGGTTATCTGGAATATTTGCTGGGATTGGGGAATATAGTCTTGGAGCCGATCTGAGTGTAATTATATTTAAGTTGCTGGCTTTGGCTTTAAATTTAGTGGTTTTTGGATGTGCTTTTGGCATTTGAAAATGAACTGACGGTAGAGTAATATGCAAGTCTCACTTGTTTGTCTCTTCATAGTACTGTTTTGAGAATGTCAAGGTTTTGTTTATAATGGCCAGTAAACAGGATTTGGAAAGCTGAAATATTCTGTTTGGTTTTAGAGATTATAAGCTGCAATTTTACATTTTTATTGTTTGTGTTAGATTTTTTATTGGAGAATTTGAGTCTAAGAAATACATCAGACCCGTCAAGTTCGCCAAACAAAATTTACCCCGTGAAATTGGTGTTGGTTTTTGTTGAAATTTTTCATTCATAGTGTTCCCCACTATTTCTTACTTCTTTGTTGTAGCCATATTTTTATTTTTTTATTGCCTTTTCCTTTTTTATTGGGGGTGGAGGGGGAGAGGGAGGCAGGGGGTGATGATGTTTGGTTATTGAATCTGGTAAGATAACTGATTTTTATGTTATTTGTGCCAGAGAATGACATTGTCATTCACTGATTTTTATGTTAGTACACATTCAAAAATCACATAAGGAACCATTAACAACTTCAACCTTTGCTTTTCAGATTTATAACTATCACAATGGAAGTTACCCAGGTGCTTTTGAATGCACAATCGATAGATGGAAATGTGCGTAAGCATGCTGAAGAAAGCTTAAAACAGTATCAGGAGCAAAGCCTTCCTAGCTTCTTGCTATCACTCTCTGGGGAGTTGGCAAATGATGAGAAGCCTGTTGATAGCCGGAAATTAGCAGGTTTAATACTAAAAAATGCTCTTGATGCCAAGGAACAGCATAGAAAGCTTGAACTTGTGCAGAGATGGTTGTCATTGGATAACAATGTCAAGATCCAAATTAAGACATGTCTGTTAAAGACGCTGTCTTCTCCTGTTCCTGATGCTTGGTCTACTGCATCTCAGGTTATTGCCAAGATTGCAGGCATTGAGTTACCACAGAAACAGTGGCCTGAGCTGATAGGATCTCTTTTATCAAATATTCACCAGCTACCGGTTCATGTAAAGCAAGCCACCTTGGATACTCTTGGATATTTATGTGAGGAGGTCTCTCCTGATGTTGTCGATCAAGATCAAGTGAACAAAATACTGACAGCAGTAGTTCAGGGTATGAATGCATCCGAAGGCAATAATGATGTTAGACTTGCTGCCACCAAAGCATTGTGCAATGCACTGGGATTTGCTCAATCAAATTTTAGTAATGATATGGAACGGGATTATGTAATGAGAGTTGTCTGTGAGGCAACTTTGTCTCCGGAAGTGAAAATTCGGCAGGCAGCATTTGAGTGTTTGGTCTCCATTTCATCAATGTACTATGAAAAATTAGCTCCTTATATCCAGGACATCTTTAACATCACATCAAAGGCTGTGAAGGAGGATGAGGAGCCTGTGGCTCTTCAAGCAGTTGAGTTTTGGAGTTCAATCTGTGACGAGGAAATAGACATCTTGGAAGAATATGGAGGTGATTTCACCGGGGACTCTGATATTCCTTGCTTTTATTTTATCAAGCAAGCACTCCCTGCCCTTGTCCCGATGTTGTTGGACACACTCCTGAGGCAAGAGGAGGATCAGGATCAAGACGAAGGTGCTTGGAACATTGCAATGGCTGGGGGTACATGCCTTGGTTTAGCTGCCCGTACTGTGGGGAACGATATAGTCCCACTTGTTATGCCATTTATTGAAGACAACATAACAAAACCCGATTGGAGGCAAAGGGAGGCTGCCACCTATGCTTTTGGCTCAATCCTGGAGGGTCCTTCACCTGACAAGCTGACATCTATAGTCAACGTTGCTCTTAATTTCATGCTCAATGCTTTGACGACAGACCCAAACAGCCATGTGAAGGACACCACTGCTTGGACTCTAGGACGCATGTTTGAATTTCTTCATGGTTCAACCATGGATGCACCAATCATTACACTGGACAATTGCCAACAGATTATCACAGTTCTGCTTCAGAGCATGAGGGATGCTCCAAATGTAGCAGAAAAGGCATGTGGTGCTCTCTATTTTCTTGCCCAAGGTTATGAAGATGCTGGCCCCTCATCTCCTCTGACTCCCTATTTCCAGGAAATTGTTCAGGCCCTTCTCACTGTTACTCACAGAGAAGATGCAGGGGAGTCAAGGTTAAGGACTGCTGCATATGAAACATTAAATGAAGTAGTGAGGTGTTCAACCAGTGAATCAGCACCCATGGTGTTTCAACTAATTCCGCTCATTATGACGGAGCTTTACAACACACTCAAAGGGCAGAAGCTTTCATCCGATGAGAAAGAGAAACAGGGTGAGCTGCAAGGCCTCCTCTGTGGGTGTTTGCAAGTAATTATTCAGAAGTTAGGTTCATCAGAGCCTACTAAGCTTGTTTTCATGCAGTATGCAGACCAGATAATGGGACTCTTCTTAAGGGTTTTTGCTTGTAGGAGTGCAACTGTGCATGAGGAGGCCATGCTGGCCATTGGAGCCCTTGCCTATGCAATGGGTCCAGACTTTGCAAAATACATGCCGGAGTTATATAAGTATCTGGAAATGGGTCTTCAAAATTTTGAGGAGTACCAGGTATGTGCTGTTACAGTAGGTGTGGTGGGAGATATTTGTCGGGCGTTGGAAGATAAAATTCTGCCATATTGCGATGGGATTATGACACATCTTCTCAAGGATTTATCAAGCAACCAGTTGCATCGATCTGTCAAACCTCCTATCTTCTCGTGCTTTGGTGACATTTCGCTGGCAATAGGAGAGAATTTTGAAAAGTATTTGATGTATGCCATGGCCATGCTCCAAAGTGCTGCTGAGTTGTCTGCCCGCACTGCAGGTGCTGATGATGATATGATTGAGTATGCAAATTCTCTTAGGAATGGAATTTTGGAGGCATATTCTGGTATTCTCCAAGGATTCAAGAACTCTCCTAAAACTCAGCTCTTGGTTCCTTATGCACAACACATCCTTCAGTTCTTAGATAGCCTGCACATGGAGAAAGACATGTGAGTTGTACCTGTATATGCTCTTGCTTTGTTTATTACAATGCATGATTACTGACACCATGAGATGTTTTGCTGTAGGGATGATGTTGTAATGAAGACTGCTGTTGGAGTCCTTGGGGACTTAGCGGATACACTGGGACCTAATGCCGGTCCTTTAATCCAGCAGTCACTTTCTTGCAAAGAATTTTTGAATGAATGTTTGTCTTCTGATGACCATATGATTAAAGAATCTGCGGAATGGGCCAAGTTGGCCATCAGTCGAGCCATTTCAATTTGAAGTCATCGTACTGGATATGCTTCTTTTTTGTTTTTTTATGCATCTGCATGCATTTGGGTCCATTGAGTCGTGGTCTGGGTTTGCATGGTGTCAAGTCATCTGCCATTTTTCAGATAACAGAAGTTATCGGTCTTCTGGTTGTCAAAATTATTGCATCACAGCACCATTGGGTCAGGTTATTTCTTTTCCTGTCATGGAGAGTTTGGTTAGTGATTGCCTGGCCGATGTGGGTGGAAGCATTTACCGAAAGCCTAAAACATTATCTATCAAAGACCATAGTGTTGGTATCATCCAGGCAGGGGAGACCATGAGTAGCTGAATATAAATAGTTCAGACAGCACCTGGTCATTCTGTTTGCTCTTATAAAGGTTGAGACTGAGGCCTATTGAGTGTCCAAGTGTCATACTGTCATCATAATCATGTCAGAGGTACCTCTGGGTCATTGAGGAGCGTAACTTGGATTTGGCTGTGAGTTAGTTGAAGTTTTGTTACACTTGAAGACCATCCGGGCACCTCATTTCAGAAGACCCAGATTCCTTCCTGATTTTTGCCTGTCCAGGTTGGCTTGTATTTTTAATTTTTGCACTGCTTTGGCATACAAGGTTGGGGTCGTCAAATTATTGTTGAGGGTATTCCATCCTGTAATACATTGTTGAGTTTTCCTTTGGTTGTTACCATATCTCTGAAGGCAAATGTTATATACTTCTGCATTTATCAAAGCATATATACCCTCTCGTATTTCAGTTTTCCTTTTCCTTTTCTTAAGGTTTCATTTCCTTTTATATCTTCTGGTTGTCTGGTTAATTGTCTTAGAGAAGAGTTGCAGTAAAATTATCGTCAGCTATGATCAGGAATGGTTGCTTGTGGATATCAGTGCTGTAATAGATGTAAGGTATTGGAGTTATAGTTTTGTTTGGATGACAGTCTCTGAATCAGTGCAATTATGGCAACTTCTGTGGATGTCCGTTTCATCAGCAAGACTCGGCCAGGAACCCAAAATACCAACCGAATTGCTGTTCAGTAGTCAGATTTTCTCAGTTTGTGGCACTGGTTGCGAATGGTTCGTTAACAAAGGGCTGTCTATACAAAGATCTTTGGACGAGTTTGGGGTTTTTGGAGGTTGGGGGGGGGGGGTGGTGTAGTGTTGGGGTTTCCTTGTACTTGCGGGGCTAAAGAGGAGTGCATGATAGACGTTGTGCAAAAGCCTACTTCGATGTGGAAAGATGGGACCATTGCTCTGATTATTCCCTGCTAGATGCACCTAACCAGGTTTGTGATGACAATGGTAGGTTTCGTTTTTGAGGGTACTTAGGTGAAGGTGGCTATAACCCTTTTGTGATATGACTGCCCCCACACCATCCAAATCCAAATAGCTGGAAAGTGTGTATGTGGCTTGTTTTATTCTCACAATCTTGTTCTGCTATCTGGTTGTCCATCACGTCTGAGGTGAGTTGGTACACTATACTTCGATAGCTAGGGTAGCACAATACAACCAAAGCAGAATTCTGCCTTTTGCCCCGGAAGAAAAGAAAAGGGAGCTAGGGAAAGCATCCAGAATGAATAGCATCTTCCACATTGGACAGTCGTCGCGTAGCAGTATTTACGAACTCTTGGCATTAGTGAGCCATGTGTCATCTTTTGCAGCCACCCATTGCCCCCACTAGCCCGTGCTCGATTCATGCCGATAGCACGGATAGACCTAATCCAAAGTGACAATCTTACAGCATATGATGGAAAGCCCACCGTTTCCTAAAATAGTAACAATTCTAACAATTCTAATCAGAATAAGCATACTTCGGTTATTCCAAGCAGTAAAACTGAAAAGTCTTATGGGATAATTATACACTATAAAAAAAATAATAAATTTTATAAATGTGTCTTTAATCTTAACAAAAATTTAAACTTTATAATTTCTAATATAATAGTAATGAATAACTTTTGCCGGAAATCACGTGGTCATCAGCGACTAAATTTCTCCTACGATTTTTCACAACACGAACATTATGCACTGTTTACCAACTACCAACAAAAGCATTGTACCTTTAATTTTTAATTTAACCCCGTACACGCATCAAGCTTTTCTTCGGTTTTGCACCTTTTTTCTTGTCCTTTTAGCATGCGTACAGTTGGGAAGGAAACACTAGTTAAGAAAGAGCAGTACTCCGGAGCCAATTATCAAACCTTGTAAGCATTATCATTGTCAATGGATGGACTCCTTCATGAAGGATCATTAAATTAACTTTTGATCTTAATCGTTGATTATAATTATAAACAAAAAAAAAAAAAAAAGAGAAGACTAATGTTGGAACATCAAAGTAGGTGGGTTGTTCTCTCTTTTGCCAGTGAGTGCTCCACTATTGCCCTCCCCAGGAATCGTCTCAAAAGGCCTTTTCCATTTGATGATTCCGTCGGCAGGCCACTCACCATGCTTTGATCTCCATCTTATTGACTTCCAAAATATACGAAAGCCGAAATATAAGGATCAAAAGTATTGTTTTGTCAGATCACTAATATTGGGTACCAAAAAAAAGAAAGAAAAATAAAAGAAATCTTTGGAGATGGGTGGACCTGGAACGACCCACTACCTAAATGGTCGGGAGCACAAGATGGCTGCCAATTCAAAGTCAATGATGATCATATTCTGCACTGTCCTTAGAGGAGAAAATTTTCGGATCATTTTTTTTATTTTTTTTAGTCTATTAAAAGAAAACACGTTAAGTTGTAAATTATATAATAAAAAATAATGTTTTATTATCATAAATATTTTAAATTCTTAGCTACTAAAATATATACTGAAAATTTTAATCATTTTCTCAGATAATATGAGGAAGACAAGTCTAAGATCTTATATATATATACATATTAAGAACTGGTTGGCCTGTTTTAGTTTTAAGTTAATTGTGCTATGTGCTAACGGGCCTATAACGCGTCGATTAAGATGAATATGAGGTTTTATAATATGTTTTGTTTAATGCTAATTACTTTATAAGCAAGGGAGCTTCTATAGCAGTTTTTTTTTTTTTTTTCTTTTTGATGGGTCGGTTTTGAATTTGATAAAGGCAGTACCAAGAATTCCCCACGACAAGATTATACTTACCATTAGCAAGGTTTAAAAGTTTCATGTTACCCCCTATCGTTTATAGTCCAGTAGTTAGCAGGCTCGTTTATTCCATGCAAAATTATAAATTTAAAGCTCTGTAAAAGTATTTAATAAAATTAAATTTACTTCTTAGATTTGCACATTTTTAAGAGTAAATGAACTCTCCTGCTAGACATAATATAGTGTTTTTTTTTCTTTTTTAAGTGAATTCAGTTTGTGAGTCAGTTTATTTTTATGAAGTGCAAGAGTTTGCAAAATATTTATGAAGTGCGAATGATCTTCACAATTGGACGATTCAATTAACGTCTTTCCACAAGCTAAATGAAACCATGGGCGAAAAGTGAAACACCCCTTGAGTGTCAGTGGTACCAGTAGCACATTTTTTATCGATAAAAACATGAAATAATATATAATGGGTAGTAGGATGCTCTCATGTTTTTGGTCTGTTGCGGAGAATGACAGATTGAACTATTAAGAAGTTGACAAGCGCGCAGAAGCAAAAGCGAAGCTGAAACTGCTGGCTGCATAGTTCAAGCCATGCAAGGCATTGTTTTGCTCTTTCCACATGCATAAAATAGAATTGCCTTGCCTTTTGATATTGCACAAGAATAGTAGATAGTTGACTTTAGGGTTAATGTGGGCTCAATGGTGATGCACATGTCATCATCATTCTGTGGCCCATTGGGTGACTGTACAGAGACAATGGCTTTCATGGCACTTCAGCCACTAACCATAAAAGCCAACATTTTCTACCCTGTCCCCCCCTCCCTCTCTGTCATGAAATGGCCATTGCCCATATCCTAACAAGATTAACAAATTTTCCATGGCTGTGGATCTTAGGATCAAAACCTTTGTTCTTGTTTCCCTATTGATCCTCATTCCTTTATCCTCAGGTTTGTACTCATTATTATTATTATTATTATTATTATTATTTTCTAAACATTCATTTCTAATCAACTCTTAGCTTAACAAAAGGTTGCTTCTTTTCTCTTGTATACATGCCAGAAACTGTTGCTGGCTTCAGAGGATACATGAACCCACGCTCTCTGTCCTATTACAAGGTACTCCCAGTTAACCATCTAAATTTTCAATGTAAAGTTTAAATGCGAAAGTGTCTACAGACACCATAAATGTAGAAAACTAGCTAGAGAAAACAGGCAGACAAGCTTATTCGTCACTTTAAAATTTACATCATACTATTTTCCTAAACAAAATGTGTTGTTTTGTGAAGGTTGGCATCCCATTGAGTACGAGGAAGCTTCTGCTCTATACCCTGGACTATGATGATACAGGACCTAACCCTAAGCATGATCGTAGGAAGAAACCAGGCCACCCTTAAAGGCCTTTTTGAATCACTACATACATATTCTTACATTATAGGAACTATGTACCGTCTTGTCTCCCGCTCTTAATTCTAGGGGTTTTGGTCATAAGTGAGGAGACTGAGTGTATTTTGAGATGAGTTTCTAAAATAACACCAATGTGTGCCCATACTTCTGTGTGTGTGTGTGTGTATAGCTACTAAAGTCTTAATCATATTAGGTGACTTTGCAACGTATTACATGTTGCTGCCTTATTGTATCATGGGCTTCCTTGCCCAGTGCCTCTCTTAATTATGTGTTAAGGAATAAATGAGGCTATTGTCATTTCATGCAAGAAGATTTCCCAAATATACAAAAAGTTGTGCTGAGTGCATGAGTGCACGAGATTCTCGTACTATAAAACTTGATAAATAATTAAATATATTCAATTTTATCTTTATTTTTACAAAAAAATTATTTTTTATTTGAATTTATAATCGCCAAAGTAATTTTGTTGTCACACTAGACTCAAAGTAAATTATTTTTTTTTTGGGTTTGTCAATTTGAAATCTAAATTTCATTAATGTAAACCTTGTAACCAATTAGTTGGTTGTTCTTTATGTTCAATTTTTCATGCATATTATTTAACAAAAGATATTTTTTATATTTAATTTATTTATATATTTATTATTCAATTATAAAGTCAAAGTTTATATAATAGATATAGTTTAAAAAGATAATTATGAGATATATATATATATATATATATATATAATACAAAACTTATAGGAAGACACTGTTAATATTTATTAATTTTAAATATTAACACGTATTATATATTTTATTTTTTGTAAAAAAATAATCAATCTCATACATTAAAATATAAAACTATTCAAATTCCGGTCAAATTGATGAACATTGGAAGTGAAAATTTTTATGCTTTCCCAAGCCTCTCTTTAGTTGATTTTTGTTTTCTCGGAAGGACTTGTAATCATTTATGAGACCGCAACTTGTTAAGAAGAGAAACCAAATTCAACTATACTAAAAAAAAAAAAAAAACATATATAAATGGAAGAGAACCATCTAAATTAATTTAGAAACCTCTAGTAGGAAAATATTTCGAAAAGTTGACCTTTACCCTAAATTCATGATATGATTCTTAATAGGCAGAATTAGTAAGCAGCATTCTTAATAATTGTCTTTTATTAATTTCGAATTAATATGGGAGATTATATCAGTGAAATTGTCTTTTATTACTCTCGAATTAGTAGGCGAGATTATATCTTTAATAGTGATCTATCAAGTTTATATAAGTGTATTACCTGTAACTTTTGAATTTAACTAAGTAATAATATTATCAAAGCATTTAACTTATTGGAAGCTGATCCCTTCGAAGTAATTATTGAAGGCTGATCCCCTTAAAACGATCAATTCTATTCCTTTTATTTTTACAAAACTCTTGTTTTCAATCTCCACTTCCCAATCCCTATTCTAAATTCCTTATTCCAAAATCCTAAACTCTCATTATTTGGTATTAGAGCCAGGTTCTTAGGGATTTTATATCTATTCCGTTTAAAAAAAAAGTTTTTATGCCAATTTGCGATCTTACAGTATGTCTTCACACAACTTTTCTGATTCGGACACTCGAATATCTTGAATTGAAAAATCATTATCTCTTATGCAAGAGTCTTTCACAAAGCTTGAACAGATGGTATTCTCTATTGCACAGAGGGAGTTAGGAGACAACACTCTCGGATCTACTAACAAACAAAAAGAACCTGTGAAATCCTATGAAGGCACCAATCGTGACTATACCTAACCACACACAAGGGTAGAATTTTTTTGTTAGGATGAGAGTGATCTCGCAAGTTGGATCTTTCGGGCTGAAAAATATTTTCGCTTCCATCGTACTTCAGAGCTGTCTAAAGTTAAAATTGTTTCTATTCAATTATAAGGTAATGCAATCCAATGGTATGATTGGGTCGAAACATGTGGTGGAATTTCCACATGGGCTGAATTCACTAAAGGTCTTTTTGTGCTATTTGGGCCTTCGGAATATTACAATGTTGATGGAGAGCTCACAAAAATTCTCCAAAGATCCACCATCCTCGAATATCAGAGTCGATTTGAATGACTTGCCAATTGAACTAAAAATTGGTTCGAAAGGCAATTGGTGAAAACATTCATTGAAGGGCTTACTTACAACATCCGACGAGAAGTTAAGACTCGCCAACCATGAACAATGGTAATAGTTATTTCCTTTGCTCGCTTGCAAGAGGAGAAGTTAGGTGTTGAAAATCATCATCTATATGCTAATGTGACTAGCAA
Organism: Ceriops zippeliana; assembly: GCA_037897445.1. NCBI lineage: Eukaryota > Viridiplantae > Streptophyta > Magnoliopsida > Malpighiales > Rhizophoraceae > Ceriops > Ceriops zippeliana. The sequence continues at coordinate 3,910,212 of JBAPLH010000018.1, read as the reverse complement.
ACCTATCGAAGGTAACACCAACTTATCTTCTTTTACTCGTCTTTCTAATACTAGACGTTTAACCCAAGAACAATTAAAAGAGCGAATGAAAAAAGGGTTATGTTGGCACTGTGCTGAGAAGTGGTACAAGGAGCATCATTGTAAGTAAGGGAAGTTTTTAATGATTGAGCCAGTTGAGGAGACTGAAGAAATAAGGAATGACCACACGGGCTCAGAAGATGATGACACCTTTGTTGAATTCATAAATAAGCCTGCAGTGCATACTTTAGCTGGGTATTCGAACCCACAAACTATGAAGATTGATAGAGTCATCAAGGGACAACCAGTAATGGTACTAGTTGACTCGAGTAGTACTAATAACTTTATGGATGAAAAGATTGCCAAAAAACTTACTTTTCCAATTGAGAATTATGACAAGTTTGCTGTAAAAGTTGCAGACGGGAGAAACTTGACATGTCAAGAGAAGTGCACAAAGGTAAAACTCGCGTTATAAGGTCAAATTATTTATGTTGATCTTTTCTTATTATCCTTAGAAAATTATGAAATTGTCCTTGGTATTGATTAGTTACGAACTTTGGGAGATATTACTTGAAATTTCTCTAGGTTAAGAATGAAGTTTCAATTGAATAAACATCCAATGGAATTACACGAAAGACAGTGGGGAAAAAATTACCACTGTTAGTAATCATCGATTAGAGAAGGTCCTACAAAAGGCAGGACAAGGATTCCTAGTATAGTTGACAGGTACAGAGGTGGTCACATCACATTCTGTACAAGGGAGGGAGGTTACGGCACTATTAATTGAATTTTCTAGTTTATTTGCTGAGTCTGAAGGTCTACCCCTGCAAAAGTCACATGATCGTCGTATTCTGTTATTATCCGAGAATACACCTGTTAATGTTCGACTCTACCATTATCCACACTTCCAAAAAGGAGAAATTGAGAAAATTGCTAAGGAGACGTTAGAAGTGGGCATCACCAGACCAAGTATTAACCCATATTTATCTCCTGTCCTTTTAGTAAAAAAGAAAAAAAAAGGACGATTTTAGGAGGATGTGCGTGGAAATCAAATTAGTATCCAAATCTTAGTTCAGTAGACTAACTTCCATGTGAAAGATGCTACCTAATAGTTCTATTATTCTTTTATAGATCAATTTCTGAACTTTATCGTCAGTCAGCCTTGAAGACAAGGTTATTTTGAAGGATAACGGAATGATGTGATCTTTAATAAACAAGATTAGTAGACAACATTCTTAATAATTATCTTTTATTAATTTTGAATTAATATGCGATATTATATCTCGAATAGGCGAGATTATTTTTTATTACTCTCGAATTAGTAAGCGAGATTATATCTTTAATAGTGATTTGTCAAGTTTATACAAGAGTATTACCTGCAACTTTTGGATTCAACTAAGTAATAATATTATCAAAGTATTTATCTTATTAGAAGCTGATCCCCTCGAATCGATTAATCCTGTACCTTTTATTTTTACAAAACTCTTATTTTCAATCCCCACTTCCCAATCCCTATTCTAAATTCCTTATTTCAAAACCTAGGTTTTCATCAATTCAGTTCATAATAAAACAAGGCAATAAGAAACTTGTTATGTTTTCATTGTTGCTGCTCTTGGAATGGTTTCTTAGTTATGCAGCCACGATACACAATTTTGATGACCAAATGACGATTTGAAGTGTTTGAAATAAGAGGCTAGGTGATATTTCTAGCCAAATCGGATACCAAAAATCCATTAACGATTCAACATAACTTAAACTGGGCTTAAAAAAAAAAAACAAATTGCAAAATTAAACATGCGACTGACGATAGTGTGTTCATGCAAGTACTCAAGATAAGGGAATACTTAAAAGACTTTCAGGAATAAAATGTGGTGTAACAAGTTGTTTGGTTATTTTCCTGGGGAGCAAGCCTGAGTTGCCTAAACAAAAGCATAAAGGCAAAGGAAATGACATATACAAATTTATGTGTTCCTTCTATGTCCGGTTATTTACATGGCCAGGAACACTCAAAACCTATAAAGAAAGCTGAGATGTCATCCATATTCCAAGCGACACAATACCAATGGTAGCCAAAGCTTGGCCCAGCTCGTGCACAATACTCTGCTCCTGAAGTGGCAGATTTTGCCAGTCTGTCCGCCTGCACGAATAGAGAATGAAATCAGCTAATAAATTAGAATATTTCCACAAGCTTTCATATCATGATTGTTCTATAACAAGTACAAATAACATGTCTGAGATTCTGAAACATTGACGACCACTTCTAAGTTCTATTCACAGAATGCATTGGTTTCACTTCATGGTAATAACAGTCATTTGAGACTCATGTTCTCTATTGCTGCCTTCCTATTTTTCTACCCAACATAATCAAATGTTCTATGCTCAACTAGTCCAATTCACTTTTTTTGGCCAGCTCAACTGATAATCACGCTTGGCAACATAATGGCTGATGGCTCCATACCCTAAATCAGCAATCACAATGCTAACATTATCTTGCGACCTCCGGTCCTGCAGTATAAGTGAGTTTAGTCTGTTAGGACTTCCAAAGTAATCAATCATTCTATCATTATAAGGGAAATTGTCCATGCAAGTCATTAGACTCATTACCAGGGCTGCTTCTGCAAGGTTTTTACAGGCTACCTGCAATGTTGACAAGAGCACGTCACTGTAATAGTAACATTATTATCAACCAATATAGCTGTCAACTGGGCTTCAGACTGGTGCAGCTAAGGAAAGAATATTAAGTTATGAGCATAATATTTACCTGAACATCTCCATGTTGCTGAAGTTGATTTCTAACAAAAGTAATTGTATCTGAACTGAGATATATAATGAGGCCACGTGAGCATATTCACAACAATTAAAAGGGCACAGAGAACAGATGCATTCCAAGGATAAATATACAAACCTGTTTATGTAATCCCATAAACCGTCTGAAGCTAACACTATAAATTCAGCATCTGACCCAAGAGCTATTTGGTAAACATCTGGAGATGCAATAACTAAATCTCCATTGAAATTTACCCTGTTGCATAAAAAGAATGGCTCACCATTAAATCATCTTGCAAATCAAGCCCTGAGACAATCGAGGGATATAACACTGACAGGAAACTCTCATCACTACTGTAATTTTTCACTTGTTGTATTACCAAGCAAAGGTCATCCATTCTAGTAAACTAAGATTGCAGAAGCTCTAGACCCAGATGATGATTAGCACAAGTAGCACTATTTTGAATACCCACAATTTGCAAGTGAAAGTATGGCTATACCAACTCCAGTGAACATAAGGTGCATTAGATGCAGCTCATATAAATGCAGTGCGAATCACAGTATTCTCATCCATCCATTTGTTTATTGGATATTCTTTAGGCCTTCGGCATGTCATTTAGTTGCATCTCAATAAACACATGGCCTTCAAGATCTGCCAGGCTGAAGTGCAATACAAACTTTCATAAAATTTTCCTTTACCTACATGTGTTATTTGCTTAAAGTAGGCCAAATTGACAGTACAGCTATGAGATATTTTGAGTATTACATTCGCCCTGTCAGGATTATATTTGCAATATGGTCCTACACAACAAGTCATTGGACATGAGCTGGGGTTTATAGCAATAGCATTTCAATAGGGAGAGAAAAAATGCTACTAGAAAACAGAGGAAAGTACCTAGAACTGAATTTTTCAGACCATTTCCCTTCTTCAACTCCTTTCTGCAGCATCCTATTCATGTATATAAGATCCTGATATTGTAAGAACTCATATGCATTTGCAGGCCAACTGTTTAAAATCAATGGAAAAATTAAAGGAAACATACATATCCTTTTTTGTCTTGAATGGCACATCACCAAAAGCACGAGAGACTGCTATATTACCACAAATCCTTCCGTTGACAATCTAGAATTGTGCAGTAAGAATTGCCTCAATGAACGAATTATATAGGAGATGGTCAGATAGATTACAATATAAAAGAAGCAGAGCCCATGCAGATAACATTCTCCATTCAATAAAAAAATAGAGCTATGGGAACAATGCCATAAATATTAATGGTATACAAGTTACAACCAAACTGATCAAAAACAAGGAAATTGAAAATTTAATGCAACATGGCCACTGTCAATAAGAAACAAATCATTGATAAGAGACAAATGAATTTTCAGCTTAAATTCTGGAGAGATAATCACTATCCAAGGAAACACAAAAGTGATTTTCATCAACCCAAAATAGGTGGAAGAAAGCAATAGTAATCATAGATTTGTTGACCACAAATATCAATTAAATCCATCAATGGTAATGGATTTTTCAAGATTCTGCTCGTATTACTGTTTTGCTGAAATGTTCGATACCCCACCCAAAAAAGAAAAAAATCTAACATCTAGAAACAAATTTGGGAAAGAGAATGTATTTAATGAATATTAGTATAGAAAGACACACCCATCCACCTGCTTCTCTTATTCTTCTGATTTCATGAAGAGAAACCCTGTTACTTCCATAAGGCCGATGAGGAGTGGTCAGCACTTCTGGCTTCCCAGATCGAGACAGAACCTACGCCAAAATGTTGCCTCATAAACATAAAGAGGTATATAGCAATCTTCCTGCACTGACCATCTAAAGCATATAATCCGCATCACAATGTTGCCCTATAGACACAAAGAGATATATAGCGTTCTCCCTACACTGACCATCTAAAACACATGACTACATCAAAATGTTGCCTCACAAACATAAAGAGGTACAGAGCATTCTTCCGACAATGACCATCTCTTTCAAAAAGAAATAATAATAATATTATTAATTAATTAAATTAAATTAAACATTATTTCCACAAAGCAAATGTAGGAAACAGCTATGGGGTCCACAGGACCTTCAGGAAGAAAGGAACATTAGAACTGAAATATGTACCACAGAAGAGTCACCAATATGTGAAATGACGAGCACATCATTTCCAATGAACATCACGGTGGCTGTTGAACCAGATTCCTTGTCCTCCCCAGTCATTTCAAGCCTTTACGTAAAAATTAAAAAACAAAAAAACTATTCAACATTAATCCACTAATGTCATTGTCTACATATTTTGCTAGCAATCGAGCAGCTTACCATTTTAGTAACTTTATGTCTACATTTTGAAAAGCCCCCATTAACGCCTTTCTAATTGCACTGAAATCTTTTCCATTCAATAGCAAGCCACCTTGCAAAGCTGCAACACACTCCTTGTACAATTCATCCCTGTTGTTTCCAAGTAAATGGATCAAAAATTTCAACAGAGAATCTCAGATACAGCAATGTACCACTATATATGGTCATGCTACAATGAATTATGTACAATATACTTTTGGTAAGCATTTCCCTGGATAACAAGTGAATATCAACTCAGAATAAAGTATACCAGTATAGAGCAATCTACACAATTAACCAATTATGCAATCTCAGTATGTACTTTATCAATTACGTTTCTTTACCAATTAGAGGATTGTCACTGCTGATGAAACTCCCACCCATATAAACATCAAAACTCAAGAAGTATAAGAGTCAAAAAAAAAAAAAAGCCATGCCTTTAGTTTACCGGCAGTTTTCAATTTTGTGCCAAACCTGAGGAACTTGACAGAAGAGAATCCAGCATGGCCATCGAAAACAGCGGCAAAGGAGAACCCATCAAGGCCGTCCGATCGAATCGCGACATCATCCTCCATCTCCTCTCGGGGTCCCTGCAAGCTCGCACACCCCCACCTGACTCCGGCAACATTCAAAGAAGATGAAGGTGCGTCTATTGCAATAGCGGAGCATTGCTGCTGGCTTCTGGCCGCCCTCACTGGAACAATGTGGCCGCACCTGCTGCTGCCTTTGATGCCGAAATTGCTAGATGGGAGCTTAGATAATATGAATCTCTCTATCTGGGGGCTCAGCAGCGCCATTTAATAAGTGGGGTCACCGAGTCCGAAGCGAGTTTCCGAGAGGAGAAGAGAAGCGTGCAGTGCGGCAATACTAGTGGTGGTGTTTCCTGTTTAGTGTAAAGATAAGAGAAACAAGCTTGTCCTTTAACCGATTTAACGATTAGATCCCACAGACAGGCTTTCGTTTAGAATCTTGGGATGTAGCATGGCTGGTCCAAAATCTGCCAGGTAGGCAAGACCTGCAACTCAATCCACTCAAAACTTCAATTTCTGTCTGTATCGACATAGATCGAATTGAAATCGAATTGTGCCAAATTTAGTGGAGAAAATTAGACTTTAGAAATTACAATCGAACCGAACCGGCGCTATTTATTTTCCATAATCCAACATAGATCATTTTTTAATAAATAAATTTCAATGTAAAAATTCAAACATAAATTAATATAAAAAATACACTAAATTATCAATTAAATACCGTTTTAGACGGTAAAATAGTTGGTGGATCAAGCTAAGAATATGGAAACATGGAATGGTTTCACAATTTAACGTATTTGTTCGTCTTTTTTTTTTTTTTCTTTTTTTCTTTTCTTTGAAAGGTCTTGCAGACATAGGGTCGATTGAAGGCGCGACAGCAGACGGTAGATACCAAGATTCCCTGTCAGATTGACCAAAATACTCCTAAAAACTGGCAGAAATGTCGGAAAATGAGGGGCAAAATTGTCCAAAAGGAATAACAAAAGCATATTCTGCAGCATATTAGAACGTGATTGGCAATCGCAGAGCATTTAGGCACATCATTTCCAGTTGCCACCATATGATCGTCATGCTGCTCTCTGCTTCAAACCGTCATCATCCTTACAGAGATTATGTTACCTTATCCAGGCAAGCTTTCCCTTTCCCCTAGCTACATGGGTTCGTTTTATTTTTACTGTTGTTGTTGTTGTGCGCTACTTGCATGGGCAAGAGGTTTTGCATGTATATGCGTGTGAAGAAGAAGAACAAGAACCAGAAAAAGGAAGTAACAGACATACGAAAGCTTTTTTCTCTTACAGTTTCATCAATATTTCTATCTGAAAATTCTCCGCAGCATTTGGTCTGTCTATATGATCTTGACATAGTTTCTGAATTCCGCTGATTACATTATCCATGTTGTCCTGTCTTGACATAGTACTACTGCCAGCAAGTAAAAAGCCTGTATATATTTGGTCGTCTTAATCTGAACATGACGCATTCAGACATAGTCACGAAAACGTAGTGGTTGTAATGATAGTTGAAGTCAACGTGAATTTATTTTTATTTTCTTTCTTTCTTTCTTTTCATAAAAGAACCATTAAGATGTGCTTTTTAAGAAAAATTAATTTATATTTGGTTGCAGAAATGCTGCTCAGGGCAGAGACTAGAAATGATGGTAATGGAAAAAGAAAGGCACTTTATCATTTGTAGGAATTCTATATAAAAAAAAAATTGAATAAATAAATAAAAGCAATTAGGTAAATCTTGTGTAAATATGATGCTAACTAGAAAAGGCAGTGAAATGATTTTACTTTTTCAAGAAATAAAAGGATATCTTTGACCATAGAAAAAGCAATGGTATAATTCATTTTTATACTTTTAAGAAAAGCCTTTAGCTTTTTGCTTCTACTGGATAGGCAATTCTTTGTATCTTATTTTTATGAAACAACTTTTTATCATGTAAGCATCCATGCTTGCAACTTTTTTGGTGCTGGAAAAGCAAACAGAGCACTTGCTACGTTGCTCTTTAGACGAACCAACTTCTTATACAGAGATTATGTTTTTGGCTTATCCAACGTCTCTGTGGATGGCATCTGCCTCCCTTTAACGCTCTTGGCTATGGCGAGGCAGTTTTTGCTCCCGAGGAAAAGAATATGTCAAGTGAAAACAATAGAAAGTCTCCATATGGTGTGAGTCTTAGTATAACGGTATATCACTTAATTGTGACTTAGGCATCACCAACAACCTCACAGTGGCCCTTCTCTGTGAAAAACAAGGCGGAAGTGACCCTTCTCTAAATCTTATGGTGTCAGAGACTCGTGGAAACTCCCTTTGTTCCTTTTTCTCCTCTACTCATTTTCTTTTGATCACTCTCTCATTATTTACTTACTTTTTAGGGGCAATGAACAAAATAGAGATTCAATGCATCAGATGAATATTGAAATCTTCATCGTTGATTTACATCAAATTGTTATGATCCATTAAACATGTTTTTAGCATGGTAGTCGTTGAAATCTGACAGCTTCAGATTAGTATGATAGTTGTTGGCGCATCTCTCTCACGGCAATCACCCGAATGACAGACTTTATTATTGTTCACTTCAGGTAGTGTTGTTGTGTAGACTTCGCCTCCTTTTGTTAGCCTTTATGATTTGATGTACTCCATTTAATCCCGTTTACTCTTTACCGTTAACTCCATGATATCATCACAAAAAGCCACACCACTAATAGGGTGACAAATCAATGAAACCTGCACAATAAAGCAAAACCAAGTGTTGGGATTATCTTTGAACACTCCAAAGTAGAAAGGTATGCAAAAGTGAAGTTAAATTACCGACAAAAATGGGGGGTTTCATTGACAAACATCTTATGTAAGTGAAGGCCCAACTTTAGCTGGCTTCAGAAGTTTCAGAGCTCTCCGTACGTACTCAAACATCAATACAAACAGACCAAAGATGTATAATAAGCATAGATATATCTTTTCCAACACACCAAATGACATATAGACATTGCTTCCATCCGTTGTACTCAACCTGCCATATGTCATCCTTCCAACCAACCAACCTAGTGACAAGCAATAGGAATCAGCACATAAGCTCAAGTAGAAGGCAAATTTATCTAGGATAAAACATGTGCTGACAAGCAGCTGTCTATTTTACCATAATGTGAAGCATTAAAACTGGAATTCTAATTTACTTAGAGACCACCTTGTGGGAAGCCATGTAAATTTATCAGCTATGTTTTATGTCTTTTCTGGATTTCAACAAAGCACAGCTTCAAGATACATCCTTATATTTTAATCTCTAATCTCTTTTAGTTCTAGTGTCAACTAAGTTGAAACCCCTACAGCTAACCGGGCATCAACCCCATACGGATCCATCAAGTTTGTGACAGTGAGTCTTCTATGTTACTCACTGCATTTGACACCTTCAAATGTTAAAATCGAAGAAGGACCATTGATTGTGAATACTTACCAGAGTTTTTCTTTGGCAAATTTGTCCATTTGTGTGGGCTTAACTTTGTTTGTGATGCCTTGATCAGACCCAAGAGAGCTTGATTGACCTGAAGTTTCAAATAAAACATTATACATGGTCCATTTCCACCACCCAGAACTCGTTAACAGATCTCAAAGACTGCAATGAGATAGTATTATATTTTTATAATTGTAGTAATACCAAATGTTTAATGGCTTCATTTTGTTGATAACTTGTGAGCATTATGAATTCATCAGTAATTGCCCAAGCGTGGTGCATAATCCCTCTCTCTCTCTCTCTCTCTCTCTCTTTTTCCCTCGTTTGTAGGGACTAGGAATCAAACTCAGACCTGAAACTAAGAGTGCAGGTGACTACCACTAGAACTTGTCACTGGTGGCGTGGTTCATAATTCTTACACAGCATCATATGCAACTGTTTTCATTGAAAATCATGGGTAGGGTAACTTTTTTGAACCCTATTAAGATCCTTTCATAATGAATACTGACGTTAGGGCTTTTTTTTTTCCAGTTAATACTTGTATTGCAGATGTTTTCCCAGTTAATACATTTTGTAGACAATTGAAATACCTCTTCAGCCCTTTCATGACTAACCAGATGCCCACCATGGAGGTCTACCATTCTAGCAGCTGGCTGCAGGGTCTCTGCAAGTCTCCTTGCATGGTATATTTGAGCAATTATGTCATGCCTACACATTTATAGAAACTCAAATCAGTTTCAAGCAGGTACGATTCTTCATTTATGCACAAAACTACCTGCAAATTTAGCCTTTTTATGGGCTTAAAGCAGAAAAGGATAACAAATAACACAAAGCTTTTGTGTTCATGGCTCTTCATTTCCATGTCTCCTGACTTATTTGTCTACAGATGAAATGTCAGAAGGATCTCCACATATTTACTTTCTCAGACACCAAATACAAAATGAACATCTCAATTATCTTGAATTTAAAGGCAGGGAAAATTACCAATAGCATCCTAAATTTAGCTTTCAGTAACACTTAGCACACTGTAGTCCTAAAATTACATACTACTTGCTAACATTTAAGGTGTGGTAACAATTCACATGTTCTGTTAGCTCACTGTTTGAGAAAGTCACAAAAAATTGCTCATATGTCATCATAAATGTCCTAAATAGACTAGGGTGCACCCAGGTCAGTGTGCCCAGACAGTCTGTTTATGAGGCTCTACTTTTTTCTCTTTTCCATCACAACCAATTATCGGGTTCAGGAGTTGAAACAAGCATGCTATAGACATTAAAACGACAATGAACAATGACTGGAGAATCAGATTCGAGTCCTGGGGCTCCAAGTTGCTTGATTGTGATTGTCCTGTTTAGGTTAGACTCTTCAAGATAGTGAGAATGGTGGTGTGCATGGTCATATATTCTAGGAATTTGTTTCATCTTTCTATTTGGACAAGTTAACCATGAAATTAATTGGCTTTGGTTTGGAGTTGAAGTAAATGGACAACGTAACCTCTGAAACTTGAACTGTGGAGGATAGGTCATTGAAACCAGTTCATGTTTGTTGTCAGGTGTCACGGTTTGTGGGTTCAAGCTAAGCCAAATTGTGGTTGTTAACCAAGAAATAGCAAACAACCTTGCCACGATGAAATTATGGAACCCAAAACACCCAAAAAGGAAAACAGTACAAGCAAACCCAGACAATTTGGTATGGTGTTTTGTATGGAATTAAAGAAGTTTTGACTAGTTGGAACCAAAAGAAGTCCCACAGGAAATACACAAAAATAAAATAAAGGAAAGAAGCCTTGAAAGTCTAGAACATTGAAGGTTAAGATATATTGGGTTGGTCTAGCTGCTTTACAAAATCCATCATATTTTGACTAAAAGCTGTTAGTCATAGTATGCAAAATATAAGTTTTGAAACTACAGTATGTGAAATGCTACCAGAAAACTAAATATAGATGCTATTTGTAATTTTCAAAAGTCAACCATCACAAAAAAGTTTTAATTCTGAAAATCCATATAATAAATTGACCAGATACTGTATTGAAACTTCACTTTGTGGAAAATAGTTACTGATAATTATGTTTTCTTAAATTCATCATAAGGACGGGATTACAAATTGTGTGCTAATTTGCAGAATGAGAAGATGATAAAGATCTCAAAATAGACAATTTATAGACGATATGTATATCAAAGATAAACTTGGCAGTAATTGATATGCATACCTACATTCATATATATATATTTCATGGCAGTTAAAAAGAGCTGTAATGTACTACTGCTTTCAAGAGGATAATTATTACCTCCCATGTATGACTGATACAAGAAACCCAGCAGAGCGGATTGATTCAATTTCTGTTCGTGTCACCTTATGTGTCCAGCATGCATTGATTTGTCCATCAAATCCACAAGGGGACTGCATCCCAGAAGATGATATGCCTTTTACATATTCCTGTAAACAACACAGTTAGTTGCCAGCTAGAGAAATCCTTATACCATGTTATAAATAGTCCTTGTAATCTGTCCATGTGACCATTCATGTTTTTCTTACTTGATGTAAAAGTGCTCTTCTTTTGTTGGACCCCACATACTCCTCAAGGTATTCCTGCACATCAGAAACAAAGCGAGAAGATTTGTGCAAGTTCTACAGCTGCATAAGAATACTCAAGTTCTGTTTGCGCTATCTGGTGAATAATAGCTGCAGCTACTTTCAAGCACCGCAACAACAGGCAACATAATATCTATTCAAAAAGGGAAAAAAAGTGCAATCTAATATTTGTTAGGAGCTATCAGAATCCGGGTCTATTTCTTATTACACCAGGTAGTGAACTGGGGGCAGGAGTGGCCCTCTTTTTTCTTTCTTTTCTCATGATGTCTACCCATAGGTCAAATATGGCAATATAAATGGAATGTATGGGCAATTCTGTTATTGAAAGTAAGCCCGTCAATCATAAAGCTTCTTTAGTTTGATCTTGTCCTTTTCACCTTTGTGTAGTGGGTGTCTAGATCAACAGCTGCCCTTTGCTCAGGAGTCTTTGCCTTTAGGAAACGGATTGCAATAGAAACTACTCGAAGATCAAGCTGCAAGAAATTGATAACGGCATCAAATCCTTGATGAAAACTACTCATGTCACATAAAGATGAGAGATATGCAAACTAAACACAATGCCAACAGTTTGAAGCAGGAGATTCCACCTGCTACAGTGTTCTATCTTTACCAACATGAGACTACTCGTGTTCATGTTAAAAGATAAAAACTCACATAGGTCAAAAAAGACCTTTCCTGGTCATCTTCATTAGTGTGCCTGACTGTTTCCAAACTAGTCATGATTGCACATTAATATGCATACTTAAAAAAAATGTCACTTTCGAGCCCTGAAAAATCTATTGGACTTCACATACTGAAAGAGACAACGATTGACCAGTGCCCACATTGAACAGTTTGATGTCACAATTCAACTCAAAGCAGGCTGAATGGATATTGAGGGTTATGAACACAACTGATGTGCTACCAAAGGTCACGTGCTATACCAATACCCACACATCTATTGATGAAAATGTGAAAGTAAAATGTGCTTTTGATAATACTAACTGTCAATGCATCAATTACTTTAGCAGTTACCATATTTCTCATAGCAGAAACTCCTTGGCACTGGCAACCATAATATTTTGCGGCAAAAACTTTTCAAAGTAAATGAAAGAAAACCAACGACTAAAGTCATGATTCCACATTGATTTGGATATAGTACCAACAAGAAGCATCGGGAAATTATGAAGTAAAATTGCATCCATGAAGTCCTTTTGGCAGCACATCTTAATGATAAGCAAAGATATTGGCACAATTTTGCATTACCTGCCCATGATCCTTAGTGTGCTCAAATGCTTAACAATTAATCATCGACCTTAGGCCCTCTCAAGCAAACGGCATCAATCTTATGCCTAACATGGCCATTTATACCAACAAACTCAAAAATGATGCCTGGCCTTTAGGAAGTTCACAAATTTGAATAAGAACCAACTAGAGCTTAGGTGGAGGGTTTTAACAAGCCACTCCTAAGAGCTTAATTGTCACCTAAACGAGGAGTGTTAGACTGGTTTCAGATTAACATTGTTTGAATGCTATTATGAAAGGAGGAGAATGATAACTTCAGAAAAAAGAAAACTACAGAAAATAATATATAATCAACTCCATTGACTGGAGTTTTCAATATACAAGTTTGAATGTGCAAATTCTCCATGGCAACCAAAAAGAGAGTCATATTCATTATGGAGAACTTTTTTCAGTCGGCAAAGAAAAGAAGATGGATATTTTACCCTTGGAAAGCATTGAAAACCCCCACCAGTAACATTAAGCAATGCCAAAGATAGAACCCTTTCTGGCACCATCGATGCTAACTTACAAGCTATCATAGCCCCTGTTTCAGCAGCAGCAAGAGAGTTATGAAAATTAACTAACCAAGAAAACATTCAACAAATATGAAGTATATTTGAGTGTGAAGAACATGGCTTGCAACCTTGAGTTCTAGTTGAAGTTAAAATAAGCATCTGCAAAATAAATAACCTTTCTAGACATTCCTCCACAATATTTTAGGGAAAGAAAAAAAAAGAGCAATTTTATGCAATCCTAAAAGGCAAAGTATTTCATTTCAATGGCAATTTTAAAACATTAGTACAGATTCATTACATTACATGCAAGAGAATCCTTTGAGATTGTGGACTCACCCATGGAATGGCCAATTACATGTGCTTTTCTCCAGCCCAGATGATCCATTAGAGCAACTGCATCTTTTGCCATTATTTTTGTTCTGCACCCAACAAAAGGAAAATGCTTTAGATGCCAATAAAGCTTACAACCGGACCTTATAGGGACAAGCGATTGGAGGCAGTACAACTTTGACAGATACTCAACCAGTCTATCGTGTTGGTCAAGAAAAAAGTCAAGTTTTTAGCTAATGAAGCCTAACTATATTTGTTTTGAGGTTGTTATCATTTTCTTGGATCTTCATTCAATTCTCTCAGCAACCAAACAGAGCAAGAACTCAAGATAAGCATACGATTAAAGGAAAAGGGGGACAAGAAACAAACAATTGGAAAACAGATGCAGATTGAAGAGGTCAACTTAATGCCATTTAACACAAAAAAAAAAAGTAGCCCCCCTAGAAATGAAAGATGCATAAAAATTCACATGGTGGTCAAAAAGAACTAGCAAAACTAGAATCAGGAAACTTTGCCGAGCTGAAGCGCAAATGGAAGCTAAAAAAAAACATCTGGAATTAATGCTAAAAGGGAAGAAAGCTGTTGGCCAGGGCCAAAAGGCAACATTTTTCAGAAAAAGAAAAATATAATAATCAAGAAAAAGGGTTTATTGCCTTTGATCACAAACAAAACTGATTAGAACACACATTCTTTGAACTTTCAAGATAAGACGTGGAGAAGAAAATCAAGAAAAAGGGTTTATTGCCTTTGGTCACAAACAAAACTAATTAAAACACACATTCTTTGAACTTTCAAGATAGGACATGGAGAAGAAGCTCACGTATAATGGGATTTCTTGGTGGGAACGGAGCTCCTACCCACCCCGCGATTATCAAACGCGCAGACCTCGATCCCATCACCACCCTCATTGTCGGCTCCGTCGCCTGCACTCCGATCAGCGGTCGTCAATTCATCGTCGTTGGGCACCTGAGTCCCTGAAAGCCCCTTTATTTGCGGACCCCAAGAATCATGGGTCGCCGCCAATCCTGACCGACAAATTGCATTTCGATAAATAGACCCCAACAGAACAAAAAACAAAAACAGATTGGATCCAAAAATATGGGAAAAAAATAATAAGAACCTTCAAAATCCAATTAAAGCAAAAGAGAAGGAGAAAGAAAGAAAAATGTTAATTGGCTATAGCTACCTATGATAAGGAGGACCTTGGTGGGTCCACGACCGTAGGTTCTGTAAAAAATGCGTATGCCATTGTCTGAAGCTCCTGCTTCATGCGGATTGGTCTGTTGTTTGAGGACTTCGCAAAAGGGCATCCTCTTTATCTTCTCTACAGCCTATCTGGTTTGGTTTTGTTTTGTTTCTTCTTAATTATTAACAAAGAGGTTATTTTTGTTCTTTGACTCTTTCCTTCAATCTCTGGGTTCTAGATAAACAAAAGAAGAAGAAGAAGAAGAAGAAGAAGAAGAAGGAATTGAATAAATAAAAAACAGAGAGAAGGAAAAGGACTAGTTTTTTGGAACCGCCCACGCATAAAAATGAAATATTACAATAAATGTGCAAGCAGAAAAAAAATTATATATATATATATATATATATATTATATATATAAAGAAAAAGGAATTAAGACACATGCGAAGAGGGCGAACCAGTCGGCGCTGGCAGATGATAACTAAATGGAAGAGTTGCTGTCGTTGTTGGAGTTGCGGTAATGCGGTGCCATGCCATGCCACGTACGCTCATAGACAGACAGGGAGGGAGGGAGGGAGGGAGGGAAAAGGGTGGCTGGCGCGGATTTGTTGGGGTCAATGGTCAATCCCCAGCCAATTAAACTTGTGCTATTAGATAATGTTGTTTAAATAAATATTAAATTAACCATAATTAACACTTAATATTGAGTGATGTAAATTTACATTTAACACCGTTCAGTTGAACATAATTACTTAATTTTTTTTTTTTTAATGTCTCATTCTCTCTCGTCTCCTGAAACCTCTATAGACGTTGTTTTTTTTTTTTTTACCTTAATATTTCATGACAATAATAATATTGCCCCGCACGAAAATGGCTTTCGCTTTGTTTTTTTTCTGTCACACCTCCTTTCTTAGACTAATTCAAAAAAAAAAAAAAAGAGAAAATATTTATTATTTTATGGAATAATATGACTGTAGATCAATGTCAGATTTTGTAATAATGCGCATGCTGTTTTTGACTTTTGCTTGGACTATTTGTGAACCTTTTGTGGCTCGCGGTTGTGGATTGTGTGGCGTGAAATTGTCTTCCTTCCTTTTCTTTTTTTTTTTAGTGAAAATTCCAGTGAATTTAAAAATAATAAATTTAAATAAACATAATTAATTTTATATTATAAAAAATATTTTGTATTTAATATAAAAATTAATTCGGACTTATTATATTCGAGTTTACCTGATTAAACCTTTTTTCCTTTTTAGTGTAAACTGTCACTACATCAGAAAGCACACGAAATGGATTGAAAAGGGACAGAACACCCAAAAGATGCATTTACCCTTTGCTCAAAGTTCGTTTGTTGAATTTGTGGCATTTGCCGTTATCTCTGAAGAGGAATTGAGTATTACGAGCGATATTTAAGGAACTTCCACGCTCGAGTCCCCGCATCACCCAATTATTTGGCGTCTGGCGCCTGCCAAATTTGACATGATTTATTTTTTATGCGATCGTGATTGGGTAATTGTATTTCCCGTCTAATTAATTATTCCTCCTGATTTGTTTCTGATAATAGAGAGCTGCAGATTCATAAAATTATCATGATTAACAGTCTCTTAATTTTAATTACCTTGTTAATTCATGTAAATAAAGTGTAAACATGTTTTTTTTTTTTTTTTGCTTTTCTTTTCTTTTCTTGTTGTGGAAGTACAATTAATAACCGTCCTAACAGATCAAAATGTACATATATTTAAGCTATTCTAGTCCAATATCTTCACTTGATCCAACCGAATGAATTACATGAATTTCAGACCACATAAATAGAAATCATGTATCTTGCACTATTTTTTTATTTTTTATATTTTTATTTTTACCTATGGTTCAATGGGAGCTATACTATTAAGATTAAGGATCAGGCAGGTTTACTACGTAATTAGAGTAGCATAATCTAACTTCATATTAACGATTGCATGGACTGCTTTGCGTTGATTCTCCAAAGACTTGGAAGATGCTCGCGTATCCGTATCAGCAAAAATTGCAAAGGGGGTCAGTTGAATAAACGAAAATTTCTATTCGATGCTCCACCCCCCCCCCCCCACCCACAAAACTCCCACCGAAAAAAAAACAGAGAGAGAAAGAGAGAGAGAGAGAGAGAGAGAGAGAAAGAAAGAGTCACGCCCTTAAGATATTAAACCAGCAAAAGTACTAAAAAACTTGATATTTTGCCATTTTTTAAAAAACCAAACAACGTATCGTCCTTTCGATCCCATAGACGAGCTTATAATAATACTGCTGATAAGCTTATAAATGAGACTGTGAAGCAGCTCATAAACTGGCTTACAAATTTATGGCTCACAAGCTAGACGGAGGCTGTGCCAACGTGTTTTGTGATTTCGTTCATACGTTAACTAAGCTAAATCGAGTTTTTGGTTCCTAATTAGAGAAATAGACAAAGTTTCACAACGACTCTTACCGCATGAGTCCACTACATCCATGCTATATATATATATATATATATATCCTAATAGAGAGACCTTCGTGCCCCCTCTGTTGGGCAAACTCAATTCAATACAGTAAAGTTTTTGGTCAAAGACAAAACGTAATTCAATGATATATATATATATATATATATATATATATCATCCGTGTACCCAAAAAAAAAAAAAAAAAAAAAACAACATTTTTGTTCGATAAGATTCAGCCAGAGCCACGCATCCAAGCACTCACTTGAAAAAGACATCGTCCATCTAATAAGATTGGATAAGTTTCGTTCCCACTGTCCCAACTTATACAGAGTCACTTCTCATATTCGAAATCAGAGTTAAATTAGAATTTTTTTTTTTTTTTTTGGAACAACGAAGACATTTAATCCCATTGAAGAAAAAGGGAAACGTAAAGCCAACGAGGAAGATACTGTGGTCCATGTGCATTTATGAGGGGCTATGTCATGTAGCGACGGACGTGCATTGAGACTCTCACTAATTGATAATGCTGGCATTTTGGAATGAGAATTCAACTAGCGAGCCAGCCAGCCAGCCATTCAGACCTCACCCCACATGAAAATCTTCGTTTTCTCGGTTTGGCGAGTCAAAAACTTGGTTCTATATGTTTGAGACTTCCCATAAGCAAACGAGCGCGCACCATGGGAACTGAAGATTCAAGCTTTTGATTTGGACACAGAGACAAGTCGCTAACACGTTCAAGTGTTTGATTTACATGCAAAGACAAAATGCGTGAACAACCACAACGAAAACAGAACAGCCTGGAGCATAGAGAAGTATCGCACTACAAGAAAACGGTGAGAACTGAGAAGAGCTCCTGATGGCACATGTACAGTGGAGCTCTGAAAATTCACAATTTGGGACAGCAACCAAGCGAAAAGACTTGCAAACACGCTCTTTCTTTAATAGACATGCTCCTTACATTTTAACCACTCCGTTTTTAAATGAAGATGCTCTTTACTCTCCAGGATCCTGCATCTATGGCAAGCTTATGGACAACGTCCTGCAGCCTCCACGTTCTAGTCAACCACCTTGATGGAATACTAGTTTAGGGTCCATCTTCTTGTGCTAAAGCAAAAAGAAAAAAAAAAAAAAAGGACAGTGTATCATTCACATTTATAAGTTGCCAAAGAATAAAGGGATGATCATCCGGAGCCCTCCCCGAGGGGAGGGCAACCCAAACAGAGCTAGAGAAACTTACTACTCAAAATAAAGCCTTGAAGCAAGCTCTGGGCTTTCTCTGCCTGTTCTGGGGTGCCTGAAATTTGAATGATTTTCTCTGTTACATCTGGCCTATCTTCTATGAGGGTTACATTGGCTCCTGACAACTGTTCCATAATGCATAGATCAATTAGATTTTCTTCCTGTGAATTTATCAGAGATGAATAAGATCAGGCTCCAAGGGTAGCGAACCTCACTAATCTGTGCAAGCTTGCTTCTTGACTTTGCTATAAGCTTGGGAACTGCATAGTCTGGTATGACCACTTCAAGCGTACTCCTAGTGACAAGTGGTTTAGGTATTCTAAAAAGGAAGCAAAGGCATTTGTCACAAAGAATATACACCATCAGGTACATTTTAAAGCAGACATCAGAAGGCCCTCATATGACTGGTATAATACAAAAAAAAGCATGGCAGAAAACGTCTAAATCTTCTACCTGCTGATTGAAGTTGGCACATCTTCACAGCGTTCGCTATCATTTTGCTTCACTGTTTCCGTGCTGGACACTCCATCCTGCCAAACAATGGTTTATCAATTTTTTCATCTAGAGGGAACCAGGATAGCATTCTTTTTGAAAGCTTCCCCTCTCTACTATCCTAACCACTAGATTAGGAAGGACACATGCAATGGTGTCTCCATCATATCATTTCCTTTTGCATCATATTCACTCCATACTCCTTTCCTACTTTCTCCCTCCACACCTTACTCCCCTCCCACAACCACACACCCCCCCCCCCCCACAAAAACCCAAGAAAAAAAAAAGGAAAAAAGGAAATAGATAAAGCAACCAAGGTCCTTTTTTTTTTCTTTTTTTTTTGGCTGTTTAGAGCAAGTGGTTTTGGCACAACTCCTGCAATTGATGGACTGTATCAGGTTAATGATGATCAAAATTAAAGGTTATTGCTCACAATACACAAAAAAGGTCCAGCAGGAACTCCAAATGGAATAGGCATCTGCTATATCTGGGTAGCAAAATAATACAACAATGTAATTTTACTCAGAGAGATCAAAAAAGCTAAGATATCTGAGGCTAAATTTCGTTAGTTATCAAATCCAATGTTTTGCAAAGGTAAAGGAAGTAAAATAGAATAAGCAGGGGACCAACTGTGCATGTGGAAACAACTGATCTCAGAGAAGGGCAAAAAAAGAGTAAGATGAAAGATATTTTCTTTTCTCTCTTTGGCCTGTGGGTAAAGATGAAAGACAAAACCAAGTAAGCATCCTAAGTCCCTTAATCAATTACCTTTGAAGATTGAGTTGTTGCAGCAGATAGCAAATTACGACTGGCTACAGATGCCGGATCACCATTACTGTGACCTTCACGAGCCACAGCCATTTTATTCGGAGATACTACCTCCACTCCTAAAGCACCCCCAACAGGTCCAGTTGCAGTAGTTGGTGGTGGAGTACCCATTTGAAACAATTCCTTGTATTTGAAACTTCGTAGTCTTGAGGTCACTTCCATAAGAGCATCTCGAGCTGCAGTTATCTCCCCCTCAATCTGAAGAGAACATCAATGTTGATCAAATAAAAAGACTGTAATTTATTCCTGCATAGAAGACCTTATGGATTCTGGGGTTACAGATTCGTGCTTTTCCCCTTGTCACAATGGCTCAAGTGGCAGACTAAGTGTCAACATTATAAACGTTAACAAATGTATGTTTTCTGAATTGTCCACAACCCATGCTCTATAAGCATTAAAAAGTGTCAGCCAGAGGTCGCAAAATACTTCAGTCTGTCTTAACTTAACCAGTAAGTTACAGAGAATATCAATCAGAAATAACATTAGCCTATGCACTGTGTAAGACAAGGTCAACCATTATGAAACAATTACAGAACCCAGGGTTCAGTCAGGACTGGTTACCAATACCATAGAGTCCAGGGACCAACTATCTGAAACATTGTAAAAACAAAGTATTTAACAAATTCTGCCTTCATGAAGCAAGTTAAGTGGTCAACCTGTACAAGCTCATCTGCCCCAGATACACAAGCAGGATGTTCCTTTGGAAGGATCTGTATTTTAGCACCAGTTGATCTTTCCATCTCAAATAATGATCCATCTCTTCCCTCAAGACATTCAATATCAAAGGCTGGGACAAGTAACCTAGTTGTGATTGTATGGTCCTTGTCTGAAACAAGATCAACAATGTGACTTTGAATGTGCAACAGAGCTTCTTGTGCAGGAAACAGCTCGTCATCAGGACCCTAAGTATAGAGCCAAACCAAAATAAATCAAGAACTTAAAAAGAAAAAATGTTGCATCACTTTGAAGGATTTTAATTTGGCGTTGAGGGCGTTTTGACGAAGTTTAAAAAGTAAAATGACATAAGTACAAGGAAGAAACATATATGCTGCAGAGCAATTGTCTCTACATGAAAGACCACTCACAGAGGAAAACAAAAAAGTGAGTGACAGAATTAATAATAAATCAGTTAGTAACAAAACTGAAAAAAAAAAAAAAGGTGCTCACCTCTTCAGAGGAAATTATTATTATCTGTTCCTCAGACCCAGATACAGGATCCAGAACCTTCACATCCACACCAATGTCATTTTGAAGCAATTCTACTATGCCCTCTGACTCCCCAACAACTCTGTTAACCTTCTCAATTGGACAGAGCATTCGAAACACAAGGTCCTCACCGTAAAATGGTTGCACACCATCAGCTGTGATATCATCCCCAGCCTCAACTGGAAAACCAGACTGGCGTGAAGAAGAGTTACTGTCTCTATAACTTGTTGAAGATAGTCGTGAAGCAAAAGAAGGACCATCTATAGATGATCGACGTGGTGCGCTATTCATGTGAGGCATATAATCCTCATCAGGAAAAAAGCGTCCATGGAAATGACTGCGATCCCGATGCTGACTCTCCTTCAAGCGTGATGAGATGATAGCTATAGCATTTTTCACATTATTGACATCACCCACAACCTGTCAGACATACACCGTGTATTAGGCTCAGAACACCATAGCTTCACATTCATGCAGTTAAAATCAATGTTTTTTTTTTTTTTTTTTTTTTTTTTTTTGGGATCTTTGTTTATATGTGCTACAGGAAAGTAAAATTCCTTAATTCACTAATTCAGACAAGAAACAAGATATTTACGGAGTACCAGACCCATCAATTGAACAGGAACCTAGCATTACGGATACATCTTGCTTTACGTTTATTTACCAACTTACTTGCATAAAGCAGAATCAAGCAAAAGGAAAGGTGGGGCATTGACTCTTATTGTCCTCTATGCAATGATTCAGGGAAGACAAATCTTTTATACTGCAAGGCCTCCCCCAGAGAAAGAGAGAGAGAGAGAGAGAGAGATTTAACCAGAGCTCCAACTGACTTGATAAATGCAAATATATAATTCTTCAAACTATGATTACCGGTGAAAGGTGCCAACAAAAAATTCAAAAGTGCCAATGGCTTCATAGAAATAAAAGGTAGTATAAAGAGCTAGTGCTGGCTCTGAAGGCACAGATGCTTAAGTTTGAACACCAAGAAATAGCAGTAGTGAAACCAAGGAAGTATGCATTCTTTAAAATACAAACACGGATAATTCAACTCCCAATGACAAGCCAGTTAACTAGAGACGACCATCAGAAAACAGACAGCATCAATTGCAACAGCTATAATACTCAAAATAGACCAATGCTTAGAGCAAAATGCAGTTATAAATTCTTGTTCTTAAAAAAACGAAAAAAAAAATTTCCCACGTTCATCTTTTCAGTTAACCAGTACACTCCAGGTTGGCTCAGCTCAACAGTTTTATAAGAATATATGGCAAATATTAACTGCCAAACATTTGGGTAACTTCATTGCATTAAAAGATGAAGGGGATCATTTATCCAGCACAGTAAATCCTCTGCATCAAACCTTCGGTTTCATCAAACAGCAAGTCCCACGCATGGATATAACATAGCTCACAGTCACAGAGTCACAGGGAAGCAGCATTGTTCAGTAAGTAAATTTAGGTAATGGTGTGTATGAGAGGGCCGAAAATTTAATGAAGACAAAACCTGAACAATCTCTTCAGACATAGAGACACAGCGAGGCAAAGTATGATCTCTAGGCAAAATCCTAATCTGGGTCTTTGTCTCAATCCTCATTTGTTCAATAATCTTGCCTCCTTTACCCAACAAACAACCCACGTGCATTCTAGAAACCACCAATCTCGTAACCACTCTATTTCCACCTCCACCGACGCCACCTCTGACCCCATACTCATCCTCCTCATTGCCATAGCCGTTCATGGAGAACAAGGCATCACTCTCGAGAATCCTTTCGTGAATCAAGAACAGCGCCTCCTGGGCAGGAGAGAAGTTGGGCATTCTCCCTTCGGGGTCCCGTCTCCGGGTGTCGGATATCTCGATGATCCGCTCCTCGTCGCCCGGGATCAGCTCGTGGACATTGACAAAAGCGCCGGTGTGGGCCCTTATGTGTTTGATTATACTTCCGGACTTGCCAATTACGCCGCCGGCTTTCATGTCGTGGCAGAGAATGCGGTAGCTGGTGGTTACAACCAGTGAAGGGTCCTGCTGGGGTTTGGAGGAGGGTCGGTGGCTATTGTTTCCGCCGCCCCCGATGTGTCCACCGCCGCGGTGGCGGGGCGTGTAATGGTGGTTGTTGTACCTGGGCTTGGTCCTAGCACCCATGGTGGGTTCATTGTCATAGTCCTGCGGATGGTCATAGTAGTAGTTCCTCTTAGATCTAGATCTTTCCATATCTCAAAACCCAAGATCAAAAAATAAACGCAAAGGTCAAGTCTTTACAAGCCCCCGCCCCCTTTTTCCTTCTCCCTTCCTTTCCTGATTGTCAATGTTCAAGATTTCACCGCGTTGGGCCGTGGGGGGTCTAGGGTTTGAAGTTTGTGCCCTTCTGGTCTGATCTGGGTCCTCTTTTTTTCTTCCCCCCCGCCCTTGATGTCTTCCAGGGGAAAGTGAGAGAAATGCTCGTGTTTTGTTCCTTGTTGTTCTAAGCCTTTTTTTGAGACTTGAAATCCCGGAAAAGGCAGCTGCCTCGGGAGTCTGCAAGATCCATCAACTGAGCAGGCCGACGGCTAATCCAAACCACCACTTAAAGGTTTGGATGCTTAACTTGAAGATGCAAGTGCTGCAGCGTCGTTATATGCTCCTGCTCTACAACCCCTACTTAGCTTGCGGTCCTTTGTTTCTTTTTATTTATTCATTTATTTTATATTAAAAGGTAATCAATATCATTTTTAATATCAAAAAAAATTAAATGACCTCACTTTACTGAGTCTTTGGGGTTGGGGGGGGGGGGAATCACACAACATTTAATTTTCTTTTTTTTTCTTTTTTAAAAAAAAAACAGAGATGGAGAGAGAGAGAGAGAGAGAAAGAGAGATTATAAGTATTAATAAGAGTATTTTTTTTTTTGTGCATATATCATCTTATGAGTGTATATTTTATTATTTAGCACATTATCATGCGATTGAATTGAAGTCTTTTAATTTTAACATTGGTTGTGGAGGGAATCATAAGATAACATGTAATGGATAAATAATATGGTAAAGGGATTAAAGATAATCATGAGTCATGTGAAAAATTCTCGAGATTTAAATCTTCTTGATTGGCCTTAAGTTAAGTTACGAGGGCACTTGTAGTATATATTCAATTCAGTAATCACCCTAATCATCTTTTTTTTTAAAAAAAATATCTTTAGCATAATAATAGACGGCGGCTATTTAAAAATTATTATTTGTTTATTACTGCACTCACTTGCCTGATTGTTACTTCTTTTTTAATTATTTTTTTGTTTAATCTTTATTTTTTATTTTAAGTCTCAACCCTTTTTTCTTTTCTTTTTTTTCTGTTTTTCTTTTTTTAACACAAACTCTTGACCATTAAACAACGCTTTTGAGTTGCATTGACATCACTCATGTCATCGTTTGCGAATGAAAAAATTTGAGGACCAAACGCATCTCAGTCTTGGGTTGGGGGGGGGGGGGGGGAGGATGATTACTCTCTTCTGCTTTTGCTTATTGGCCCCCATATTTTTAAGCTACGTAGGTAAGACTTATTCTCGTTTTCATTAGACAGTTTCAAAAAGGCTCTTCTTCTGTGGCTCAAAGGACCTTGTTGACTCCCCCACCTGAGCTATGGTGTTAGAGTCTCTCCTCTCATTGGAAGTTGCATCGAAGTTTCCGCCCCCTCCAACCCCAACAAAAATTAGAACTTAAAACAATGAAAATTAAAATCTACATATTTAATTATCGGAGGGAGTAGTACATAATTTTAACATGATAACATGTGAGAATCATAAATGTCATGGACATTTTCAATTGGACCATAAGCCCACTTACATCAGTTCTCGTAGATCCAAATCCTTCGAATTCTATCCATCTAGCCCCTCGTCCTTTGGGCACAAGCCCATTCAGTCTGCCTACTTCAGTTCCCTACTACTAACCCCTTTCAAAGTCAGCCTTTTACCATTGTCGATACCATTTAAAGATATTTAATCAGAGTCAATTATGAGAAAAAATTAAAAATAAAAAAATAAAAAAATCGAGCACCTTACACACACACACACACACACATATTTTTTGTTTTTTTTTTTTTTTTTTTTTTTATTTATTTTGGCTTACAAGTATCTAATACAATTTAGACCCTCAGCTTGGCCTCGCCAATTTATTTTTATAAAACTACATTAGACTCCAAAATTGATCTAAATCTAAATCCCCCAGTACCCTTCTTCAGTCTTATTGGCCATTAACTTGTTTTTTCTTCTTAATTTTTTCTACTTACCATATTAAAAAGTTAGTATTCTTTTTCTTTTTCTTTTTCTTTTTATAATATCTTAATAACTAACTATCATCAATTAACTATTTTAGTTAGCATTAGATGCAAATTTATATAAATTTTAATCTTATTCAAACAAAAATAAAGATATTTAAATAGTTTTAATCATCAACAAAAGCCACACTTAAACACTTATTGTAATGAAATGATTAAATATATTTTTCTAATCTTCTTACATCAATCTATGCAACACTTTTTTTCAAGAGATTTGTAAATAGAAAAATGAAAAATACATACCCTAGTTGAGTAAAAATAAATAAATAAATAAATAAAAGCACGCTGTATTATCATGGCCAGACGGTGAAGTAATCTACATAATACAATACCCAATGGAGAGAACCATTCTCTTCAATAAGCAAAAGATCAAATGACTTTAGCAGCAGATCAAACGGAGGAGTTCAATCCAAGAATTTTCTATGACAGGCATGAGATTTAAGGAGGATTCGCTGGCTAAAGTTTTTGGTCGGTTGAAAGTTGAATCGCTTGTCAGATGATAAATTCTATTTATCTCAGATTGATATCTATGAGGTTGCAGAACTTTCTTTTTCTGGGTTTCAGTTTTACACTCTCCCCACCCCTCCCCCCCCCCCCCCCCCCCAAAAAAAAAAAAAAAAAACCTATTGCACGTTCAGCCTTTTGAGTTTCACGACTTTTCATTTTTCAAACAATCAATTTTAATGAATATTAATTTCCATCAATAAGTATTCCTCTATCTTCACATTTACTCAAAACTAAACATGAAAAATAAATAGTGAATTTATATTTACATCAACTGCACATCCATTTTTTCAAGATAAAAAGAATTTAGAATAAAAACAAAATGCTCTAAAATAATAATAATAATAAAGTATGGCACATGCAAGACCTTTGTCATAAGCTATAGTTATATAATCTCGTTGTGTTTTCTTCGTATTTTAGACATGACACAAATTCAAAACGCTGTTTTGATTAATATAAATTTCCCAATCACGAATCATCTCATGAAGACTTTTTGTTTTTTTTTTTTTTTTTTTTTTTGAGGGGGGGGAGGTAAAATGCAAATTACATCTCATAAAATAGAATCACGACCCTTATTTATGGATTTGAGGAAGATAAAGTTCACTTTTGTAGTCAATTAAGCTATCCTAACTCTAAATATGTACGGTCATATAGCTTATGATTATAATCATTGATGTGAATTTCATGTGAACTTATTGTTAATTCTTTTTCATGATCAAAATGTTAAATAAACTCTTTACATTTCTAACCTTACTTGTCGATCTCCACGAGAATATTATAAATTCTAAGTTGCAATGGAATTTTAGCTTCTGAAGTGTGTGAGCTTCAATTGTAATCTAATATTAGCCGCCGACTAAGCTGCATGTACATGAACAGAAGATTTAACGATTTCGTAAAAATGCATGTTAATGATTTCAAGCTAGTGGCTCAATCTCAACGGATGGGCAAAGTGTAAATGTACTTGTATTTTTTTCAACTGACTCGGACAACTGGGGTGATCTGTTCTTCTTTGTTCTTTAGCTGAGCAATTTTATTGGCTAGACTCAAATCCGTTGCAGCAGCTGCTTTTACTTACTCGGGGCTGGAGGCCCATTTTTAACATGCACTCGAAAACCCCACCTCCAAAAAATGTCGGCAGGGCAGAGACATGAGACATAGAGGCGATGGAGGGGGGTTGATTTGTCGGCTGGAGGCAGAGGCAAAGGAAGTGCCTTGATTCTTCTAGCTGGCCGCCGCCGTTTCCCTTTTTCTCCTTCAATCCTAATCAAACCTTCTTCGATCGACGACCAAAGGTAGTCCTCTCTCTCTCTCTCTCTCTCTCTATGCGCATCTGCTTGTTGTCTATTTGGGACGTGGCTGGGAATGGAGGAAGAAGTAAGCTAGAAAATGAGGGAAAGAGAGGGAAAAACTTGAGAAAGACTAAACTTTGGACTTTTTTCATTTGTCTTCTTATATATCATATGAAATGATAGGCTAAAGAATTCCCCCTTTTCAAATTGCCAAAGATATAGTGCCCCTAGCAGCTTGTTAAACTGATAAAATTCTGAAGGGGCATGTTACTGCCAAAATTGTTGAATTTGCTTTCTTTGAAATTTAATTGAAGGGAAAAGAGTTTATCGTGAAATCGGCTTCGAAGTCAGGACTTCCTTCAGCCCGTTGGAGATATTAATATATTTTAGCTACAATGTGTTAATTAAAGGTTTCTTTTCTTTCACTTCAGGTCGTACCATAAAAAAAATTCATTGCAAGAGTCCATTCAAAAATGGCTAGCTTAGCTCCTCTAAGCATGGAAAACCAATTATTTCAAAGCATATTTGCATCTGTGCTAAAGGGTGGATGGAGCCATCGCTTGAGTCCCAAGATTAGTTGTCATCTTACCACAACAATCATTCAACACGTGCTGCTGCAATTCTCCCTCTATGGCCGAGGCCCTTCTCTTTCATGGGCATTCTTCAGATGGATCGAATCATCAATTCCTAACTATAAGCACTCATTGCAATCTTCATGGACAATGATTCATGTTTTAACAAAGCACAAACACTACAAGATGGCACAGATCTTGCTTGAGAAGATAGCTTTCAGGGATTTCTTGTCAACTCATTCGGTTTTGAATGCTTTGGTGAAGACTCATGATGACTCAGATGTGAATTGTCATGTTTTGAGTTGGCTTTTGATAGTATATGCAAATTCCAAAATGACCCAGGAGGCTATTCAAGTTTTTGAGCAAATGATGGTACATGGATTTAGGCCACATTTGCATGCTTGTACTGTGTTATTGAGTTCTTTGGCAAAGGAAAGGTTATGTGACATGTTGTGGAAGGTGTATAAGAAGATGGTTAGAATTGGGGTTGTAGCAAATATTCATGTCTACAATGTGTTGATTCATGCATGTTCTAAGTCTGGGGATGTTGAGAAGGCCGATAAATTGCTGAGTGAAATGGAATCAATGTGCACTTTTCCTGATATTTTCACATACAACACATTGATTTCATTGTATTGCAAAAGGGGTATGCACTATGAAGCTTTATGCGTGCAACATAGGATGGAAATGGCTGGAATCAGTCCTGATATCGTTACTTATAATTCTCTTATTTATGCATACTGTAGAGAAGGTAGGATGAGAGAGGCCGTGAGGCTCTTCAAGGAAATTAAAGATGCTGTTCCCAACCATGTCACTTACACTACTTTGATTGATGGTCATTGCAGGGTAAATGACCTTGACGAGGCCTTGAAATTGCTGGAGGAAATGGATACAAAAGGGTTACATCCCAGTGTTGTTACATTTAATGCAATTTTGCGCAAGCTGTGTGAAGGAGGCAGAATGAGAGAAGCAAATAAACTCTTGAATGAGTTGAGTGAAAGAAGGATTGAACCTGATAATGTGACATGTAATACATTAATTAATGCCTACTGCAAGATAGGAGATATGAGGTCAGCTTTGAAAGTGAAGAACAAGATGGTGGAGGCTGGACTGAAGCTGGACCCATTCACATACAAGGCATTGATTCATGGATTTTGCAAGGTGAAGGAGATAGAAAGGGCCAAAGATCTCTTGTTTTCCATGCTTGATGCTGGATTTTCTCCTAGTTTTTGCACCTATTCATGGCTTGTGGACGCCTATTGCAATCAACACCATGAAGAGGTGCTAATTAATTTCCCAGATGAGATTGTGGAGAGAGGCCTTTGTGTTGATGTTTCAATGTACAGGGCACTAATTAGGAGGTTCTGCAAGGGAGGGAGAGTTGACTGCGCTGAAAAGGTGTTTGGTCGAATGCAAGAGAAAGGTTTATTGGGAGATAGTGTTATATACACTAGTTTGACATATGCATATTGGAAACTAGGGAAGGCAAATGTTGTTTCCAATTTGTTAGATGAGATGTATAAGAGAAGGCTGATGGTTACTCTTAAGATATATAGAAGTTTGAATGCTTCTCATGCTGGTGACAATAGTACCTTAAGTCTCTTTTGGAATCATCTGGTTGAGAGACACTTGTTGTCAAAGCAAGTATTGAAAGATATTCAGCAGGTTACCCAAGGGGCTGGTCTAGCAACCTTCAATTTGCCGATGCTGCCCCATAAAAAGGATCCCAAAGGGAATAAGATATGTTGTAATGTCTAATCAAGCACTGTCGATGAAGGCCAATAATTACAATCACACCACCTCTAGCTGACAACTTATTTTATTTTTCTTCCATATTATCAAGCTTAGAAAAGGATCTATGAAAAGTAAGGTAAACCCTTAAATTTAACCTTTGAATTAAGTGACTCTTCTGCAAAGTTATAGTTGCATTTGCAATTATTTTCCCAACACTGAAATGATGGTGCGTATCTTTATTCTTCATTAGGATCATGAGAAATAAACAAGGCATAGAACTTCCCATCATAAGAGGAGGTATTCTCAGCATTTGAACTCTGTATCCGTTGTGTCCTCTGTTTCTCATTTCTTTATGTGTGTCCTAGATGTGCTGCTGTTTATAACATTTGCTGCCAATGCTGGTGCAAGTCAACAATTTAATGACAGGATACCGGTTTGCACCTTTCAGTTGCAAACTAACCAGAAATATTTTCTTTTCTGTTCTTATTCAATGGACAATTTAGTGATTGGGAAAAGAAATGAGCAAGCTTGGAACTGGGCTAAGGCAAGGTCATTCATTCACCTTGTCATATCAGAATCCTAAGGGGTGGGATATACTGGACTGAGCAGGCTTGTAAGTGGATTGAGAGGAGGTCTCTTGAATTCTTACATCATCAACCCCATCATATGGAATTGCCAACTACTACTAGGAGCCTTTGAGAGGCAGGCAAGAGTAGGAGTTTGGAACTTGATTAACTTTCTAATTGCGCAAATCACAAGACAGAAGAGCATCAATATGGCCTCTCTCTTTGCATATCCAACAGGTGCTCAGTTACCCTTGATGCTGTAGATCTCCTTTCATGGTCAAAGATTTTGACTAATCGTTTAATATTCTTGTGTTGCCGAGAACATTTAGGGCTGTTGCCCAACCCATTCTGAATTACCAAAAGGAGCATCTGCATGGTGAATTTAAACAGAAACTTAAGAAAGAAAGCATACACTCTCTACTCAATTCCATTTCTAGATTTTTAGCCAAGCCGTATGTGTTGTTCAGTCTCAAATAAAGCCTAAGTATATACCATTCATCGTTCCTTTTTTTATTATGTCTTTATTTAGGTAGAGTATCATCTGTTTGTTCCTGTTTTCAAGGCCAGATGTCAGTGTCACTTGTAATGTTTCTGTGTAGCATTTGGATGATTTAGTACCTGAACTAGCTCCTTGGGAATTAAATATGAATGCTCTCTTATTCATTAAACATATGAAAAACTTTGAGCTCTTTCTGTGTTTGAAGTTTCCTATCTCCACAGGGTTTGCCTCTTTTGTCATGGATAAAGGAACTTTTCGATGGCTATGAACTGCCTAGCCGCTTTATCGTGTGAAAAAACCATAGAATTCTTTTTGCCCTTTACTTGTAATATTTCTTATCTATCCACCTTCTTCTTAATAATCCCTTTATTTCTTGGACTGAATTTAAAGGACATAAAGTATGTTATGTGATCTTTAGGACCCAATTGAGTCAACCTTAATTATCTGAAACTTGCATGGTTTTCATACAGTTCCATTGCAGTTTGACTACTCAGAGAAGAATCAAGTTTCAAATCTAGAAGACAATGTTGTCCAAAAATGACAAATCCTGGAATATAATAAGCCAGTGGTTCATTGTGGTTTACTCCTTTTTGCTGTTGCTTTTAGCTGTTCTACATTGCAGTGCATTTATGAGGCTACTAATCAGTGATACCATATAGTTTCTTTTGGAAGAATCATTTGTTAGACACCAATTAATATTTTGTGTATTGTTTTTTTTTTTTCAGGGTGTCAAAATTGTTTGAGTTAATAGGGTTGACTCTAACATGATATTGCCATGGTGAGTAAGTAAGAGTTGCAGAACCGTTGTGTATCAACCCACAATACCAGTTCGTGTGGTGTTATCATTAGTACTTAGTTATCAGTTAACATAGGGCTGTTCCTGGATCAAACTATCGAACTGCTTAAACTTGTTATTGCCAAAGCCACATGGATTAGCTCTGATTATGGATGGCAAAAACTGAAAATGCAATGTTTAATTGGAATGCAGCAACGCATTAAATAGGGATACTTATGTATTAATATATAAGAGAAAGATCTTTTCATCATTAGTCACAATGGCATTTTATGAAAAGAATCAAGAACCCAACAACTTAGTGGTATGTATTAGTTTTTCTTTTTTTTTTTTTTTAAATGAAAGCTTGTGGTAGTCAGTTTATGAAGTCAAAACAATGGGTCTCATATGCTTACAACCAATACCATTTGAGTTTGGATGGTCAATAGAAACTTAGGCTTAATAGAACTTATGGCTTGCCTTTCTATGAAGAAAACCTCTTCTTGAGATCCCAAATTGTTAGGTGGTGTGCTAGTGTGGACACAGGGAGCACATTGTTTACTGTTTCTGTCTGGAAATATATTTAAGCCATGTCAAATTTCTATGGCTTATTTAGTATGATATGAGATTCTTTTGATCTCCTAAAAATACTGAATGTCTGCTGGTGGATGATGATGGTGAGAATTAGGTATTGAATGGAAAATTTTAAAGTGCTCAGGCATGCATTCTTTTCTGTGGCTTTTTCCCATTTAATTTTCTGGAAGATTTCAAGGATTTGATCAGGAACACCATTCTTAATTGTCTGAATCATGTTACTTTCACAGCCTCTGTTTTCATTTCTCATCCTAGCAAAGACATCAATAACTGTAATCCAGCCTCTTTTGATGTGAACATTATTAGGAGTAACCTGTCTTTCTCAATATCAATAAATGAATATGTTTTTGCAGATTCATTATGGCTATTTGATGAATTGGTTTTTATAATTGCTGTGCAGCTTCGTGCATCATCAGGTTTTAACTATAGGTGAGATTTGTGCAGTCTTTGGATGCTTTGATCAGGGAGTGACATGCCTCCAAGATACTGTTTATAAAAGTACACTAATAAGAAAACTTAATCGTGGTGCAAGGTCAAATTCTTTTGATTCCTTTAAAACAAGCGCTTCACCAGAGCCTGACAAAAACTGACCTGGTCCTCTTGAACAGCAGTTGTTGGACAATAAAACTTTGTGCTCATTTGGTAAATAGACTCTTTGCTGTTTTAACCTTTCCAGTCACGTAATTGCTCAATAATTCAGATTTGATTGATAAGGTTCCCATGAAATTGAGGCTTTCTGTTCAATTTACATGCTCTTCAGGTAGAGCTGACCAATCTGTTAGATGTAGTTCAAAGAAACTAAAACTAAGTGGGTGGAAATGTCTGCACTGAATCATTCCCTGTCCACAGATGTTCTCCAGTGAGCACGACAGAGAGAGCGTTTGTCTAATTTTTTCCATCAGAATTAGCCTACATTTCTATCCAAATCAAAGTCTTCAGTAAGTCATTGGCCTCATATTCTTTGTTTACCTCCCTATTTCTCTCTCTCTCTCTCCATCTCCCTTCCCCACTATATATATCTTTCCATGTGTAGTTGAAGCACAAAGAATGCAGAGCTTGGTACCAAAGCACTGACTGAGGAATGGTGCTAGCAGAACCTCTCTTTCTTTGATTATTCGTAATTGTGAAGAAATTATTTCAACTTGTTGAGAGAAGTTTCAAGAATAAATCATAAGAGAAAAGTGTAGTTTGAATTCAAAATTTTTTTATCATAAAAATATTTTATATCATATCAAGGAATCGTTAAACCCAAAAGTTTAAGATGTTATGTTATTTCCAAGAAAAGAATGCATCACATATTCCAGCAGTTTTTACTTTCTCAGTCCCCTTTCTTGTTTGTTATAAGTTTTATGGGTCAATGTGTTTTTTATCACTCATACTGCAGGCTCATAATCAATGAAAGAAACACGTTTTTACGTTAAAGATTTTGAGTGAAAATAATTATTTGACTTCCTAGTAGTTTCCAGGCCAAGATCTCTTCTTGATAAGCTGAACTTGCTCTGGTTTCTAGATGTGCTCTTTGGATGAAATTGCAGTGGTAGACATGACAAGGTAGCAAGAAGGGGATGAGATTGGTGTTTCAGTGACCCACAAGGTCATCTACTGTATTTATTGGATTCATATATAAATTTATTTTCACCTTTTTGCATTTTAACAAGTTTAGTCTTACATTTAAAAATTGATAAATTATGCTTTAAATTTTTTTTTTTTTTCATAAATCTAGTCTGTCTTTAAAATCACTAGCAAAAAGGTCATAAATAATAACATGGTGTACTTCTATAGCACAAATGTTGTAGCTAAAATTGTCAGTTTCCTATTCCACCTGTGCCTGATGTATTTCTCATTCTATTATCTTCAGCTTCAAGTTTGGCGTATGCTTTTGACTTTCCACAAGTAAAAGCAGGAAAAAAACAAGTTAATTTTGTATTTTTCTTCTCTGTTGCTGGACTTGAACCTGATATTGTGCCATTTAGTATCAGGTTATGGTTTGGAGAAAATGTCTTGCTTGTCCAGATTTAGTCCGGTATTTAGTAGTCGTTCCTTTCATACAAGTATAAATAACATTCATGAAGAAAGGTCTGTCATGCAAACAATTGCACATAACGGGAGGATTGATGTGTACTCAACCCTCACAAGAAACAAATAAATCAACACGTCAAGAAACCACACCTTCCTATAAAGTTTTAACTGAAAATTTGCATTGCTGCAGAATGATTCCAGGACTGGTATACAATGGGATGTTGGTGTTGCATGTCAAGGGTTTTTTTCCTGGCACGTCAAACTCAAAACACAAGCACAAGAACATTTTGCACGCCTTTTAATTCTTCCTTCTTGTCGTGTCACTCTCTTCTCTCTCAATATTCATCCAAATAAGTATACAGCATGTCATCTTTCTTTGATTTGCGCCTGCTCAGTAAGGCCTTGAGAAGACGTTTACTCTTGCTGGGATATTGATCAACGTCTTTGGGCTTTTCCTTTTCAGCTGGGATATGCATTGAAGCTGATTTTCGAGGCTCTGAAGGATACTGGCAGGATGGAAAGCAAATTTAATGCTTCAGGAGTTTGATAAGGTATTGATGTGTCAACATGTCATTAGTGCTTGCAGATTAGTATGCAATATGAAGTCATCTCATACTCACCCGTTGTTTTGCAGAACTTGGAGTTGTAGGCCTACTGCTATTTGTGGTTGGGGTCGTTGGCCTAGTTCTTGACACCGAACCAGAACGCCAGAGAGGAAAACGATGTGGTGAAACTGTTCGCTTATCTGGATAAATGGCATTGTCAATGGACAGTTGATAGTGTATGAGGAAGAAATTCCAAGAATCATAGGGGCTTGGGAGGTGGAAAAAGGAGGACAAGATTCTAATCTTCAAAATATCATAAAACAAAAGAACCACACAAACCTGGTTGTGTTCTAGGCATTGTGGAAGTAAAGGAAAAAGTCGCAGATCGCTGTGGAGGACGTGAGGAAGGAGAAGGCGAAGGAGATCGCCCCTTTCTGCATTCAATGTAGTTTAAAATTATATGTTTCCCACATAAAGAGTCATTTCAATATGATGACAAATGAAGAGTAACGATTCATACCTCACTGAAGATCTGGGAGTTTCTCTGGCCGAAGGTGCGGGGACTTCTCTGGCTGAAGGTGTGGGGGTTTCCCTAATTGTAGCCCGAACAGCTTATGCAACAGAATGCATTACATAGAAATCAAATTGTGATCTTAAACAGAAACCAGAAATAATACAAACCAGGAGATATCATACCATTCCTAAATTGATGCCAATCATCTTCATCGTCTAAGCTGCATCCATGGTATTTTGACTTAGTACGGGTAGCACCATGCATTGGCTCTCCAGCTGAAATAAATTAACAGATTGTAAAAGATCAAATCATTTGACATATGCATAAAGTCCCAAAGAAAAATACAAATTTGCAGAGATCATGAAACAAAATTTGTCAAAAGAAACCCATAAAAAAAGATAGTTGAAAAAATGAACGACATATGCAAGTATAATCACCTGGCAATATGTACCGTTTGTGATATTTTGGGGTACTTATCACCAATGACTGTTGAGAGAGGCCTTCATGATCCACATACTGTTGGCACGTCCGCAGTCTCTAACATAACAAATTGGATGAAAAATTAGGAAATGTGGAATCTTTAAGCAGAAAGATAAAGAAGTGTTTTTAAGAAGGAAGAAATTGTTGGTATACTAAGCCTTGCATGCCTATAATCAAAAGGGAATCAGGAGAAGGATGAGGTATCTCCATCAGTTACACAAGATATATGGTTAACACTTCCAGTTGACACATTAGCTTTACATCTGAAGTGCAGAATGCACAGGTTTCCATCAGAAACAGGATGTTAACGGTATAATCATAGATGTAAACAAAACACAAGGTGCTTTTCCGGTTTTAAAAAGAAAAACCTAAAGAGATTTCCAGCTTTAAGTCTATTCTGTTCACAGTAAACTGGATTCTGTAATAAAAACCAGAATGAGGTCTGCAAACGTATCACCCTTCAGCCTTTCACCCATTAGTGGATGTCATTAATGATTTGCAAGCTAGTAAATATTTTTGCACTGTGACATGCAGTCGTCAATCCCGCTTACATGCTACTGTGACATGCAGTTGCCAATCCTAAGATGATGTTTAACATAGCACAACAATCAATTTTTCTAGACAACTACATGGGTCAGCTACATCGTCAATTACTTCTACTACCGTAGTTTTGAATCAAAATTTCAAGCTTCTGTAGGGTTTTACATGTGATCCTCAGTCCTTCACTGAAAGCATTTACAAAATACATTTTTACATGAGCATTACAAAATAAATATCATCCCAAGCAGTGAAAAATATAGCCATACCTGTTCAATGCAAGACACACGGAACTCTGTTCCAGAAACTTCATCAACCTTCCCATCTAAGAGATTGTTGACCTTGTATGTTACAGAACCCAAATGGTCCACCGTATTCACAATAGCTTTGATGGCATACTCTTTCAATGTCTCCACCACTCTATTTACACAGAAAAATATCAAACCTTCAGGTGGAAATTTGTATTCAGAGAAAATGCCCCCACTAAAAATATCACGCAGAAAAATAACAGCAATAGACTCACATCTCTTTTTGTTCATCATTTGTGTAGGATAGTTCAAAATATTCTGCTGCTGAGTATAATTGTGTTCTCAAATTCTTTAAGTCCTGAAATAAGCACATGTGGTATAAAAGTGATATTACAACCCTAGTTCAGAACTCGAGACAGCCTTAAGGGAAAAATAGTGTGCCAATATTCAAGTTAAGTACATAAAAATTCAAAGATTATTGGGCTTGTAAAGAGCCTTGAGACAATTATCTCAGAATCTTAATATTTAGGTTCGACTGGGCAGCAAAGATTGCACAATACAAGGCTTAAATAAAACTGGTAGGAAGCTATTCAGGCTATGGATAAGTGCTGAAATTGACAATCATAGTAATACTTTTTCATGTCCAAGTAGATCCCAGGTTTGAGATATCAGACAGACTGTAAAACCAAAAAGGATATATTTTACTTGTTATTTCAGGGACCAATAAATGGGATCTACGCAGACCTACCTTGAGACCATCAGAGAAGAGCAAGCTCTGCTGCATGGAGACTTCATCGTAGTTTGATGCTCCTCTAGAGACAGAAGATGCAGTCATTGTGGCCATTGGGAAGATAACATCGCCCAAAATCCTTATCACCTGCCAGACTGACAATGACAGAAGTTGAATTACAAGCAAAGAAACACAGGCACTGCCCAAATTATTAAGCAAGAAAGCAAGGAAATCAGCATCAGTAGGCCACCAAACTTTTATATTTATCTGATTTCTAGCATATAAGGATGCCTTCTTCTTATTAAGATTGAAATACCTGTTAAACCTACGAGTTATGAATTGAACTTTTCATAAAGAATCAATGAAAGCAGCAGTAATTTTGCTGAAATGTGTACATGAATATGTCACTATCCCCCAGTTGAAAGTCCCATAGTAAAGATTCAATGGAAAAGGGAAAGAGAGACGGACAGTAACACACTTTGACGAGAAGCTACAGCCAAAAAAGGTATCAAAGCACCTACACTCGTCAAAAGAAAGCAAACTAAACAATCAAATCCCCAACAACAATTTCAACTGTAGCAAAAAGGCCCCGCCATTCTTGTCCGAATCTTCACCGATGCTCTCACAATTCATTAAAGAAACCTAAAATCTTCCCGACAACAGTACTCGGAAAAAACAATCAAAAGCTGGAAATCTCCACTTGCTGAGGAAATGAAAAGAAACATTTGGATGAAACAACATCGAGGGTTACCATAACTAGGGCCCAATACTTGCGTTGAGGCACACTTAACTGAAGCCGGAAAAAGCAGACAAAGGAATATAAAAGAAGTGGGATTTCTAAGTGAAATCGAAAGGACTAACCTTAATTCTCCCTTTAGCACAACAGGCTTGGTATTCCTTCCCTCTTTTGGCAGGCGGGAGACTATAAGCCAAGAAGACCCATATCTCCAATTCAATATATATTGACCAGCAAATGGGAATAACAGTGCCCCAGTTGGCAAAAAACGAGCCTAGACAAATGAACTCAGTGTGAACTGATAGGCAGGGAGAGCACTTTTAATGTTAGGTAATGAGAATTTGACTAAACAACAGAAAACGACATCATTAGCTTGATGTTAAATACTTTCCAAAAAAAAAAAGAAAAAGAGAGAGAGAGAGAGAGAGAGAGAGAGATAGAGAGAGAGAGAACAGCCCAGAGGCGAACAAAAAAACACAGTTGTTCAGAAAGAAAGAAGTTGGAGTTGAAAAGAGGAAGAAGAAGCAGGCTTACATGTTAATTTATCAAAAGATTTATGAAATTATAAATTATATATATATATATTTGTTATCAAAAGCTTTAGATTTCTGTCAACGATTAGGAGATTAAAGCATGGGACTGAGACTTTAAATTCCTAGTCAATGAAACGTGCAGGAGACCTTGGCTTCATTTACCCCCCAATCTTTTTTTACGACAAGTTCAACCCTGATGGCGGAGCCCACTTCGTTGTTATGTCTTTTCTTTCTTTTTGTTTTTTTTTTTTTTATTTTAAAAAGGTTGTCTTTTTATGTGTCCCTCACCATCAATTCAGGCGCAACCTAAGATTGGGACATGGGAGGCGGCCCTGAAGGCCCCGAAGAAGAAGAAGGAGAAGAAGAACTCTATATTTTATATGCTCATATATATGATGTGATGTGACTTCCTATGACGTGACTATATTTTGTTAGATGACACGTAGCTAACCCAAAATTGAGAAATAATTTTTCATCCTTGAGTATAAAATGGCGAGTTCCTCTGTGATGATGAAAGAAGAGTGGGACAACCTGCCCCACTGAAGAACGAGAACCCTCCATGCTTGGCCGTTCATGATATGCACTAGGATTACTAGAGAACAGCTTGGAGGAGAAGGCAGAAAGGCGGAAGGGGACGCAATCATTTCACGTGATGAAAGACAACAGGTTCCAAGAGATGGAGTTGGGGGGAGGGGGTGGAGAGTGTCGTCTAGTATTTACACTCGATCTACAACAGGTTCGTGTGCAGGTCCGCGTCCTAGCAATCCATTTTAAGAGTCCCGTTTGGCCTATGAATGCAAATTCTTTTGATCTTCTGGTCTGCAATGGCCCCCCACTATTGCTGATTGGTGGGTCTCACTCCTGCCATGTGACCTTCCCACCAATTGCTCGAGTGGTCGTCCACGCCGACTTGATAATTTCACAAGAAAACAAAGCTCAACTTTGTCCTTGCATCCCATGGTCTAGAAATCCTTCAACTTGAAATTTTAACTCTAAAAAATAAAATTCAATAAAAGATGATGTCTTAATTGTGATCTACAATAATGACTTGTAAAAATAAAAATAAAAATGAGAGACTCTTGCTTAGTTCAATAAATTATAATTGTGTGGCTGTAGTTTTAGCAAGAGGATGGTATTGAATCAGACATTCCTTCAGACATCAGTGAAAAAGAAAAAAAAAATTGCAAAACAGGAGAGTATAGAATCAATTCTATGCTACTTGTACAAAGAAATTATATATAAAAATTGAAAAGACTTGCTAAACAAAAAGAAAATGATAAAACTTAAATTAATATAAATAATTTTTATACTACATATAAGATATTTTATGTTATATTAATATTTTGTGTGTAATATAAAAAATTTTAATATTTATTTGTGTTTTTTAATTTTATATCTACGTGGTGACTTTCACCAAAAAAAAC
The DNA here is from genome assembly GCA_037897445.1 of Ceriops zippeliana. Classification (NCBI taxonomy): domain Eukaryota; kingdom Viridiplantae; phylum Streptophyta; class Magnoliopsida; order Malpighiales; family Rhizophoraceae; genus Ceriops; species Ceriops zippeliana. The sequence goes on along the minus strand of JBAPLH010000018.1, from coordinate 3,870,411 downwards.
AAAAAAAAAAAAGGAGGGGCCCCAGGGGCAACGTTGTTCCTGAATGCGAACAAAACAAGGCCAGGCCGCCTCCCTGTCTCCATCCCAACGGGGTTTTGAACGCTTGACCTTTCGACTGGGTGTTTTTTTTTTTTTTTTTGGTGGGGGGGGGGGGGGGTTGGGGACGGTGGACTTCCAAGTTTCAACATTCAACTGGGGTTTGTTAATTTTTTAAGCTTTCAACCTTTTCAGATGGAAATCAGCGGCGTGATTTGTGGGATATTAAATTTAAGTGAGCGCACAAGATAGAAAGAGGGAGGAATGATTGATGATGCTTCCCCTCCTGTGGACAAACAGTATGTTTTGTGTCCTTTTTCTTTTTGAAAATCATTCCTTTTTTTACTTCATTTTGACTGACTTCAATTCGAAACAATTTTAGTACTGTTGAACTAAAATTAAAAACTTGCTGTGGGCAATTTATCATTGGCATATGGGTTAGGACCCTTGTTGAGTGGGCTCTGATACTCCTTTTGAGTAGTTTCTGTGGTCATGACTTGACTTGACTCGAACCAAAACTTTGTAGGTTTGGTCTTTAGAGTTTCTTCGTTTTTTGGGCTATAGAGAGGGAGAGGGTCATGGAAGTCATCTCCCTTCCCAATCAAAGCGATGCAATACCCAGATGCCCATTTTGCTCTCAAACTAAAAATATAAATGACAATACACGTCGCCGCTGCCACTGAAAAACAAAGTGTGAAAAAATTTAATCACAAAACAAATCAGAAATTCATCTTTAAATGTGTGTGTGTGTGTGTGTTTTTTTTTTTCCGCTCAATTCTTTTCCATGGAGGCTCCTGCAACCATAAAGAACACGCCAGTTTTGGCAGCATTGCCAATTTATCATACAATAAATACAACAATAACTGTACAAATTTACAAAACATTCCAAGGTTGAGACAGCCCCACTTTTTTCCCATACGTTGCCAAGAGGTTACAAAAACAAAACAAAAGGCTAGTGAAAACCTTTCAAGCAAGAAACGGTCTGGATTCCTGGCAGATCACGGCAGGGAGAACAATTAATCATCCATATGATCAAGATAGAACTTCTACCTCCTTGCAGTATAAATGGGATAAAAATGATGGATAATGGAGCCAATTATTTGTAGTCTTTTTTTTTTAGTCACTAATTTTCCATCGGCACCCATGCATGTACATGCATATATGATATATTTTATACATTATCCATTTGTGGCGCTAAAAATTAGTATCATATAAACTCAAAAGTAAGGTAACATTTTTCTTATAAAGAAGTTTGTGCTTCCTCCGGAGCATGAACAGGTTTATTACAGGATAACCTAGGATCGAGAAAAACAACAAGCACTCATCAATCACGTCAGTAAGGTAATGATTTGCCTAAAACCAAATTGGGACCTTGAATGATTACGTATGTTATCATGCATTGATTAGCCAAAAAAGAAACACAGAACAGAAAAAATAAAAGTACTTTTTTTTGGTCGTTAGTAGGAGCAGAGGGAAAGTTGACGTCTGAACTCTGAAATTGAATCAACGTTTACTGAGCTACAAATCAAGCAATGACATTACTTTTTCTTTCCATCTTTTTTCTTTTGTCTTTTCTAAATTGACCTCAAAAAACATTATTAATGTTGTCAGCCCATGACGCATGAATTTATGAATGTGAAAGGAGTGGCAATTCTTATGTTGATCACTTCACGCTCTCCCCAATTGGCCCGCCTCGCTTCCATAATCTGAATGGATACCATAAAATTACTTAATGTTCCAAAGACAAAGCTCACATGAATTTGACTGGCTTTGCCTTGAACAAGAAACCATTGGAAAGTAAGTTTGTTGTAGGTTTATGGTGACAAGTTAAACTCAGTTTAGCATTATTGAACTTGCCTTGATGTGTATTTCTGTTCAACATTCCTTCCTTTGCTTTGGTGTTTCTCTTCTGTTGTCAGGGTGCTGTCTAATTCTGTTTGTATTTTGGTGCTGTTTTTTTTTCTGCAGAATTTTAGTCCTTCCACCATTAAAAGGTTGCTTTGAGTTCGATCCAGCCCCATTACCATGTCACAGCCGGAATCTCAATTTCAATAACTTGGAGACTATATCTTTTGACTTTCTTTTTTGGGACTGCTGTACTCTCGTCTTTGAATGAAGATATCCTAGTAGACTCAAAGCCATTGTTGATGAGCAACTCCTCCAATTTTGAATCATCTGGGGGTCATTGTCTCAGTATTGTTAAGAGTGAATTGAGTGAAGTTCCACTGACGGTCCAACCTCAAAGTGATACTGCAATTACTGCCACTTCAGGCAAGAAGAAGAAGGGAACAAGGATAGGTGGAAGGAAGAGGTCGGCTCTACCAGAGCTGGAAGAAATTCAGAAGCACTTTGATGTCCCCATCAGTGGAGCTGCCAAGGAAATGAAAGTTGGCTTAACAAACTCGAAGAAGAGAAGCCAGGAGCGCAATATCACGCGTTGGCCTCACGGCAATTGCGTTGCAGATGATGTTTTAGTTGTAGATAGATTCTGCATGGTCTATATAACCTGAGATTTATTTGGCGAGATATGGTTTTTACAGAGAGAGACTGTAATAGTTACCTTGCAATCAAACTTATGGATCCTGGCCTAATACAATGTCCTCATATTCAGGCTAGAAAGTTTAGGAAAGAATTGTCATCTATCAAGTCATACAAACGAACTGGAGAAACAGAGAAATCAGGGGCATATGCACCAAGTAGCTATCACGTAAGGGGAAGTTTATGACTATGATTGTTATCGGCACAATACACATTTTGAAATTCCAACGTTCATATGAAAAAGAAACTTCAACGTCGTTGAAATAATGGCATATATATATATATATAAATGTCAGTGACAGAACGATGCTTCATCCATCTGGAAGATTAAAACGTGCGGGAAAACAAAAATACTAGCTACCCCTTTTTCCTCAATTCCTCTTGCTACGTTTCCATGGGACCACCTGCTTGAAGCTTGCATAGATGCTTGTCTGCAATAGAAGAACACAGCAAAATATTGATAAACTAGGTAAAAGCAAGTGATATGCAACAAAGACTAATTCAAAGACACCCAAAGTAAAATTATTCCTTTCTGAAAAGTCATTAGTCATGTTTAGTTATTGGCTCTTCATTAGTCGGTCAGTAACCAAAGGTTTCCACCAACAATAATCCATCCAGTCATGTCTTGACTTGTAAGAAGTGAAATTGGAATGATAATTGAATATGAGATCAAATTTGGAAGAAAAGTTTGATCTCAATAGGGATTTAAAATATCCAAAATTAGCTTCATTTGAGAATGTCGTAATCAAGACATAGAATATGGAAACACAATACAAATATACATAGCTTTGCAGCCTAATTCATCATATAGTGTCAAATTGCAACAAGTTGCTTACCCACAAATGAGATCTAGAAGGAGCGAAACCCGAGAAGCTCGATCTTCTTCTGATCCTAGTGATGCTCACCTTTGTTGTGGCACTACTACTGATACCTGCATCACTTCTATCTATTACAGAACATGGAAGCTCATCAAAACCGTCCTGATGCTCTTCTTTGTTCTTCTTTGCGTTCCGCCACCTACCGGAGTTGCATTTGAGCCTCTCCTTGTTGGTCTTCCTGTCCCATTTCTCTGAAATACTGGCTGATCTTCTCATTCCACACGACAAAGAGTTAGAAGGTTCATGATGATCCAAAGAAATTGTTGGACACGGAGAGGGCGCATTGGCAACTTTTGCCTGATTCAGCAACCTCGGAGGCAGTTCCAGGCACCTCGAAGACTTGGCCTTGGGCGGTGGGTTAACACAAGGTCTAGGCTTGCCTGGTGCTTCCTCCCACTGGAATGGAACTGAGACTAAGGAAGTGACTGGTGGTGTTGATGGAGCCTCTCGTGGCTTGACTGGATGCGGAAACAGTATGGAGAGGTCTAGATTCAGACTTTGTTCATGATCGTCAGCAGCTGCCAACGACCCCATCAGCACAACTCAAAAGTTCCTGTTTTGATCAGTTCATTATAGGGGGCGTGGGTTGGTAAGGCAGTTTTTATGGATGGTGGAATGGGGCTGTTTCGAGTGGCATGTAGAGGGAGAAAAACATGGTTTTTGTTGGGGTGGGGGGGGGGGGGCACCGGAATTGGTTTATGAACTTGTGAATATAACGCTCCTGGCCCTTCCACTTCACAAGAAAAATGGCACTTTTTTTTTTTCCCCTTCTTCTTCTTTTTCTTCTTAATTCTCTATCACGCAACTGGGGGTCCCGCCCCCAGCTGAAAGAAATGTTAGTTATGAATCCAATCAAGGGAAATTAATGAGGAATCTCAACGCCAACGGTCGTTTTGCCAAATGTCTAGAATTTCTCTTTCCTTGAAAATGTCATCAGCAAGCAATCTATTTTGTTTTGTTTAAATCTGCGTCGGTTACAGACATTACTTGCGGTTTGGTCTGCCACACAAGTGTCTAAGACATGCCAACCGCTCCCGGCTTGCGATTCACGCACAACAAGCTTGTTGGTATAGCCTGCTAAAATTCCAGTTTTCTTACTTTTTTTTTTTTTTGTTTTTTTTACTGGCGTAGCAATCTATGGAAACACCCCATATCCACTCAAATGTAAATATCATTTCACGTGATATTTTAATTCGTGATTGAACCCCATCTCGCTTTTCATATTGGTGTATCTTCGAATCTTGATGTTGACAGAGTTTTTACAACTTTATGATTAATTTTAAAATTTATTAATGTTAAAATTAAATGAAAAAATAATTTAAATTTAACAATAATTAGGTACTAAATTTCACTAATAGAAAAAGTTAAATGAGATTAACAATCAATGACAGTTAATTTTGATTTTTATTGACATATTTATAATGTTTTTTTTTTGAAAAAAATAATTATTATTGTAAACATTGTTATGAGTCTATTCAAATTTGGATGCACCAAAAAATGATGCGGATATGATTTGTATGTGTAAGTGTAAATATATTTAATAAATTAATATTTTTTAATATAATATTTGTAAAATAATTATGTTATAATTAATATAAATTAAAATATTAAAAAATTACTAGAATTAAAAATAAATATTAATTATATTATTTTTTATCAACAAACAATTTATTAATATGTTATAAAAAAATTATTACGTGTATAGATTTAATAATTTTGAATTTAATTTATATGTAAATGTTAATTAAAAATATACTAATATATATATATATATATATATCTTATTCTTTTATTATATAAATTTTAATGTACTCGACATGAATTCAAAAGCACAGCGGACCCCAATGTCATGTTTCCTAGTCAATCGGGAAACTGGGTCAAAAAATCTGTGCCCCTACTGCATGAAAACTTCCCTCGGATGCAGGATTCAGCAAACATATTCTCTTAAATAATGCATGAAGATATATAAGTTTCAACATACCGATATATTTTTTTTAATTTTATAAAATATCTTCAACATACATTGGATATTTGAAGAAAATCATGCAAATCTTCTTCAAAAACACGGTCAATTGTAGCATCCAAATTTTACTTAAGAAAAAATGTACAAGGAAACTCAAATCACCATTATCATATTTTGACGAGGGACACAGGGTGACTAAAAAGGAGAAGAGCAAAGCAAGTTTTGAATAAGGAAATTATTAATTAATTAAATATACACAATTAATGTTAATTAAAATATCATCGCCCAAAGAAAGAGACCCGAAGGCCTTTATGGCACGATATGCATCCACTGCTGACCAGCCCGACAGACGTTGCAATTGGAACTGTCCCAATAGAAATAAATCTTGCAAAGTGTCCCTTTTGTGGGGCAAAGAAGGACGAGGGATACCTTTTGAGTTTCCTAACACAAAGCATTATGCGAACAGAAAGTGAATTTTGGGATACCTTAACACTTGTAACCCATAACGCCATTCACCACCTTCTTCCCCGAAATTTTCTTTTTTCTTTTTTTTTTTTTCTTTTTCTTTCAGAAACATGGCTTTTTACAATGTAATAGCAAGATATTCAAATACAAAGCAAACACTCTGATATTCCAGCATTCATATGTATCCATTTTCTGCCATGCGAGCTTTAGAAATCTGCAATTATGCATGGCAGGGCCTACTAAATGGCTTTAGAAATCAGACTACATTCTGCAGAACGTAACTTCTACCAACAAATGCCTTTGCTGCTCTGCGACGAAAATGAGAGAATTTCAGAGAGAAGTGTGGACGTTTGGAAGGGCTATCTTCCAACATTATTGTCACGAGATATTTCAGAATTTGTGGGCAGTCTCGAGGGATTTGGGGTCTCAGATCACAGGCCGCTTGGTCAACTGCTGCCTGCAGAAGAGAATGTGCAGCGTAAAGATGTCTTATCAATCATCATTTCACAAATCATTATCTCGAAACTGAAGGCCTCCGCTAAATAGGTTATCTTGGCAAAAGTGGTCCACAAAAGTACGACTGTCTCTCAATTTCAATTTCAGAATAAAGGGTGACTCCATATTTCACTTATGAAGTTAAATTATTAAAAAAAAATTAAAAATATAATTTTTTATATAAAATTTATAATTACATATAAAGAACATAATAAAATTATTTGGCCATAAAAATTCTAATATCATGTTTAAAAAATTATTTTACTTAAAATGTAAATTTTAAATAAAATTATGTTATATATAACGACCCGACCAGGACTTTCTGATGGGCCTGTACACCATGACTAATAGTTGGTTATTCTGCAATGCAAATTTTCAATACAATCTCCTTTTCTTACGTGATCTTTACTATTACGGGCGTCCAAATAGTGGATATTTAATTCACCAAACAGACACGTTTCGCTTACCTAACCGTTCAATTCGACTCATAGAAATTAGCCTTTCAAATTCTTAAAATAGTCTTCCTCTTTTAAGAGACATTATGAGATATAATAACAATTTAAGTTATGTAATTATAACTAATAAGGAACTTAAATGATAAGAAAGTTGCTGGAAATTCAAGAAGGTAAAAAGACTTTCCATGAAATGAGCTTTAAAAAAAAAAAAAAAGGAAAAGAAATATGTCAAGTGGAAAGTGTTTGTCATAGGCTTAACTATATATATATATATATATAGATGCATTCTCGTTTGAAAAAACCTAAAAATACTTAATGTGAACCATAATTAGTCTATTTATCAAATGAATTCGTAATCATCAAAACCAATGTCCGAATGAAAACCTCCAGGATTAATAGGTCTATTCGGACCAAAAATACCAATAGTTTCTTGTTCCAATGAATGAGAGGGAGAAGCTCAAAAAAACTAAAAAATAAAGCCTAGATCTGCCTTTCGTTGATGCTTCCTTACCACAACTAACAAATTTAAGTCCAAGGGGGTGGATCCAATTACAATACAAAACCATCAGAAGCAAGCAAAAAAAGAGTCATCTTTTTGTCTAAATCTTGAACTCACGGTTTAGTTATGGTGCATCTGGGTACAAACAGAAATTTCTTAACTCATCGAGGCTTAATGGCCATGGCCCCAACAAAAGCACCTCTAAAGTCTAAACTGAAACATGCATGTCCAAGGAAAAGGGAGAACGCACATGTGTTGCCAGTTCAAAGCGATTGAGACTTCATTTGTCATGGGGCTGTTCCTTGTACATTGCCACGTTCAGAATTGTCTTTTCTTTTTGGGCTTAATTAGGGGGTCTAGTATGGCGAGGTTTCCCTTATCCTTATTGGACGGAGACTCTCTTCTTGAGAAGAACTCCCTTTTTTCTCACAAGAAGATAGCCTAGCTCTTTTTTTGGGTGGGGGCTTATGGTCCCTAACAATTATTGTTTTCTCTTTGAGATTATAGCAAATATTTTTTTATTGAAAAATTCATTAAATCATGAATACATTATATAAATAAAATTTTTTATTCTCATAAATCTTATATCTTTTCTCAAATTTAAAATTCAAAATATCTGAATTTTTAGTTACTGACATGTAAATAGTTCATTCATTAAAAGTGGTATCCCTGGTGTCAAATCTGTTCAATAAGCTGTGCTACGTATACAGAAGCTGTCCAGTGGATTCCTGCATGTTACTTTGCTGCGTTGTATCCAAAAATGGAGCCTTCCACTACCAGCGCCTGATGTAAAGAACAGTAAAAGCTTATAAGTGCTAAGAAGAGCTTGAAAATACCTCAAGCTTCATTGGTACACTTTTAGGAACAAAAACAGATCACCTAGAAAAATCTCAAATTGTTAGTGAAGATTCCAAGCTGTCAGAAGCGGGTTCAGGAGTGTTGTCTTGTTTCGTGTTTACATGGGATCATTCTCTCACATATCTACGGTTGTTACAGCAAGAATAATATACTAGTCTCGTAAGCGAACAGTAGATTTATAAGTATAGTTTCCCTACACAAGATTGAACTATAGGTGTTTGCATAGACAATTTCAAATGAAATCATGACCCTGTCATCATTCCTCGCTACTTCTAGCTCTTGATGCGTATCATCCCCTCGCAAGCCAGGGTTCCCTCAATGTCTCCGATAATTCGAGCAATCTGAACTTCAAGACCTCTTTGAACTTCCTGGAAGAGAGTTCTTATGTTGTCAGAAAAGCGCTTCATGTCAAAGCTGACAGATTCATCAAGACCTTTGGGGATCCCGACAAATCCAGAAGCAATCTTGGTTTGAACTTCCATTAGTTTCTGTCCCGTTGCGACCATGTACCTCTGAAGCTGAAAGGTTTCCTCAAGGAAATGCTCCAATGTCTTAGTCTCTTCCTTTGTCCTTAAAGTACTAGGATCTCCACTTCCACGGCTCCTTTCAACACTGCTATGATGCTGCAGATTGCGAAAGAGCAGAAATTTGATAAGTAAGTCAGCAAGCTACCACTAGGAATCTGATATAAATTGGAGACTTGTCAAATGAATGGTAGGGAAGTCTATGGCTGTACAAAATTTCAAGATCAATGTCGAGTGCCAATCAAAGTGTGTTTAAAAGAGCTATATTCTTTCACAGGAAGCGCATGCAAAACTGGCACATAAAAATTAAGACGAGCCATAATATTTTGTCACGGCCACATGAAATTAGAACCTACCATCCGCTTGCAAAGTTCATCGGTCTTCCCTTGGAGAGACTGGTACCTGCTGACTTGTTTATTAAGCAAAGACATCAATAACAGGAAATTGTTCGTCCCATGCTGTATACTAGCAATACCATCATTCTCCGCATCTTCCCCACTTTCTTTCTTTCCTGTCAACCTCTCAAGCATTAGAAGTTGCTGCTTTAGCCTCCTAATCTTGTAAGAAACTCCAAGAGCATGAAGATCCATCCTCCATGATGAATTATTTGTCTTCATTTCTGGCTGGCTGGGTGATAGCAACTGTTTGACACAATCAGACTCCAATAGAGTTGTGCTTTCCTCCTCAACGGGAACTCGGTCATCATCCTCCTTTTCTTTAGCTTCTTTTTCTTGAGATTGGACAATCAATCTTGTATTTTGTGACTGGAAGCAAGTTTGGTTATCTTCTTCTAGATCTTTCACTTCAGAAGTTTCTGTGATGCCAGCTTTTGTGTCTTTGATCTCCACTGTTGGTTTTCTCTTTACAACCTTGACTGTGGACCTAATGGCATCTTTCTCTTCGGATGTTTCTGGGATGCTAGCTTTTGTCTCTTGGATCCCCTCCATTGGTTTTCTCTTTATAACCTTGACCGTGGACCAAATGGAGTCATGGGGTAATGCTGGCACAGGCAGAGATGAACTGAAGTTGGCCTTTGGGAGAATATCCTGTTTTATCTCTACTGCAAATTGCTCTTTCAAGGCTTTTAGTTCCTGTTCCCTATCTAATAACAATGCTCCCAATTTCACATTCTGATGCCTGAGATCTAAAATTTCCTGGTTCAGTCTCTCAACATGAGATTGCAGTCGCTTTGATTCTATTTCCACGCCAAGCAATCGCCGGCGACAAGCCTCTAATCTCTCATCTTTGAGTCTCATTTGTTCAGCAAAGGCATCTATTTCCAAGTGATGCCGCCTCTCCATTGCAGTTGCATACTTTCCAGATTCCGAATGAACCCACCCTTCCAATTGCTTGACACCATCTGTAATTACTTCAAGAAGGAGAAGAGGAAACAAACTAAATTAGAAAAACGAAAAGAAGAGGTGCCCTCTGCAGAATATATACATCATGTATCTTAGTTATCCGGATTGAATTTCTATGTACCCAGAATATATATACATATCCAAGTTATCATACTCCATTAATGATGCATAAGATCTTTAGTGTTAAAGAACTATTTCCTCACCTGGTTGATCATTCCTTTCTGGTGAGTAGCAATCAGAAACGTGAGAAAAGCCTCCTGGGTCCTTTTTAAAGTCAGAATTGAAATACTCAAGAACATGATCAGTGGTCAGGTATCCGCCTCTCCCAATTTGTGATGCCTCTCTAGCCACTGCAGGATCTTCTCGTCCTGATTTTGATTGGTATGCAAACATACTTCTCAATGAACGTTTCTCGTGTTTAGCCTCTGACACAGTCCTCCACCTTTCTGCTTCTAATTCAGCTTGCTTCCTATTGGCCTTTGATAGTTTAACTTCCTTCAAGAGCATTTGCTTCTCAGCTGTATCCAGCTTGGACTTCCTAAGCATTGCCGACAGGATCTCATCTTTCTGTTCCAATTCCTTGCTCATCTTCATGACTTCCGCGGATAGCTCTTGGGCCAACCCAACTGACTCTACCTTTTGCTCCGAGACCAAATTGAGTTCATTCCTTTTAGCCTCAAGCTGCTTCGTTGCTCTACCCATCTCCGCTTCGAGCTGTCTTTGGTTTGAAACTAGCTCTATGAAGGCTGTCTTCTGTTTCAAAAGATCAGCGCAATGCTCCTGAGCTTCACGCTTTGCAGTTTCTCTCAGTTCTTCTGCAACATTTTGAGCCTCCATTAGCTTTGCTTCTAACTCCTTTCTCTTATTCTCTTCTTCCTCTAATGCTAAATCCTTGGACCGCACTAGATGTTTCATCTGCTCCAATTTGTCATTCATTTCAGAAACAGCTTCCCCCTTCTTCCTCTCAAGGACCCTGAGTTCATTCAGAAGAGCTCCAATGTGCTGGTGGAGCTTCTTTCTTTCGGTCGACCAACTCTGCTCATGTGATGCAAAGATGCCAACAACTTTCTCATTTGCTCTTGCGTCCTCACGCCTCAGTTTCTTCAAATGTTCTATCTCTTCGCGAGCTGTCTCAAGCTTATGAAGAAGCTCACATGGCCCACCATTTGAATTTGATGCTTCTCTCTGGATCGTCCACACAAGCAATCCCAAGAGCTGGGCACTTCCTTGAAGCATTTTCTTGCATAATTCAGGCCGTTGATCATCTTCTTTGTCAAATCTTGACAAGACCCTAAGAGCAATGAGAGCACAAGAGACACCAAAATACGTTGGATAGAATTTCTCATTCCTCTCTTCTGTGACAATCGAATCTGAAGTGGACGAACCTTCTTCACCCATTAAAGCAGTAATTTGCTTTTATTCCCTTAAAAAAAAAAGGCCCATGGAATAACACGCGTTTAGAACTCAAAGAAACAGAAACACGTTGAAATTCCACTCAATATCCGAGTGCATGAAAAACTCACACTTCTAAAGGGAAAATCATGCTATTGGGTGTCAGCACACAATAGTGAAAATGTAATCATATCAAGGACATGAATTCCTAATAGTTAAAAAAAAAAAAACAAATAATTGAGGAATAAAGCATCGCAATAATTGAGAGAACTTTGATGAACGGTACAGAGAAAAAGACACACAAATTAATGTAACAAAAAGTCAACAACACTACTACAAATCAATAGTTCCTCTGAGCTTACAGGAACAAGGATAGGAGGATTCTGGGAAAAGAAAATGTAGCTTGTAGGCAACTGTGTTGTTCTTCAAGCACCAACTTCACCCAACTGCAGAAACCGCTGGGATATTCATGATTTGAAGGTCATCCATCAGAGAACGCCAAAACCATGTGAACTGAACTGCAAAACCAGTTAAACGAAGGGCTGTGCTGTAACAGATGTCAGTAAAGGCATCAAAAGCGTTCCCTGGTTTTCAGTGAAAGACCGCCTCGTCCCATCTTTTCACTTGCTGTTCTTTTCTTGGCACAAATCATGACTGTTTATGGGAAATAAAAGTTCCAGATTCACGGTGATTTGTCACCATCACTGAATAAAGATAAAAAATTGGGAGGAGGATGAAAAAGGACAAAAACCATCTTTGTCACACAGTTGCATTGATCGGGAGTTCTTTTATCTGCCAATATCATATATGCAATAACAACACTATCATTAACAGGTAACCTTAACCCTTGCAACTGCAACAACAAATGACAATATTTACTAGTCATCATCACGGTGATATACTCTCTTTTGTCATTTTAAATGTAATAGGAAAAGATTTTTTTTTTTTTTTAAATTCTTCCGAGAGTTGACTAAGGCTACAAGCAACCTGTATGATCAACTAGCCAACTCTCGAATTATCCCGGAAGTCATCAACATGTAAAAATTATACCCCACAAAAGGTCGATAACTTTATATGACCACACATGCCATGTCTTTTTTCAGTACAATAATAATAATAAAAAAAAAGTGTATTCTAAATTTGTTGGTCATTAAATTTGAGTGAAGAGGGATTGAGAATATCTTGTTGTTCTTATTTATTGTTTTATATATAAAAAAAATTCACCGTTTGAACACTTTTATCTTTTTATGAGATTTTTTCAAAATTTTAATATTAATAAAATTAAAATTTTATTATTAAATATCGAAATATCTAAACTTATTTTTATCAGAGTAAAAATCGCGGTACAGAGACTCGACCCTTCCCCCACCAATGTCACGTCTTGGAACCAAGTGGCCAAAGCATCAGTACCATGAAAGGAATGGGCATTTTTCCAGATAAATATTCTTGCTGGTAGCCAAAATTTTCGAGAGAAAGGACATTATATATATATATAAAAAAAAACTTGCCATTGAAAGCTGTAATTTTTTTGAACAAACCCTTCAAAGACATATAAACCCGCATGTAGAACAAATGTACAGAACCGGGATGGTTTGGGTATAATTTATGCACCTGCAAAGGATAAATGGGGAGAATGCCCCGTGATGTGCAAATGGAAGAAGCAAGCAAGCAATCATACGCATCACCGTCGGTTCATGGTCATCCTGAGGACGCCACCAAAGAAAGAGAATAAATAAATAAATAACTAATAATAATAATAATAATTAAAAGAAGGGGGGGGGGGGGCTTACTTTCTTGGTTGAGAGATGTGTAAAGCAAGAAGCACTTGTTCAAGAAAGGTTATGCAGAGAATTATTCTTTATTATTTCCATGGTCCTTTGTTTGTAGAAGTATAATGCCATCCGCGTGCAGTTCCATAAATTTTATGTTTGTAACGATAAGATCTACCATTGTGATTCGGACTTTGTATTTGCTGGCTTGCAAATTGGGGTGGGTTTTCGAAGCAACAATGCATACGATCCAATAAAAACAATAAACAAGACAGAACAGAACCGAGGGAGTGAGAGTAAACTCGGGTCGCTGTCAGATAAAGAGCGTCTTTTTCCAGTTACACCTGAATGCCCCCATATGAGGTCTTGGCCGGCTAGTTCATCCCAGCTTTGCACTTCTTCAATTTTGAAATTATTTATTTATTTATTTATTTATTTTTTACATGACATCCAATAACAATATGTTTTCGTATTTTCTAACATTTCGAGCTAATAAACAATAGATAAAAAGAGTGTAATGTTGTTCGACGGGTTTTGGTCGATTTGATCCCTTAGCTTTCTAAAATAAGAAATAAATTGCAATTATGATTATAAAATGTAAGAAAATAATTAATAATTGTATACATACAATTAGAAATTTACAATAAATATAAATAAATTACAATGTACGATATTATCAAATATCTATTATTCTGGATGAGTGACTCACAATAATTGACCGTAATTTCTAGAACAAACGGCCGTCGCTTCTCACATGCGGTCGCGGGCTTAAAATCGCCAAGACGGCGTCGTCCGAGTCTCCCTCTCCTATATAAAATCCAAAAAGAAAAGAAATGAAAAAACAGAGGGAAAAAAAAAAAAAAAAGAGAGGTCCCCAGAGGGCTTTCCAATTCAATCCATCCCCCGAGTCCGAATCGAAGGTTGAACATTTACGACATAAAAAAAGGTTGTCTGTCGGGAATCTGATGGGTGAAATGAAAATGGAGGACATGCCTTTGCCACCCCTATTCGAGCAAGCTCGGAAGATCCATCTATCGGTCATGGAGTCCGGTGGCGATCAGGTGGACCTATCTCCTACGTTTTATGACACCCTTTTCGCTCTTTGTTGTTGGGCTTCTCTTGATTTTTACTTTTGTTTCAAAATTTTCCCTCTCTGGTTTGTTTTGTTAGGAGGTGGTGAGGAAGGGGCGTGATGCTTTGGAGAGGTGTGACGAAATGATAGGCAAATTGGGTTTGTTCTCGGCCAATGAGACCAAGGATGATATCAGCACTACTAATCTCAAATATATTCTGGTATACTATCCTCTGTTATATTTCTTTGTCATTGACTCTTTAAAGAATTTTTTTGTCATTTTTTTTGGGAATTGATGCTGGGATGAATGGAGGAATTCCTGGGTCTGTTTGTTGCTGTTAATTCAGAAATTTATCATCTTTATATTCGGTGGAAAATTTGTGAATGAACAACTTTTGTGCGCGCGCGCGCGGGGTTAGGAAAAATAGTTATCTACTCCAGACCATTGGTGATGGCTACGGCTTTGATTAATTTCTGGAGCCATTTCTATGCTGAAGAGGAAAGAAATTCTAGATAGTTGGAACAGTGTCATTGGAATTTTTGAGATGTCTGAAAGAAAGTGCACCCTTTCTTTTGGAGACAGTAATATGGTGGTAGCACTAAAATATTGAGACTTCTATGTTATATATTGCTTTAATTCCATCCTGGAAGTCAGCAAAGGTCTCTGGCACTTGACCATGCTTTCTTGAAAATGAGGAAGAATAGGCTGGTAAGGCTTGTCTCAGATGAAAGCAATAGTCATGTTTCTAATCCTCCAAGCTACCAACAAAGGAATTATACCATTTGATCCTTCTATAAGCCAAAAAATTGTGAAAAAAAAGTATTGGGGCATAAATGAATCCATTGATTCTGCATGACACATCACCACCCTTTTCTTATGGGATGGAAGTAGCTTTTTACATCACAGATGGGCCTTTATGTCAAAAACTTGGGCAGTGGCTGTAGTTTAGAGTGATCCAAAAGAGCAATGTCTGTCTCAAATAATTTGCTAATTTGCAGCTTATTTTTGCCCTAGTTTTATCTTTTGTTGCTGTTTGAAGTTGTAGCTAAAATGCCACTCTGGTTGTCCCCAAGCCTGCATGTTTAAGTGTAGGCTCGAGTCCTTTTTAACCCATGGTAATCCTGGATCAAGTTTGGATGTTATTTGCAGCAGTGCAATACCCTCCTTTCTCACTCGCATTTATTATAGGACACCCTTTCCCAATAAAGAAATAGGAAATTTTCATGTTTTTGGCTCTTGCAGTTATTGAACATGAATAGGTGTGAGCTTTGTTTGATATTTGGTCTTTGCAGAGATGATTTGATTCTATCTCAACAGACTACAACAATGTTTTTCTTTTCCAGGTTCCATTTTATCTTGCTGAGTTGATTGAAAAATTGCAACAAGAGGATAGGATACAAATCGTCAAAACCTCCCAGGCAAAGTTAAAGGTGAATGCCATTCAGTACCTGAAGTACTCAGCTCGCAGAACTTTTGGGCATATTGATTACACTTGGAGGATCAGTCTAATTTGTTTTGAAGTTATCTTCATTTTTCTCTTTGTAAATTTTTTGCTACGTATTGATTGAAGTTACTGAAAGAAAATTGTGATCTAGGAGTTCCTTTCATTTTGTGAGGCAATGGAACTTGTACCAGAAGAAGAATTACAAATATCTTCTCAAGGGGGTAGTAATTCATTTGCAGATCGAAGGGCCCAAAAGGTAGCTTTAACAATTTATTTACACTTCTTGCATATAAAGCCTTCACTATTTAATGCATCAAATGGTTTAATAACTGTTCAATGGATAGAGATATAGGCTTGTTGAACTTCTCTTGTGGTATATTACTTTACTGTTGGTGATATTTATACATGGTCATATCTGTGAAACTATACAGATTGCCAGGTTCAAACACCAAAAAGCTGCGGAAGCAAAGCTGCTGGAGATAAATGAATGGAAAGAACGACGTGGACGATCAACAAAGGCTGCTGCCTTATCAACTCCAGTTGAGGTGGGAGAGGAAGATGTGCTGGACGATGATGGAGAAGAAGAACGAGAGGTAACTGTGTTGATGTCATTTAAAATTAAAGAGTTTTTCTCTGAGTGGAGTCAAAGAATACTTATTGGTACTCCAAAGTTTATGGTCTTCACATTTTGAATGGTTGAAAATGAATATTTTCATGGAATTAATGGGTAGCGTGCCTTGAGAAAAATGTGGGGCCTGACTAAGAGTATATATTATATGTCCAATTTATGCATATTTATTTAACCTGTTCAACATTGATTGCTAAACTTGAAGCCTTGAAATAGTCCTTATCAGTTGCAGTATTTTATCTGTTAAGCACTACTAACTCTTATGATATTGAGGTTTCATTTACTCATCATTTAATTGTAACTGTTGGCTTGGCAGTTCTTCTCTATTAGACATATTAGTTGATTTTGAAAATGAAGACAGTTTGTTTTCTTATTGAGTGAGTTATTTCTTGTGAGGACAAACAATATGTACTCTCTGCATAAAGAATGTTAAGCCATATATATCTTTTGTTCTATTAGCAAGCATGGTAATCTCAGTCCACTGGATTTAGTCTCTGAAGTTTAGGTGGCTCCTTCCTGGGTACCTTGACTCCCTTCTATGATTTCTGATGTGCACCTTGACTCTGAAGCATAGTATCAACCTCATTTTGCATTACCATGAGAATGCATATTGGGGTTATGCAATTGCCACCTAAAAAGAGTTGTTTTCTAGTTATTTGTAAGAATCTATTTTACATTATGAAACATTGCTAGATCTATACCAATTTTTTTTTTTAAGAGAGCTAATGTACCTGTATTGATCATATCAGCCAACTGTCTAATGCTTATTGTCGTACAGATAGAGCTTTTGTTGTTTCTCCTTGATTGCATCCTAAAAGTTAAGTTTTAATATTGTTGCTGTGCTCTTTCTCTAGGCTTGGCTTACTACCATCTCTTTGTGCATCTGCAAGGTTAGTTTTCCATCAACAATCTTAGTTATTGTAGACAATTCCTAAAAGGCCATTAGCTGCTCACTGTTATGTTGACATCATATGACAGGCATTGGATATGCTGGAAATGCTAAAGAAGGAAGAGGAAATGCTTCTGCTGTGAAGGAGAGGCAATTGAAGGTACTAGCTTAAATGCAAGCTATTGACACGTGTTCTGATGCTTTTTAGGAAGCTATATATTGTTTCTTAATCATGTGGTTTTCTTTTTCTGGAATTAATTTGTGATTGAACACACACACTACCACTGGCCATGCCTGCAGACAGGGTCTCTTGATAGAATGTTTTAGCTGCTGTTGAGCACTAGAGGAGCATATGTATGGTTGACAGCATCAAGATGCCTACTTATCATTTTTTCTAGAAGGATAATTTAATGGAATGGTTTTTGCTGTTATAAATAGGCATCATCAGCAGGCTAGGTCTTAGTCTAGTGGTTCAAGTTGGATTTTGGGATTAACATTAAAAGGTCTGACGTTCATTTCTCACCCTTCACCTATCTGAAAAAAAGAAGACTCTAGCATTTTACTCCATCTGGCTGCAGCATCATCGTGATCTTACTTGCACTATGACTGCCCATTATCATCATCCTTTTAACACCATTGAAGTTTTTGGGGACAATTCTAGTATTCTATAAGGATGAAAATGTGTGTCCATAGATATGATGGTTTAGAAGCATTGGATGGTTACAGTTGGCAGTTTTGTGGTTATTTAGCTGCCTCAAGTTAATTGGTTTGCTTCTTGAACCTGGCTCTAATAGAGAGCTTTTGTTATACATTTCAGGATGGGGATAGAGAATTTTCCCAAGCTGTTCTTGATGAACGTGCCAAGAAAGCAGAAAGTTGGCACCGTGATGCTGCAGTTAGAGCCCGGTACACCAGCCCAGCCCAACCCATCACTTGTGCTACTTTTGCTCAAGACGTTATAGAAGGGAGAGCAAAGCCTTACGAGGCACATGAGCACAAGCACCAACCAATGATTTTAGGCCCAGAAAGTCTTGTGGGTGGAAGCCTAACTAGTGAGAGGGAAAGGATGGCAGCACAGGTCTTCCAACCTGGCTATAGGTACTCCTCTCTAACATTGATCTGTAAATTTTTTTAACCTTTTGACTTCCTTTTGGTGAAGTTATTACGTGCTTTGTGTTTTTGCTCTTTGGGAAGGTAAGAGGGAAGACCTGCACATTTTGTTGATGAATGAAACAAAGTATTATTATTTATTGTCTTATTGGAGTTGGGTAGATGATTACATTGGCCTTTCTAGACATCTTATTGTCATTGATTTGCTAATATTCTGTGCAATTGGAAGGTTGCCAACTATGAGTATAGAAGAAGCTGGCTTAAGGGAGATGGAAATGATGAATAAATGGCAAGAGGCAAATTTGAAACTCATGGAAGAAGCCAACTCTGCATGGTACAAGGATAGTCCTAAACTCAGGTCAGGTGAAGAAGAAGAGGAGGATGATGATGCTGCTGTGGAGAAAGCAAGAGCATGGGATGACTGGAAAGATGAAAATCCACGGGGGGCTGGCAATAAGAAGCTGACCCCATGTGGTTAAAATGCCTTTCTAGAGTTGTGATGTGTCCTTTAATCTGTAGCTAAGCTAAAACTGATCGGATAGCCCCTTTTTTTTTTTTTAATCTTTTCCTTGTCATTATTATTTTTGATTTTTTTTAAGCTTTTGCAGAATTTTGTTTGTCTCCTGTAATGTTGACATTGACAGTTGATGCAGTTTCATATCAGGTATTGTGTGGTGAAGAATAAAACTGCTTGTACGGTATGAAATTCAAATGTACCGGGTATGCAATCAAATAAGTGGGGTCCCTAACGGAATCTTATATAATTAGTATGGAATTAAAAGGTTTCAACAAGGGTGTCCTGAACAAGAGTCACAAGCATTAGGCTGACAATAGAGAAGACGATTGCTTAATACTATTTGTCTAAGAACAATTTGATTGGTACTCTCCCGGAAGCTGGTAATGACACATTATGATTCAACTCCTGCCCTGGCCCATAGTCTCTCAATATTTTTGGTTGAGGCGAGATCGGTTGAATTGGGAGTCGAAACAGCAAACCTAGAACTACAATAGATTGCGGTCCAATGTAACTTAGCTTGGATTTTTTTCTCTACTACTAAAAAGGCTAGGTTTGATGTTTCAACCACATCCTCATGGGCCCCTGTTAGCCGAAGGATGAAATTCGCTGGAATGTTAGGGATCACACACTTATTTTCTCTTTAATTCAATTGTTATCCTTCCATAAACTTTATGGTCAATGACAAAGAAAAATAAAATAAAATAAAATAAAATTGTTGCTGTCTTGATTGTTGTTCAAGATTGCCCTCTTTGCATTATAGCCAACCTCTCTTGGCTTTAAGTGTTCTTTTGGCTTCTTTCACATGCGCAAATCAAAACCAGTAAATTTTGGGTTAACCTATATACAATTGAGATAACAACTCCTTGGCAAATATCCGATGTAAAGTACAGAGATATTTTCACGAGAAAAATTTCCCCAAATAGAAGATACTAGAACGGAAATGTTTATCAAGAATGTAAATGCAAACAAGCTTGAGCATGGATAGGAGAGATTTCATTTGATTCTGATAACCCCCAAAACAAAGGAAAGTTCTGTGACTAACTGTAGCTGAACAGTTAAATTTGATCTCAAGTTCAACTCCTAAGAAGGGCCAAAAAAGGGCAAATTCTCATCATACACCTAAGACAACAGCCATGATAAATCTGCAGTTTCATGAAATGAGAGAGTATGACAACAAACATATTTGAGTAAAAAGAATGGCATACAGCAACTTCTTTCCTGCAGAGAATTTCAAGAAAAGTATTTAGCATACGGCTACAAAGAGCAACAGCAAATTTTACTTTAAGACATCATGCATATTGCAGATATAAGGTTGTTATAGAAGACTGGATGCTCCTTTTTTCACGAGGCAAATTCCAGATTGCTGGCATGACTCCTACTGTCGCAGCACAATAACTCTACCAACAAACCATGCAACTGGTAACATGGAAGGCCATGCACTGAGTCAGATTCAGCACAACAGCACTAGTATTCGGCAGTTAACAAAATGAAATCTTTGTTAAAGTAACTGATATGTAGGTCATGGAGAAGAAAGTCATTCAAACTGCAGTTATTATGGTATTTGTACATTATGGACTACGTCATGGAGTACATGAGGTTGGTTCCTATTCTGTGAAGTTCGCAGAAGGGTCAAATATATGCATTCTTATCCTTGTTTTTACAAATAGGTTATTTCTATTTCTGCAAGTAGAACTGAGGCTTCAATATTTTTGTAGCTTCAATCAACAATGAGCTACAAGCAACCCTTATAACACGAATTATATTTAAATAGAAAAATTCACAAAAAAATTTCTAGTTCTATCTCCAACACTCTCTTTTTGTCTCTCTTCCGGAATGCCACAAAGGTTCAACTCTAGCTTGTTTGTTTCATCCTATATCTTAGCAGATACTCTCTACAATTACAAATCTGGCAGATTCCGTAATATCTCACGCGTAAAAGTATGCAGCCCCCCAAAAAACTATTTAGTTGTCAGGAAACAAAATAAAAGGAGAAATCAATTCCCAGATGCAAGACAAAAGACAATGAGAAAATAAGTTAAATACAGCAGCAAGCACTGAGATGTAGCTATAACTAACACATGCTAGAAAAAATAATTCAGCTTATGCAACCAAAGGCCAAAAAGGTAGCAACATATTCAGCAACATGTAAAAGCAAGGGAAAAGAGAATATCCGAGGAAAGTCTGAACAATTTCCCTCAATTGCTTGTAGATATGCACAGGTCACCTTATCACAAGAAAAGGTGCATCACAGAATTGTAACATCAATCTCTAGGACATTAGACTGATCAACAAATACAGAGACACAGCAGAAAAAATAAAAAAAAATTCTAATACAAACCAGAAAGGACTCCAGAATCAATGGAAAAAAAAAAAACTTACAATCCAATTATATATAGTCTTCTTTGATATGCATATCTTCAACGCAGAATCCTCGACTTAAAAGATTGGCAAACAAGGCAAAATACCCCCTTGTGAAAAGCAGTCGAAGATCAACCAGATGCAATTCAGCCATCAAAACACTGAAACCCTCTGCAAACCCACAACCAAATCCCAAGCAAAGCCGCACAAACAATCAAATCTAATATCAAAACCACCCAAACATGCTTCCTCCAAATCTGCTTGGCCTTTTGCCTGTCATCAACCAAATATACCCCACTACTCTTATGCATCGTTGAAACACCCAATTCCTTACTCACAACAGCACTCTTACTGTCATCCAAGTTACTCCACCTTAAAGCATCCTCACAACAACAATCACAATCACCATCCTTAACATGGTGATGGTGATCCCCATTTGCTTCTTCCCAAAATCCATTTAATAGTCTCTTCTTCTTCTTGAACCAGACCTTACTTGGCTTCCAACGAAATGGTTTCACAGCCGCCTTCTTCTCTCTCGTAGAATCCACGGTGCAGGAATCCAAGCTTGGATTTTGATCATCCATTGCTTCCTCCTCCAATGAATTCAACACTTCTAAATCCACTGCCAGTATCTGACGAAATATAGGATCAAAATCACCTTGAAAACAAAGGGGAGTGAGCTTATCAAAATCCACGATCGAATTGGACGCAAAAAACTCCTCAAAAGCGTTCTTCACACGGTTAAGGAACCATAGAGCTTCGGATTTCTCCATCCAAGCATGGAAAATAGCGAAGTAGGCAAAAGGGTCGTCGATCAAGAACGTGTAGGTCCTTTTGCAAGCGGTATGAGAAAACAAGGAGTGACGAGGTGGGGTGCTGTGTATGCATCGCTGAGCTATAACTTCGATTCCGGGCTCTTTTGAAGATGAGAATTCTGCAAGGATTATGGGTCCTCTTGCGATGCAAGCGTAGAAGATAAGATTTGGATTCGAAATCATTGGTGGGTCTTCTTTATGTCTCGCTCTCTCTCTCTCTCTCTCTCTCTTTTCTTTCTTTTTTCTTCCTCTGTTGAGAGGGGGGAAAATCGAAGAGAAAATGGGAGTTGAGAAGGGGGTTGAAATGAAGAAAGTAAAAGTCAGCAGTGGAAAATTTGATAAAAATCTCTTCTTTTCACTCCCTATAATTCCCTCCTCCCTTGCAGGCCTGTTCATTCACTCTCTATAAAGTTCCAATCTTTGTTCTTCTGTCTTGGACTTTTATGGAGTTCCTTCTCTCTGCCCATCCCTCTCTATCTCAAAGGGTTGGAGTTTGGGAGAGGAACTTAGAACCAGAGCACAAAAGGCTGGGGGAAGGAAAGGAAAGGAAAGGAAAGGAATTGATGCGTTTCGCTCGGGGGAGTTAATGCCGTCGGAGGTAAAAAGGTAAAAACAGGATAATTGCCTCTCTTCCTTCTCATCTTAGAGTTGCTAATCATGTTGAACTTTGAGGCAGAGAGGCGCTTAATGAAAAGTTGCCCCAATGGTTTGGTGCTTTTAGCATTAACTAATTAGGTCATTTTTGTTGAAAATTTACTGATTTTGTCTTTAAATTCAAAGTAACTTTATTTTTCTTTTTCTAATTTTCGGTTCCCCCTTTCAACAACAAAAAAAAAAAGGGGGTTGGAATACATTTTTTTTAATTATGTTTTAATTTCAAAGAGAGTTTTCTTCCTTACATTATATATACACACACACATACACATATGTTTTTGTGTTAATCCCTTTGTAAAAATATTCTCTCTCTCTTTTTTTTTTCTAAAAAAAAATTTATCGAAGAGCCCCTTTGTAAAATTATTTTAATTTGACTAAATTATTGATATATTCTTCTTTCTCATATTCATGTGATCTGTAACAATTAATATCAGCTTGCATCCCATGAATGAAAAGGCCAAAAAAGGTGTGCATTCAACTTTTCCTTGTTTAAGACAATAATGATAAGAACTGAAAATCTAGCCATCCTTCACGGATTACAGTTTCTTGTCCATTTTCATTTGTTTGTTCACTCATATGAACGGCAAACGACTGGACACATCTGTTAGGACAATGACCGTCCCAAGCATCTCTTTCTAGATTTAGCCAAAGCACATGAAATATCTGATCGGCTTGGCTTTTTGGTGCTTTTAATTTGTAGGGATTAGGAATTAGAGATGGAGCATGAACTTGAAAATAAAAGTTGAAATAATTGTACTACTGAATTTTATGATCATTGATTGTATGGTAGAGATTATAAAAATCCTGAAATTGGTGATTTTGCTGCGGTGACCGAAAAGAACCACGTCTGGACACAGTCATGTGATTGCATGCACGTTTGGGTCTGGACGTGTAGTAAAGTTACTGAAACCACACCGGTTCTTCAAAATATTAGATGAGATCAAATAATTATTTTTTGTTCCAATGTTTGTGATGTTAAGAAGGCAGTCCTGGATTATGACAAAAGCTCGGAAAGATGAAAAAAAAAAAACAACAACAACAACAACAAAACTAACAGCATTTGCCTTATTGCCCAAAGTACAGAAAATTGTTTTTCTGGCTGGTCAATTAATGTTTCCCCAGCAGGTCCTCCGGGAATGAGGATTCAAGCATCAAAATCATTGGTCTTGTTTTCCTTCCCCTCTGCTATTCTCTCTCTATCTTTTTTTTCTTTTTTCTTTTTTTCCCTCTCTTTATTTCTATTTTTAACCCTTTCATCTAATATAAGGGGGATCAATGAAGGCCCATTCGAAAACCTGCTCATATTTAACCGCAGCAGCATCCCAGGTGTAGTCCCCAGTCATGCCTCTTCTCATTATTCCTTCCCAAGAAGACTTGCAGTCTCTGTAAGTCTTGATGGCAATTATTAATGCCTGACAACCCAAAGTCAGAATAATGTGGGTCAGTCAATCAAGTCACCAGGAAGATCTGAGAAAACTTTTACTTGCATTGTCACAACTAAAGACCAGATCAGGTTCATAACAGAAAGAAAAGTCAGGCCCCCTCAGCATGGACTAAGTAATGGTGGTGAAAGGAAAACTACTACCATAGGGATGCCCTCATGAAGATATCCAAGCCTTTGTCCATGTTTTAAGCATTAGAATATTTACAAAGACTGTAATATATAAGGGTGTTTCCGTACGAATTACAATGAGACATTGTGGTTCGTCATTGCACTGAACATGATCAAAAGTCCCGAACCCTTCCATTAAAATGCAACAGAGATTACAACAATCACCGTCACATATACAAAAACTCTTGTTTCTAAGAACATGTAAAATTAACATAAAATTGCAGCGTGTTGCGTGATATAAAATCAGAATTCCCAAACAACCCAAGAAAAGAAAAAACACGGGCAGAGGAGTGGAGTGGAAGATGTAGGCTTAAAAATTTACTTACCTCCAACATCATTTCTTTTGATAGTGGAGAAAAAGTCCACCTGTCAATGCATTTCGAAACAAAGCTGTAACAAGGATTCTATGATAAGGGGAAAATGGTCAAAAGGAGCAAAGACTTGTAGCAAAGAGAAATATCGTTGTCTTCCGGAATGTAGTGAGCAAAGTAAGTTGGACCAAAATAAAAATTTTGGTTGGGATAACTGTTCTGGCCAATAACTTCTACCGTCAATTGCATACTCATCAAATAGAGATTGAATCGCTAGGGCTGCTCAAACCTGGAAAATTTAGCATATAAAGTTCGGGGAATATGATGTCTTTTACTATTTTTAAAGATTCTTTCCAAAGATCAGTCCTCAAACCTAGTATGGATAGAAAGACTATACAAGTCGTGCCTATTTTTTAAGTCACAAATCTCGAGCATTAGAAGTTCAGAACTAGACTACAGAAGTTATATTTCAGAGATCCCATGCAAGATGGGCTCCCGAATCTAGTCTAAGAATTGCTGTCACGTACCCAGTTGCTTCACCACCTCCTTCGGCGTACGGGTTGAAAGTCTGTACAGTCTCCTGACACACAAAGATTAAAGAGTCATTGAAAGCAATTAGGCCAGGTGAGAGGAGAATAGTGAAGCAGTTCACTAGCTTGAATGTTTTCACTCACTCTTAGTCCCCCAGTACCATGGACAACCGGAACAGATCCATATCTCATTGCATACAATTGATTTAGCCCACAGGGCTCAAATCTAGAGGGCATAACCAGTATGTCGCAGCTGTTTTTTTTCAAAACTTCGATTAGTGCACTTGTTTCTAGCAATCCACAAAATTTAATACAGATATCTAACATTACCCGGCAGTTATCCTATGAGACATTGGAACATTAAATCCAACCCAGCCTCGAAACTTCTCTCTGTAAGCTGATTCTGCTGCTCTCATCCAGTCTTCAAACAGTAAATCCCCAGATCCAAGCATGACCTGATATAGGATGAATTACTTTAGCTGTTTCATGAAAATGGTCTCTAATTTAAAGAAAAAAAGGCATTTGAGTCTCAAGGATGTTTTCTGAGACAGGCTTGAGTAAAGTCTCAGAATTTAAGCAAATAACACTGTCTGGCTATTCTTTAGTTTCGTTGATGCTGAGATTTGATCCCTGAACCGTAGGACTAATAATCCAGCTGCCCTACCACCGGACCATGCAGCTGGTGGCTAAACTGTTTAGCTAGGAGTACGACTCTTGAACAGGAGAACTAATGGCAATAGCTGCGGTGTTTATGCAATGCCATATTGCAAACTGCTTCAGCGGTAAGCAATGCCCTATTTCAATACGGTGGAAAAGAAATAAAGAGAAGCAGGGAAAGAATCCACTTACAAATTGAACATTATCTTGCAAGAGCTCAGGAATTGCCCACCTGATCAGATCAATGCCTTTTTGGTAGTCCAGTCTCCCAATGAAGCCAATCTACAAAGTTCAAACACAATCTTTACTAAAAAGAAGTTTCAATTTTGCTAAGAGGCCCCTGTATATAAAAATCAATTAGATTTGGGATTAAGGCTTTGTTGTTGTTGTTGTTACCAAAGGACAATCTGGACTGACAGGAAGACCTAATTCTTTTTGCAAAGCAATCTTGCACTGAACCTGCAACTTGTATATTGTTTGAGTAAGAAAACGATGCTTTAAGGCAACCTGAGTATGTACAAATGGGATGCCATCACCTTTCCAGAGAGATCATCAGCAGTGTAGTGGAAATCAATGTGCTTATCTGACGATGGGTCCCATTCACAAATATCAATGCCATTTGTGATCCCTGTGAAAATCAATGGGTTGCATCCAAACAAGCACCGAACTTTCTATCATTACACACAAATACATTAATTATCATATGAGACAATGGTTCCTCATTAAAGGTATACCATTTAGAACAGGTTTCCGACTGTTGAACAGTTCATGGAGGCCATATCCACCTTCGACAGTTGTTATTTCCCAGGCATAGCCCTGTATACGAGAAAAATAATATGAATATTAAAGGTATCAATGCAATGGAAGAATAGGAAGCCTGTGTGCTAGGAGTAATATCAATTCTAAGCATAAATGCCATGCAAGTGACGCCAGTGTTCTATGAGGGTAATAAATTTAGATGGTTCAAGTAAAGCCCATAGATCATAGCCTTCCATCCAAAAACAAGCCAATCAATGAAAATTCAATGCATGTGATCACTATTGTGTGCCCTGGATCATCTTTCATCAAATTCAAATTAAGTGCATATGACAACCATGACCTGGCTAACTGTAACAATTCGATCAGCTGTTACAATTGCACCCTTGAGCACATTGACAGCTTGACCCGTATCAAGAGCATGAGTCCTTGCCCAAGTGGGAAAAACCCATTCTAATGCCCCATACCACTCGGAAGGCAATCCGAAATTCTCGTAAGAAGCTGCAAGTTCCACTCCCTTTACACAAAAGAAAAATTAATGAATTAAACATTCTAAAAATGAAGCTTCACAATGTGGAATTGCATTCTGAAAGTTTCAAAGATCTTAACCACCCAAGATGCAGCATCCCATGCATTAATCATAAATATCAAAGAAGCGTCAACCTGATGTGCAAGGTTATGAATTACAAGAATACTCCGGGCATCCTTATAAACTCCATGTGGACGATACTTTGCTGCCAAAAGTCTAAACCAAATGCAAAAGCAAATATTAGTCCGACAGCATTTATAACCTAAAAAATAAATAAATAAAATTCAATTATCATTGATTTCACAGATATTTTCAAAATTAACTGGAAGAAAAATAAGGCACAAAGGCACAAAAGAACTGTTAACAAATAATTGAACCTGTATCACCAAACAAAATGTACTCTACAATCAGAAGAAGAGAAAGTGCAGGAGCTATCCAAGAGATGAGAATGTGCCAGGAGGCCATAAGCTCATGCATTGTTGAACAATACGCATCTAAATTTAGTTATAAACAGTAGGAACTTACATGGGTACCAGGCCAGCATGCCAGTCATTAGCAAGGAAGAGACATTTTTCTCCATAGGTATACCCTCCAAGTGGAAGCACCAATGGAGCTTCGCATGCTGCATGGCAGAGTATAGTGAAGCGAAACTGCAAAACCAAATGAGAAAAATGCTTCTCATTGCTCATAACTTAAATTCAACGTGTAATAAAAGTCAGGCATGCAACAGAAACAATCAGAAATGAGAAAAATACCTGGTTATCGCCAAAAGCACCAAAGCTGTCTCCATATGGGTTTCCAGGTCTATGATATGAAGGATGGTCCACAAATACCTGAAATAAAAAAAAAATTAAAATGACTAAGGACTAGGAAAAAACAAAAAAGAAGAAGAAGAGCTGCTTTATATTTAGTGGGGAAGGGGGGCAAATTAATGAGAAGCAAACATAAGTTCTTACCCAGTCAACACCTTGTCTATACTCATGATAAAATGCAACCTCTTGTGCACCTCTAAAGCAATGAACCTTGATGTGGACGTCTAAATCAGAAGCTTTAGCAAACACGTCATCTGCAGGACTCCCGTGCAGGTATTTAGGAGAAACAACCATAACGCGATGTCCACGAGCAGCTAGTGCTATAGGCAAAGAACCACACACATCTCCCAATCCACCTGTTTTGGAGTATGGCTCTGCTTCAGCAGTGACAAATACAATACTGTGCTTTACACTGGCCTTTTTGTCTCCAATGTTTGTAATGCCTTCTATCCTATTGGTAGCTGCATCCACATAAGACTCAACCTTTTTGTTATCACCTGTAACTCATGTCAATTATTTTTCCTCAGTAAGGATCTCAAATGAAATGTAACCAGTTAATAGAGAATTTAAGCCTGGTGAGTGCAGAGTGTGGAAGAATTCACACAAATTATGCACTACAATAGAAAAAAATGGAAAATAATTTAGTGGAAAAAAAAGTTAATTTTTAATCACAACTAAGTGGAAGTTATGGGAAGAAGAATTTCAATTGAGCATAATGCAACACTAAACCGCTCCCTCCCCAATAAAAACCAGAAATAACCACAAGCTTGTACAACATCTCATCTTAGCTCTTCCAATGCTGAAATGGGAGCAAAGCATTAGGTTCATCGAACTTCGGTCACAAAAAGGACTGTTCAGTGAAATTATATAATCCATCTTATTATCTCAACCAGTATCCGGCGCAAATATGCAAATTGGTAAACAAACATATCTACTAGACATTGCTGGGCTGGCAAACTACATGAACCCAATGATAAACATGTACAGAGTCTCTTTTGATTTGGCTTTAAGGAAAGGTCTCAATCCCCAGGATATGATATACAATTGGGACTTCTAATTGCCAATCTTACTAATAGCGTTTTGATGTTCAAGGCCCGTTAAACAGAGATAACATGATGAATAAACATGTAACTCAAATTCTTTCTCTAAGCCGAAATGAGCTAATAATTATTTAAGAATAAGTTCAGTAGCAGTTAGCTTCCACCGAGAGATGGCTAAGATCATCCTACGGGATCAGTCACAGGCATAAACGGAAAACCAAAATTATTACTTGCCTGTGGATTCTAGATAGACCAAGCCATTAACGTCTGGTATCACAAGAAGAGATGGGATCCCACCAGCAAGCAACAACATGTGATCTCTGTTGCTAACTGAATTGTCCTACTATATATGATATTGAAAGTTTCCATGGATATTGAGTCACTTACCTCCTCTACTGCGTCCCCTGCTTCAATAACCAGATGACAGGCTAAAATACTAGCATCTCTCATCTCTCATGGCCCCACTCGTCACAATATTAAAATTTTCTGATAAGAGATGAATGTTTAGACTGAAAAATTAAAGCAAAATTATATCATTTCTATACTTAATTATACTTCAAAGAACAACTTCAATCCTTAATCTTAAACTTCGAAACCAAGTGAAAAAGAAGAAGAAAAGAAGAAGAGTAATTCTAAGAAGGCCTAAAGCAATTCAGAGAAGGTGATATATGAATACCGGACGGAGAATTTAAGTCAAACCCAATAACGGAACCAGAATCATCCGTCTCTGCGCCCAACACAAGACCCTTTTCTTCCTCACCCTTCTCAACAGCAGAGGATCCATCTTTCGAGTTAGCAGGACCAACTCTCCCTGAAGATCTTACAAGCGTCAAGGAGCCATCTTTACACCTCTTTATCCAGCAACAAGAGCAGCCCGCCTGCCTAACGGGTCTAAGACTTACGTGGGTGTTTGTAAATTTTGTAAAAGATTGACATGCAACTCCATAACTGATGTGAATCAACTCCATGGTGGAAGCGAGTGCAGAGAGAGAGAGAGGTGGGGGGCTCAAGTCAAATGTAGGACTAATGAGGTCATTGTAAAAGAAGTTTGTAAGAGAAAGAGAGGGCTCGGAGAGTTTTGAAGGAGAGAGAGAAGCAGAAAAAGCGCGAAAGCCAAAAACGGATCCCAAGTGAAGGCATTTAAGGCTGGGAAGTTGCTCCTCAACTACCATTGCTTGCCACACGTAAGGCGTCTGGTCAACATGATCTTGGGCCTTTGTTTTGCCAGTTGCTTGGGATTGTTGGGCTTGCAAAAATGCAACGAAACTTTATTTTCATCCGGAAAGCAACAATTTTTTTTTTTAAAAGAAAGTCGGGTAAGATTTATCTGTTTCTCTCTCGGAGTTGATTGTTATACAGCATATAAATATAGAATAATATTAAATATTTACAATTTTATTAATTTATTATAAATATTATTTTTATTGAGATTAATAATTTTTTAAATATTCTACAAGTAGAAAAATATTTATCTCAATAAAAATAATATTTTTATAATAAATTAATAATAATTTTTTAAAGGATATTTAACATTACTCATAGACATCATCTTACAAATCGAATTTTGTAGTTACTTACACAGCCTTCAATTCAAACCAGAAAGTGCCACAGAGACAATAAGTAGTATAATGAAACAATAAATATTTATTACGAACACAACATGAAGCCGAAGCCAAATTTATTCAATATAATCATGTCCCCAACCATGGCCGCGAAGAGGAGGCAGCCTCCAATCCTCTCCAGGGATGAATTCAGGGCTGTACCCAGCTGCAACCCGTCCAGACTGGAGGCGCAATCCTTTAGTGTTTGGACTTGGGCTCCTTGGGGCCTGGTGAGCTGTTGTCCCTCCACCTGAACTGGACGAATCACAACCTGATCCAGGACTTGGTGCTCTCTTTGTTGATGGGTTCCACTGAGGCACATATGTGCCCCGCAGCTTGAACGAGCCTTGGTTACGTGCCTTGGCCCTTGCCGACTGGGTGGGTGCCATGTAGCTAGGCACGTTGATCGGGCTTGGATGTTGTCGTTGCTGTTGAGACTCGTATGGACTGTTGTCTGTTAGGCCCATATTGTGACTGGTGGTGCCGCGGGGAGTGACTACGTCCATCTCCACTGTCTTCTCGGACATATCATATTCATAGGTGGTGGTCGCGTTGGGGGTGGCCAGTGTCATGTAAGGACCCGGGTTAGGCCCCAAGTAACTGGCATGATATGGCTGTGAGGACATCCATCGCTCCAGCCAATTCCAGCCCCACTGGGCCTTGTCACGTTCACTGGCATAGAATTCTTCGTCTTGACCACTTGGGCTGGACTGAAATGGTTGTTGCCTCTGTTGTTGCTATTCCAAAAGATGGCTAACCATTTAAATGAGAACACCGCAAATAAACCAAAAGCCATTGCTAAGGTTTAAGTCCCCCAAACCAATAGAAAGTGGTCTTATCTGGTAGGTTTCATGTCATGCATACATGCTTCCCTTTTGTTTCAGATTAATTCATTTTTATAGTTGTGCAATCTATTTTCTTGCTTACATCTAGTAAAGATGCATTTATTGACTCGATTGCCATTAGTTGCATTTTCAGGAACATCCATGATTTGCTGCTAAACTTGGAACCCATTGACAATGCTATGAGAGTTCTCAAATATTTATTTATGAACATATTCTAATAGAGCATAAGCAAGTAAGATGAGTTTAAGAAGAGAAAAGCAAGAGGTCAAAATTCAAGAAAGGAAAGGTGAACTTGTAGGAGTAATGCAACTTACTAACCTGGTAAGCATAAGCATAGGCAAGGGCCCTCTCCCTTTTGACAACAGCATCATGTTTTCTTGAAGCGTTTTCCTTGACTTTCTCTGGACTCTGAAGCCTACCACCCCAACCTTCAATTCCATTACTCCTCAAAGGGGTCTTTGGATTGACGTCTTCTGCAATAGGCACTCTTCGTTCTTCTTCTTCTTCTTCTTCTTCTTGATATTCCTCTTCGCGTTCCTCAGCACTCTTTTGAAGCTTCTCGTGAGCCAATTGGAGTCTGCGAGTTCTTACTCTTGCCTGCACGCGTACTAGAGCTTGCATGCACCTCATTGTCATCTGTGCTTGCTTCCGTACATTGTGGCCTCTCACCAGCGCCTGTAGCCTGACTAATCCCTTCAATGCTCGCAAGGCACGCTGAGCCTGCATAATATGCAAGCACCAATTCCAGTGAAAACTGTTCAATTTAAGACAGAAATTTAACCGTGGCAATAATTAATCTTCGATCCTCACATTCGAAGTGAATTAAACCATCATTTGCATGTCATCAAGGCGTACAATGCCTACTAGGAAAAGGAAAATTAAGTGACAAACTGGCCCCAAAAGGCATCTTTAGAACCAACTACGAGTGGCCCGCCCTCAATGGCAGGGCAAATGAATTAGATAGAAACATTGACAAGATTGAAAGGGCCAGACTGCAAATTTGTGGAGGTAGGTTGATTTTAGAAAGACAACGACAGTGGGAAAGTGAAGAGGATGGTATATTGTAATGTTGCCACAAAAACACCCTTTTCCACGCACAAGACAAAAGGAAGGACAAAATGCTGATAGCCCCAAGTACCAAAACTTGATTCACTCGAAGTTAATAATCAAGCAACATATATAGTGTTGATTAAATTGTGGCAGTAGGGCAGACTTGTCTAATTATCTGTTGATTCTTTCACATTGAACGAGAGGAAGATCTTACAAGGTAACCCCTGTAGTGTGATTGTATGAGAATGGCAGCTCTTTCTTCCCTAGAGTGGCGTCCATAACCAGCCAATTGAACAACTTTAGCCGCTGCTTGAGCGGCTGCAACAGCAGCTTCAGCTGCTGCGGCGGTAGCCATTGCCACTGCAATGGCATGATTCTTGTCCTCGTTTACTGGCGTAGAAGCAATGCTTTCATCATTCGTGCCATCCCTCGAGCTCTCTGCTGGAAAATGTTCAAATGACACAACTTCCGGAGCCTCATCTTGCCATTTTTCTACGTTGTCTCTCTGAAAATATCAAACCAGCCGCGGCCACAGCCATTACGCAATGCAATTGTTTCTAGTTAGACTATTCCTTTGAAATTTGATTACTGAATCAACGAAACAACATAGAAAACCAACAGTGCTAGGTTCAACGGATATCATATTTTATATATACATATCATGTCTAATTGGAAAGTTTAAATGTAGACCACATACAAATAATAAAAAAATGAAAAAAAGGAATGGTGGCATCACTTGTTACCTACAAAACAAGAAAGTCACATCATGGGATTTTGGAAATGAAGGTGATCGAA
The DNA here is from genome assembly GCA_037897445.1 of Ceriops zippeliana. Lineage (NCBI taxonomy): Eukaryota > Viridiplantae > Streptophyta > Magnoliopsida > Malpighiales > Rhizophoraceae > Ceriops > Ceriops zippeliana. The sequence goes on along the minus strand of JBAPLH010000018.1, from coordinate 3,837,152 downwards.
CAGAGCAAGCACATGAGTATCAAGATTGATGATGTGACAGCACCGGCGGCAATGATAACAATACGCCATAAGTTGCTTAAACATTCAATGGCCACGCTGATGGGGGACCATTTATCTATCCCTTTCGGTTAATGGTCCCAAAATACAATAAAATTGCTGATGACCTTTTAAAGTGACCCTAGCCAGCGGCGAGCGCTTCATGCCACTCATAACTCATAGAAGTGTCCATTTATTTGAATCCCGGCTTAGAGGTGCCAGACACCTTAGTCAATTAAGACTGTCGTTGTATAGACATTTTTTGCACTTCAAAATTAAAACTGGCTAGCAGTAGTTAATGGCAGTTGCAGTGACACCACGGTAGTCATAATTGCACTTTTCCAGCTTAATTATAATTTAAAACCTTGGCACCATCTCTATTTGAAAAATTAATATGATGGAAAATTTGTGTGGTTAATAAAAAAAAATAAATCACATTTGCATCCAGCCGATAGCATATCACCGTGTTTGATAGAGTAGTTCTACCTCAAATGCAATCTTTTGACGGATAGACCATTAAAATCATAATTGAAAGTGAACAAGGACTCAAAAGGATGGCTAATTGAAGTTTTCAGAAATATTTTTGCGACGTACCAAAAACTTAAAAAAAAAAAAAAAAGGCAAAAGGTAGTGTTTAGAACTTCCTTACCATCTAAGCATGATGAACCACCCGTTTGTTGAATGAGAAAAAGGTAAACTGTTGACGGATAGCCCATTAAAATCATAATAGAAAGTGAACAAGGACTCAAAAGGATGGCTAATTGAAGTCTTTAGAAATATTTTTGCGACGTACCAAAAACTTTAAAAACAAAAAAAACAAAACAAAACAAAAGGTAGTGTTTAGAACTTCCTTACTTACCATCTAAGCATGAGGTACCACCCGTTTGTTGAATAAGAAAAAGGTAAACCGTGAGAATTACCTTTCTGCCTGGAAATTCCTTAGAAGATGATTTGAACACTTTCTTCACCGACGAGAACCAACCGCCCCCTTTCTTTCCCATCTCCGATCAAAGGGAGTGACTTGATTTTGGATAGATAAGCATCATCAAGCTGAAAATGAGAACGCAAAATCAAAGTTTTTTTCATTGGTAAGTGAAGAAAAAAAGAAAACGACCATAAAAAAATCCTAAAGATGATCAGGTATCATGAGACACAAAGACACAAACACAAAAAATGACAACGTAAAAAAGGCAAGGCTCATTTAAAATCTTTACACGAGCTAGAGATCAGGACAAAGCTTAGCATATAATGTCACTTAAATTCCCCACCATCCAAAATGTAAAACCCACCTCATGAAAACGAGAAAAGCGGACAAACTCACATACAAAAACAGAAACTTGAAACAGAGAGCAGTCTTACTCCAAAAGTGGTGTCATGCGAAAGATACAACCAGTGTAACGAACCTGGAATGGCTCACATGATCTGGGGTTTTTCGTTTGACAATTTTCATGATAATTAAGTATTATCTGGAAAAAATTTAAGGTTGTTGCTAATAAGGAAACTTTCAAGAACAGCCCATATAACACAACAGGAGGAAACTTAAGAAGGGAGACGGAGGGCGAAACGGGAGGAGAGGCCTGGAAGAGTGTGAGAGCAGTAACTGCGGACCTGCGGCTTGCCGTTCATATTTATCATTGTCACGGGGGGCCACCTACCTCTTTGTCTACATATATTATACAGTTGAAATTAGAACCAATTGGGCACTTGCACGTGCCCTCCCCCCCGGGTCCCAAATCCCCTTGCCTTCACGGATCGGTGAATTTAATTAAGGGGAGAGTTGGCTAGTCTATTGAAGAAGTTCTGGAGGAGCTTTTACCGACTAATGAAATTTTATTTCAAATTTTTATACAATTAATGAAATAATGCAATTTCTTTAGATCTCTCTACCTTCAGTAATTCACTTTTTATATTATTATAAATTTATTCGTATTATTTTATTAATTATTTTTAAATGTTTTCTTCAAATTTGTGTCAAACAATTGTTTTCCTTCCATAATTTTTTTAATTTATTTTTTGGGCTAAAAAAAAAAAAAAAAGAGTAGGAGCGGTCTCTCACAATCGCACCAAAAACATTTGTGCAAGTGGCAATGCATATTATGTTGGATCGTTCAATTAGGCAGATTTCATGATTTTTAGTCAAAGATCATTTGTCTCTTTTAAAATTGTGTGTAGAAGTAAATATAAATTTAGTTTCATTGTATATGTTAACCAGAATTCCAAAATATAACTTGCATAATACAATTGAATTTTCTAACCATTAGGCCAAAAATAAAGAAATATTTATTTCTATAAATTTCTCTAAACTTATTCGGACTTAAAATGTAACTTCATACAAGAAAAACAAAAGATAATAATAATAAGAGCTTCGAGAGTTTGGTATATGTTTAAAGTTGGGGCCCAAAGCCGGGAATAATTTAGACTTGATACCGATCCGAAGTTTAATTGACAGAGGTGAAGTGGGTATTTGGCTGGGACATATAACGTGTTTGTTTTATAACTTAATAGGTTAGTCTTTTTTTTTTTAAATATAATGATCTTATAATAAGTAATATTATTACGGATTTGACCCAAATCTGACGTTTATTTCCAAGCATTCTAGATTTAAGAGTAGATTGAAGGTCCCAATTTATGACGAAGATGTCAATAAATTCGGTAAGAGAGAATATAACGAAATCTCATATCAAGCTTGAACCTTATAAATGTGACACTATACATCCAACAGATTAGTCTTTTAAAAGAATGTTGTAGATTTGATAAGAAAGAATGTGACTAGAAATCTTATATCGGAAAGTTGAAGGGGTCTTTGAACCTTATAAATGTGACGCTGCACACTCAACAAGTTAGTCTTTTGAAAAAATAGAGTAATGTTCACGTAACACATGAAAAATAAATTGTAAGGATGCTAATGCCATATATTATAAATTTTGACTTAAAAATTGGGTCAATTTTAAAATTTCTAAGTTATGGGAAGCATTCCTAACATCTAAGATCTAAGGGAACACTAATATAAAAGTTCATTGGACAAGTAATAATGCAAGAAAAGTAACCAATATAAAAGTTCTCAAGTCCTTTATCGATGAACCTGGCTCCCATTTATTCACATAGGTAAAGAACCCGATACTGCGTGCAGAAATTGTCTTGCAATATTATTTGATTGAAATCATACGTAAATTAAAATTTTAAAGTTAAGACGTAATGTTGAACTTATAAATTTATTATTTTTTATTTTTAAATTAAAAATATAGTATTGATTCTACCGGTCTTTCTCCACCCTACTCAAAAATTTCCTCATATTGGACCCCTTGCATTTTGGCCAAGGGTGTTAGTGCTTGAGAATCTATGGCCACAATACTTGGTGTTGAAAATAAAAATGTTTTAAAAATTTTATATTTTATATTAAAAATAAAATTTTTATTTTATTTATTTATATAATAATATTTATTTTTATAAGATTTAAAGAGAGTTTCGTACATATGGCCTTAACTAATTTACCTCCAAATCGTACTTTTACACATTTTATATTTTAATTTTTTATATTTTTTAATCTTTGTTTTACATCTATTTATATTTTATTTCTATATTTTTTTTAACACTTAGTTCTTACCGTCCTGGCGTCATGTTACCCGGAGTGAGTCTGGAAGTGGTAAGTCAGAAGGACAATCGACCCAGGACCCAGGAACCCATCCAGCTACAACATTAGTTAAATAACGCTTTGGCGGAAAATTTCACTAACCTGTTGTACAATGGACTGCCCGTGAATTTTTCCTTACAGAACCTCCGCAGCTATTGGTTCACGTGAGTGTCAGCACCGCTTTCTTTGAGAAGCAAGATTATTGGAAGCTGAGCTAAGTTCACCCAAGTGGACCTAAAATCTTGACTGGTTAGCTTTCGCATATTTGTTGAACTATTTAATCTTCTTGGTTTTTTCAATCCGTTTTGGTAAGTTTTTTTTTTCCTTATTTTGTTTTGACAGCTCGCCCTTAAACGCTTGAACTGCTAAATTAAAAGTCTTTAAGTTTAAATTTATTGAATGAATTGAGAATAAACTTACAAGATATTAGTTCTTTTTTTTTTGTTTTTTATTCACTTCCATCCCCCTCCTTTTTTGATTAATCTAGTAATTGAATTCTACTTCCTAATCCTTTGCATGTGTCTTTTTTTCTTTTTGTGAAAAAAAAAATGATAGATTGAAGGGTAGGTAATCATATTATATTGAGTTCATAGCACAAATAACTCTCTAGCTGTCTCTTTATCGAGAGTTTCACTCCATGGAACCATATTGTAACTCCATAATTCCTAGTAAATGCACATAATACCTTACTTTCACAACCAAGGAAGCACGTCTTAATTGTTATAACTGCTGGCACACATGCAATAAAAAAGCAAGATTAATGACAAATACCATATATAGGTGCTACCGTCCACCACTAATAGATCAATGGCTACAAGAGTAGCGTTCGCATGAGAATTTTTTTCTTTTCCCTTTAACCTTTTCGCAAATATCCCAGAAAAGGGTAAGGAAAAAGAAGAAGAAGAAGAAAAAAGCTTCACAAATACCATTATGGTGGTCTCGTATTTACCATCATTGGTCTGGTCATATATATATATATATGGATTGCATTGGCAGATCGTGGATCCATCACATCCATCAATGTTCCATATACTTTTGCTCGAGTGCAATGCCGGTCCTGTGCAGATACTTTTACAGTCTTGGATCCACCGACAGAGTATGGTTGGGAGTTTAAAAGTAAAAACTAAAATGATTAGCTATGTTAGATGGGATAATATTGCTTGCATTAAAAGAAATGATGAAGCAATTGGCAGTGATAGGGAACAGAGGAGGAGTCTAGGTTTCCTTCAACTTACTTTTGATGAGGCTGATTATGAAGTCGGTGGCTAGCTCGTTTCAACCAATTTATGTCACTGTACAATGCTTTGCTTTATAACGAGGGGCCTAGCATACACGTGCTTGTTTGTTTAGAAAAGCACCGGTCAATCAAATGGCTTTAAGAAAGATTTGAGTGCCGGCTTACACCTTAGTAGCAAAGTAAATAATTTTTTTCTTTAGAAGTATTGTTTTGTAAATGTATGATCACTCATTAGTTTTTAATTAAAATTTTAATTTTAAATTAATATAATAAAAAATATATTAAATCACCAATCAATAAAAAATTTTAAATGATAAGAAAATAATTAATTTATCATTTGATATTTTATATACATTAACATAGATTATATTATATATATTATATATAAACAATTAATATAGTTCAGGAGTATATCCGAAACATTGACACTACTATTTAAATTAATTAGGTATTTGTAGATAATTATTTTTATGTTAAAATAGAATAATAAAAATACTTATTCTTTTTATTTTGGATAAGAAAAGTAAATCAATTTTATGCATAATTAAAAGGGTACCCAATAATTGCCGAACAAATCTGTGGAGTTTGAAATTGACATATTCAATGCTTTTTTTTTTTTTTTAATTTGCAGTTACCAGATGAATATAATGGGGGGAAAGGTGAATAGGGACAATTGTTAGTTTCAGGCAAACACACGGTCGTATATTTTATCCACCTACACCTTTCCCTGTAATGCACCCTTCACGGCTCGACTTCATAACTTTTTGAGATGCCCGTGGTCACGATTATGAAAAGAAAGAGAGAAAGAAAGAAAGAAACCTAGACCCATAGGTAAATTAAGGTCGATTATGAAGCATGGTGGATCTTTAAACAAGGAGAAGTGGAGGACCATAAAGATTTTGAATTTTTTTTTTTTTTTGCATCCAATAGAGTCTAACATATTGAGGCAATATAGCAGAATTAATAATCAAGTTTTTTTTTTATTTTTTTTCATGAATATAATTAATTAGCTGTTGTCTTGGTAATACATGATAAAACTTGTTAAGTAGAATTAATAGCACACCTACGAGGAGGTAGTTTCCACTATATATTAGGAATTATGTATTGATGATAATTTATATATATATATATATATATTTAAATTTATTCAATTGATAAATTATTGTATTTATGATCTATGTGTTGTAATGACTCTTTTTATAATTATACAATTTAATCATAAAAAACACACATATTGGGGGCAATAAACAGCAAAAATGCTATAGAAAACTTAATTTAAGTCCACCGGCTATCAGCCGAAACCCTAGTATAGAAAACTATCCGAAATAGGCTCTCCCCTGTATTCTACGTATAAGAAAGCTATTTGTTTCATTTTCCCCCGCTCGTATTATGGTTAGATAGTCCCATTCATCGGCTTAATGTATCTTTAGGTAGATCATCCGCATCAACAATTTTAAAATTTACCTAAAAGAAACACACTTATGCGGTTCAACATTAACAATGAAATATCAAAAAAATAAGATGGAGAATAAAGAACCGAAAAAAAATAAGAAGTAAATTAAGGCCATTTATTGCATGAATGATGATATCACTCATAATAAAATATTCCTTAAAAAATTATTAATTTTACCCAAAAAAAAGGTATGATTTACATGAAGTTTATTTAAGTTTGTAAGTAGTTCAAATATAATAATAATTTTTTTTAAAATGTAAAAACAAAATAATATTTCATGGTTTTGCACTTTTTTCTATTTCTAGTACAAATTTTATTCACCTAATTTTTACCTTTCTTTTTTTGAATGATGAAATTTGGTCTTCCTTTGGTCAATTGACTGTACTGGGGTCCAAATTCACTGCCTTCTGCCCTTACCAGATGACTGCAAATGTCATGGATTCAAAACTCGTGGCTTGCCTTTGGATCTTACGACTTGACTAATATATTGTCATCAGTTCTGAAATGGAAAACCTGTCAAACTCTTTTAAACCAATACAAGGCAATTTTATTGCATCGTCCTTGGGCCCTTACCCTTGAAATTTGCTAGCTTCTGACAAAGGGGATTAGGAGAGTGATATAAAAGCAAATCCCATTTATCTAAACTTTCAAGAAAGAATGGGGGCTGTGACATGCGGCAGCCACCTAAAATTGAGAGATCTCAACTAAATGCAATCGTGAGACCTAAACATTCCTTTACAAATCATTAAGGTTTGGTAGAACATATCAAATCAAGTTAACCAATGCAGAACCCCGACTACAAACAACCCATGAGGAAGAAACAAAGTCTTTTAAGCTTCACTCTTGGACATAAGTTAAGCTATACGGAGAAATAAAGAGTTTTATCTTCTAGGAGTGTAGAGTAATTTGCCTAGGTACATCCATTTAACTATCAAAAATGCTAAGCTAATGTAGTTTTATTGCATATTAAAAGGCAGTATTCAAGTAAAATTTAAATAATTAAATAATATTTATTATAATTTCAATATTACACTAATGATAAATACTATTAATTTCTAGTATATAAAAAATTAAACATTCTAATTTATCATGCAGCTGATGAGTAAGAATTTGTATATATGCATATTTAGTTATTGTTGTATAATGTTTTTATGTTAATAAAAATAAAATTTTTTATAAAATTATCTAACAAATGAAAGATAAATGCGTCAATATCTGTGTCTTAGTATCCAAAACGTTGACGAGATGTCTGTCTACGGATCAGCCGCTTGGACATACGAGAACCTATGCGACCAAGAACCCAAAGTCAAAAAAGGTTTAACCACAAGGTGTTCTGGGCTCGGCTGATGGCAAGCAGCTGATAGAGCGAAGGCCCGATTGCCTAGACCAACCTATGTTTGACCGAGTTGGGCCGAGCCTTAAGGCATAATGGAAGGCAAGCACACTTCAGTGATTTTTTTTAATGGGTCCATCAAAAAAACAATTCAGTGAATAAAAGATTAAATTTTTATTTTTATACTTCATATTCTAATTATAGAAAGAAGAGTGTTAAATTTATAAAAATAAAAGAATTATTTTTATTGGGTAACTTATTGTTCAATAAATTTTTTAATAAGAAGAAGAAGAAGAAGAAGACTTTAGTCAATTTCAAACTCAAATTTGAGTTTTATTAGTTTTTTAGGGAGGGTTGCTTATTTGTGATTATGAACTTCGAACAAAACTATACTTTTTTTTTATTTGATCATTTCAAAAATAAAAATCAAATAAAAATTTCAAACAGCAAACAAAGCCCTCCCCCAATTCTCTATTACGTATCGATTGTCAGTCTTGCTGTTCTCTGTCTCTTTCTCTTCTTAGCTTGGTTCACATTCCTTTTTTAGGTAGAAAGGAAAAACTAGAAGAAAGAAAGAAAGGAGAAGGAAAGTGTAGAAGATGGCATTAATAGAATATCTAAAATGACCTCGCCAGGAGCAAAGAATAAAAAGAGCACGAGAGAAGCAATGAATAAGGGTACTTTTGTCCATAAAATGTGGGTAAGTAGGGGTCTTCGCTTATGGGATAGTTTAACTAAATAAAATCTATTAATGCCAAACCCCTATGTCCAAACCCCTCACGACAATTTCTATAAAATTTCAATTCACAGCCATAACTTCTCTCAATCGTTCAAACCAAACCAATTTATTGCTTGGGGTTTGACTGCAGGTGATTTAAAACATCTTAAAATTTTACTTTACTTTTTTTTTTTTTCCAAACTTATCAGACTTTAGAAAATGAGTTACTATAATTTTTGTATGTTTTAAGCTTTTTAAATGTGCATTATATAGGTGTGTCTTAAAAATCAACAAAACATAAATACAAGAATATGGTTAAAAATTTATTAGAATTTTAGTGTAAATTTGTGAATTACATGATTCAAGAGTTTTTATTTTATTATTATTTATTATTAAGAACAAATAAAAGTAAGTACTATATAATTAAAAAGAATATATAATTAATATCTTGAAATTTTAAATTGAGATATTTGTTAAATCTAAATCAATTATTTAGAATATAATCTAAAAAAAGAAAAATTAATTTAATCTTTAAAGCTTGAATTCTGAATTATATGGTTTAATTTTAATTAATAAATACATTTAATCATAAAAAGATGCCGTTCCAGATATATTTATTTTGAAATATATTTTAACTATGGCCACTTAAGTCAGTTTTTAGCGAATTTTATGACCCATAATTTACAATTAATTCCTTTTTGGTAATTTGAAAAAGTTGAAAACTGCCCTCTCTCTCTCTCTCTCTCTCTTTTTATTTTTAATTTTCCATTTTTGACGGATGCAAATCTTCGTAATTTGTACTAGACCGTTTCTTAATGGATTGGGCGGATTGTGAGCACAATTGCCTAGTGGGCACAACGATATCTCGTCCCGAGAGTAGAAAAATCAACAAAATCCCATATAAAACTGACACTGCAAGAGCAACAAGCCATAATTCCATGTTTTAAAATTAAATTTAACCATATTAAAGTATAAATGCACCCAAATCCCCCCGACCAACGAAATCTCTACCCGGCCGTGGTCCACTGGAACACTAGTAGAGCCAATCACTCGTTGACTTCAAAAGTGAGACTGTTAAGATATTTTTGTGTCGTTAAACGGGTAAATCAAGAAGATTCGAACCATTAAATAAGTATCCATTTCTTTATTTGTAATTATGATATTTATGAAATTTTGTAATATAAATTATATAGCTCATTGATTGGTCAACTAATCACTTAAGTTAAATTTATAAACTCTTGCAAAAAAAAAAAAAAATTTGTTGACTTACTAAAATTGACAAGTTGATGGTGTGCCTTATTGGAAATTCTAAAAGTTTCACATCGTAAAAGGGATTGTTTTGCATTTTAATTAAGTCTATTTAATGTGAATGCGAAAAGAAGTGATGAGATTCGATGGCTGACAAAAAATTATTATGAGACTTTTATATTAAAATATAAAAATAGTTTTATAGATTCAATTAACTCACAAATATAAAAAATAATAAAAAAATTAAATAGATAAGCAGCAGCAAGTTCATTAAATTCATAGGGTCATGCTAACGCATAGGGGGGGGGGTGGGGGCGCTTGTTTTGGCAACGTATTAAAGTGGTGAAAATGAGATGCCTGCAAAATTCGATTCCCAAAATGGAAAAAATAACAATTGTTGGGTTCTTTTTTTCTTTTTTTTTTTTTTCCGTTTTGAGGGGGGATCTCTTGGTAGTAGCCAGGTTCAGTGGCAGCGGCACTGAACCTTATGTGTGCAGTACATTACAGGTGGCGGACACCAATTGATTCCGTGCATACGGCAAGCAGGCTGGCTGCAACTGCAAATGCCAAATGCGCCCAGTTGCCATTGCCGATAATAGGACGGAAGCGTGAAGGCATCGCGCTTCCCACCGCCTTCCGTGCTGTGTGTTGTGCGCGTCTTTTTTTCTTTTCTCTTTCCGGCTTGCGTGTTTCAAATGCTTTTGAACCCAAAAAGAGATAATAGAAAGCAAATGGTGCTTTTTTTTTTTTTTGTTTTTTCTTTGCGTCGCTTCCTCTGCTACTTTAATATTTGCCTTTTCAATCTCCGTTATACGATCACACAATACTGCTTGGTAGAACAGAGATAGAGATAGGTGAGGTCGCCGACTTGATGACGATGTGGCTTCGTGTGTGTGTGTGTGTGTGTGTTTTTTTTTTTTCATTTTTTAATGATTTTGACAAAATTTTCTTCGTATTTGTTTTCTTGGAAGATAAGGAAGTGGAGATAATGATTAAGAGGATGGGCGTCAAGAGGCAGCTTGTATTGCACGACGAGGAGGACAACGACGGTGGAGCGGCAGTGGAGGCGCCGTTTTATGTGTTCAAGATTCTGTTGCCCAACGGAATGACGGTGGGACTCAGATTGCCTGGCCCGAAACCTCAAATGCCGGTCTCAGAGTTCGTCGGTTTGGTTAGAGATGAGTACTTACTAGCTCGCCGGAGATCATCGTCGTTGAGTCCGAAAAGGCCTGTGAATTGGAGGAGTCAAAGCTTGTACTTGAAGGACGCCAACGATAACAAGATGAGAGATATCATCAAGTTCATCAATTTCAAGCCCCACAAGTGTCACATTCTGCGTCTTCATGTGGGTATCCGTTTCTTTACTTTAATTTCTTGAATAACGAGTAAAAGAAAAGTATTAAAAAAAAAAAAAGATTGTTCTTCATTGTCTTTACGTTGTCCCGTTGTCCTTTTTTTGGTGATTTAAGGATGGGTCGCCCGTGATTCCGGATACTTACGAGGTCAGTAACTTCACTCTGACTATGCTTTTGGTTTTTTTTTTTTGTCTTATTTTGGGATTTGTAAATTTGCTTGATCAAGTGGGTTTGGTCAATTGTTTTATGGAGTTAGTTGGGTGTTGCAGAACATGTGGGACATAACACCAGATACTGATCTACTAAGACAGCTTCCAGAGGAATACACATTTGAAACTGCTCTCGCTGATCTGATTGTGAGTTCTCTTTGCCGCATTTGTAAAAATACAAGTGGTTTTATTGGTAGTTTGTTGTTTCTTAATTCACTTGTTTCATTACTCATTGAACAGGACAATTCCTTACAAGCGGTGTGGTCTAATGATAAAAATGATAGGAAGTTTATTAGGTACGATATTATGCCCTTTAGCTGGGTCATTGTATCTTTATTTTGTTTTTTTTTTTTTTTTTTTTTTCGTTATTTTGCCATTATATTCTCAGACCCAAATGCCTCAGAGTTATAGTTTCTAATTTGCCCTTTAAAATTGCATTTGTGCACATTGAAAGTCGTTGGTGATAATTGACATTGTAAAAAGAGAGTGTTTCATCAATACTTACTTAGTACCTTTTTATCAATGATTAAATACTATAAAATGTTCTTCTGTTTTCATTATTTAACCCTTCATAGTGGAGCTTTGACCACTTCTTTTGAGTTTCAATTGACGGAATAATTACTAAGTACTTTTTCAGTATGCTTCATTGACCGACCCACAGAGCTATGGTGATGAACTTTTAAGTTGGCTTATAGGAGTGCAATGTTTATGACTTGTGAGCATGCTGCTAAATAATTGTTTTCAATTGGTTGATGCATGTCATGTTCACATGAAGTTTGCTTTAGCTGCAATGACAATCCTACTTTTGAATCTAAAATGGCCAATTTAACATATCAAGTACATCCATTTCAGTGTGACCATCACATCTGATATGCTGACAATTTTTGACACCGGTCTTGGAATGGATGATAGTGATGAAAACTCTATAGTGAAATGGTAAGTCAGAACTCATGTTCTTCATAATTTATTCTGAATTGTGAGTTTTGGGCAATAATCTTAGGTTTTGGAATATGATAGAAGTTTATCTTTTCGAAATGATACCCAAACTGAACCTACATGCACGCACACGTATGTCACAGAAATGATACCCAAACTGAACCTACATGCACGCACACGTATGTCACATACATATATACCTACACATACATACACACGTGTTTGTGTGCATGGTATGTACAAATATAGGCCTGGTGCAAGAGATTTCACACTTTGCAGGTGGGCATTTCACACCTGGATATTGATTTTTTTAAAGGACTTGTTTCCCCCATAAAAGCATGTTTGAGGGTGGAATCTTTGAGAAAACATCTTTACACCTTTTGCTTCTAAAAGGGACCAATTGTAGTATTGTTAAACTATTTGAGCAGATAGTATGAGAAGCAGCTGTCCACATGATTTTTTTTTTTTTTTGGGAAAAAGTTTTTTATGATGTGCACCACTGTATAGAAAATTGACAATTTTGCAATGGATTCTGTGTTGTGTATTCTGTAGGGGAAAAATGGGTGCCTCACTTCACAGATCATACAAGGAACAGGCTATAGGGGGAAAACCTCCATACTTAATGGTATGATTTTAGCGTGTACTTTGTCACCATGTTAGTGGAACTAAGCTAATTCACAGAGTATGCTTTGTAAATTGCACAAACCCGTATTAAATATTTTAAAACTTTTTCTCTAAAATGAATAGATGTTGAATAGATGTGTATGTTAAACATACACATTAAATTTAATGAAACACTGAGAAGTAGCTTGTAGAACATCTAATAATATTCTTTTGGTTCTGTTAATATATATATATATATATATATATATATTGGTTTTTCTTTTCTGTAAATTTCGAGTTTAGGTATACTCCTATTTCTTTCTTTTTTGGGTTTTGATGCAAGCGTTTAAAAGCTTTTTCTTCCCTACAAAATTGAGGAAATGTTATTCTGTGGTTATGCAGCTTTTTATGATTTCCTTTATCAGTCAAATTGCTTATGTTTGTCACATGATTAATTCTGTGATGATGCAGCCTTTCTTTGGCATCTTTGGATACGGAGGACCTATAGCTTCTATGTACTTAGGGAGGTATCTCTTTCCTGTCTCTCTCTCTCTCTCACATTATCACTGCATAGCTGTGCTAGTGAAACAATGACTCAAATCCAACGCAGCTCTAATTAAATTTAGTACTCTGACGTAGGCGGGCTGTAGTGGCATCCAAGGCAAAAAAGTCAAAGAAGGTTTATACTTTACACCTTGAGAGAGATGCATTACTCAGCAGTTCTGGATCCGAACTAACCTGGAGGGTAGATACATTTGTTTTCTGTCTTGTTTTAGAAGGAAGTCTTCTTTCTTTTTGTTACTGTTTTCTTTTGCCTTTGGAAGTTCCTACAAATTGATGGTTTAGCATTTTTCTTAAAAGCTTTCCCAGAAGGCCACAGAAATTTGCTGTCTGAAAGCTGTTTGCTCTATTTGTTTCAGACTAATGGAGGCATGAGAGATCCCTCAGCTAGTGAAACTCAAAAGTCACCTCATGGGAGCTTCACAAAGGTCAGCTATGTTACACAAGTTGTTTTATATTTTCTTTCTGGTTGATGGTTTTGCCATGTGAGTGGGGGACAGCTAGCCATTTGCAGTTGACTGAGACTATTGTATGGTCATTGAGTCGTACTTACACATTCTCAACCATTATGAGACTTCTTATTTATTCATCTTGAGAAAGCAACTGAAAATATTATTATGATTTATTTGTCTCTTCATATCCAGTATTTCTTGGCTTGGCTTTTATGTGTGTTAAATTGGTTCAGGTGTTATTCTCAATGGCAGATTGTGCAATTTGATTTAGTTTCCTACACACAATGTGGAGTTCCCTATTTGACCGTCTATCAAATATGTACTCTCACATGGACACCCTTACCCATAAAAGCCCTCACTGTTGCCTGTTAAAATTCACTGTTCAAATTTGCAAGATATCATGAATGTCAAATGGTTCCCATATGACTTTTGTGCAATTCCATTATGACTTGTGTGCAATTGCATTGCTACTTAAAAATTTTTTAAATCTTGGAATCTCAATTTTCCAGACTATTCTTTCTGCTTAATGAAGAGTTTTCCATGTGATGTTCTGTTATGGACAAGCATAACTTCATCATTAGTTTTTTTTTTCCTCCATCTTAATTTTTCTATTTTTGGTCTTTTCCCAAACCTTCATATGGAGCATTTAAAAGTTACAAGAATTGCTAGATAGGCTTGAGCCATTATAACAGAATTCTTTCTTCATTCCTGTAAGTAGTGCTGCCAAAGTTTGAAAATCATTAAAGTGGGCATTGGGTATTGATTTTTAAGAAGTGTGTGCATCACATGGTATTCAAAACTATTTTCTGTGGGGTAATATGAGGCTGAATTCTCATGATGAGTCATGGACATGGTAGCTTGTGTTTGTGAGGATAATCTGGTTTATGTGCTGAATTGGGGATTTGAGCTGATATAGAGAAGTATGTGCATTATTTTAAAAAGCTGGGAACTTGTTATTTAGCTAGAGAGCACTAGGCAAACATGGCTTCACAAATCACTCAAGAAAAACTCCCATTTCTTTAAAAAACGTCTTCTCTGAATAAATAGACTACATGAGCACTTATTGTGACTGGATTATTTTATAAGTAGTCCCATGACTCATACTAATATTACTTCTATATAAGAAAATCCTACAAGAATTTACATGAATATCCAGAATTTTCAAAATAATAAACTATTTGACATTTGACAGTAACTTCTCACATCTACTCTTGACTGCATCAAACTATTGCATGTTATATGATGCTTTAGAAACATTGCACATCTGGTAAAAATGATTAGTGATATAAATACATTTGTTTCCATGATGAGAGTGAAAAAGAATATTGAGATTGCCTGAATTGATATATTTTGTTCCACAGAAATTCAGAAGTGGAATAATCACTCTGTTGCAACTTGGGATGTTTTCAATCCAACTCAAATAGCTCATGCATCCAATTAAGTGCATATTAATAAAAGTAAGATGGGCACAGTTTAAATGGTGTTTCATTGCTATTTATTTTTGGGAAAATAGTGTCTGGTGCATGCATCACCAAGGCTAATCTTTTTAGTTCTGCATTCCACTAATTTATTTGGACAATATTAGATATGCTTGGACCAATATTGACATAACACTAGTTTCAGTAGGTGGATGTTATAATTGAAGAATGGCTTTCTGAAATGGCTTGTAGGTTTTTTTTTTTTTTTAATAAAAAAACTCTGTTTTGAAATTCTGCTGTACCTCTACAGGTTGAGATATTGGAGCTTAAGTTTAAAAATTTTGACATTACAAAACTCCAGTGCAAGCTGAAGGACATTTATTTTCCATATATTCAGGTGTGTTGTACTACAATAAAACAATAGTTTCACCATAACTTTTGTGTTAGAAAGTTGGGAAAATTGTATGTCTAGGACCAATGATTTTATGCATACGATGGTGTTATGATTTTCTATGTATCAGTTGGTGGAGTTGCTACTATCATACTTTCTTCATTGTGAGGACATAAGTTTTTTCTATGCATATAAGGTCAATGAAGAATTCATAATGCTATAAGTGTTCAGTCATGAGTGATTGAAATGTTGTTGAGTTATATGGACCAAAACAAAAAATTAAAATAAAACAAAATTTATGGTTGAGTTGTGGAAAACGTGTGTAGCTAATCTCTAGTGTTTCAAAAATCTACTAATAGCATGCATCTTGGTAGTTTGCTAACATTTAATCCTTGATCAAATATTGCATTTTAGTAACAAAATTTGAGGTGATTCCTTGACAGAATAATCGGTTTATAGAATCTCCAAATTAATAGCTAACTTGTGAGTTGGTATCTGTCTCCTACTTTATGAAACATACAAAAGAAAACTAATTGTTTTGCCGTGAACTCATAATTTTGATAGAGATTCTGTGAATTCTTTTCCTTTGCACCTTTTAGATTGTAGCCAATGAGGTAGCTAATACATTCATAGATTTTCATTGATAGATGCAGTGGAAACTTGAATTGTGCATTTGAGGCATTAACGTTTTTTTTTTTTACCTTGTGACATAGTAGGTAATTATACTGCTTTTAGATACTGGTGTAAATATTATCAGTGTTTCTTAAAGTTAGAAATGCATTCCTTTAGACTGTTTATGCTCCTTGTCCATATTTTTTACATTTTCTTGGAATTTACCTTGATCACATGCAGTGCGATGACCTATACAACAAGAGAAAGACAACTACACCAATAGAGTTTCAGGTCTCTTTTGTAACCATTGTTATTTATTGATATATATATATATATTAATTTATCCTAGATTTCTCTAATAATTATGTATGTGATATCTCTTTGCTCTCTTAAGGAGGGAGATTTACTGTCCTCAATCCTTGGATAGTTAAATCCATATCCAATTATGTAAAAAATCTACTTGCTAAAAGCTTAAGTGTCCTTTGATATGAAATTTCTGCGTCTTCTGGTCTATCAACCTGCTACTTCTATTATTTATAACAGCAAAGAAGGTCAACACAATGGAACAATGCTGATGAAATGCACCCAAGAATAAAGTATGATGTGCCATAATCTCTAATGTCATGAGTTCCTCTAGTCTCTTGTAGCTGGAGCTTATTTTTTAAAAATAAAAAAATGCTGGAGGTTACACCTTTGCAATTTAGAAGTTCTTAATACTTCCACTTTAGATTGAAAGGTTCTGCCATATTTGAGAGCGAAATTTCCTTTTAAAGGTTAATGGTGAAAATTTAGCTGAGTTCGAAGGTGGGGAGGTTTCAATTACCAACTTGCACTCTTGCAATGGCCCAGAGTTTGTCTTTCAGCTCCATCTTTCTTTGAACCAAGATGATGGTGCAACAAGGGGGCTAGGTAAACAACATTCTAATATACTCTATATGCTATCTAGTACTTTTCTCTTTGTTCTTATTTTGACTACTGAATCATGTTAGCTTTACTATTTCTAGCTTTTTGAACTTCTATTGTTCATTTCTGAGATTGGGAATGTTTCAGGTCTAAGAGAGCCTCAGGAAGCCAATGCACATCTCAAGTGTGTTTACTTTCCCATTACTGAGGTAGGAAATGATTAGCTAAAACATTTCTTCCATGGCACTTACAATATTCCAGAGAACTTTAACATATTTGGTTCAGGGGAAAGAGAATATCAATAGGATACTGGAAAAGTTAAAAGCTGAAAGATGTGGAGTTACAGGAGAAGACTTTGAAACTTTCAGTCGTGTCTCTATCCGTCGGCTTGGTCGCCTGATTCCAGATGCTCGCTGGGTGAGTTAACTTCTTGGTGTCTTATGAATTTGATAACCTTAGGATATTTCAAACTTGTAGATTGTACCTAAGTCTGCTATCATGATATTAGAAAGCCATGCAATATTAGTATCTGATAAGATAGATACTCCATTTTGGGTACATTGGTCCAGGTTTCTGTTATGGTATCTTCACTTTCTATGGATTTCCTAATCTTATTCTATTTAGTACTGTGTATAGGTATGTGATATACTAATGCACGGGCTATGTGATTCTAATTGAAAAGCAGCATGTAAAAGGCTGACAAAGTTTGAGCCTTCTGTAAGAGTTGAAAGTCTTGCCTCTGTAAGATATTTGGTCGGACATGAAAATAATTGCTCAGTCGCCCTTGCACATAAAATACAAGGCCTATAAAATTCTTGATTATATGTAATGAAACTATAGTTTTCTTGAAACTTGTGCATTATTTTGAAATCAGTTTGCATCATTAAAGGAGATTGGCAGGGTAGTGTTATACCCTGGATTATATGACTCATGAGAGGTTATGTGTCAAAGTTGAAAAAATGTGAAAACTTCCAGGGAAGGCATCATTATGTGATGATCTGTTGCGCATAGATGAATGCAGATTGTAAGAGCTGATTGTTTACTTTTCTTCACACAGACACGGTCTAGCACTCAAAGTAAAATTACCTTTACGTTTATGCTCCTTGAGCCAAAGCTTGGTGATGTTTAGCATAAAAGGATGCTGCTCTGTCCCCATACTGTGAGCCTTAAGTGCAATAAGTTAATTAAATGATCAAATAGAAAATTTACTATTTTTTCTGGTTTGTAAGCTGGTAAATGTTTGTATTTTACTGTTATATATTCTAACTCTTCATTTTTTATTTTTATTTTCTGTTTTATTGTGGCTTGTTCTTAAATATGGTTTGCTGGTGGAAACTTCAACAGCTAAGTTTGACATTTATGCCTCATAACAGTCATGCCTTCCTTTTATGGAATTTAAGCAAAAAAGAGGAGACAAAGCTCGCTTGTTGAAGAGATGTTGCTTAAGGGTTAAATGCTTTATTGGTAAGATAATTTTTTTCATGATTCTTTTTTTATCTTCTGCATTCTGAGATGTTTATGCAATCCTTTCTGTTTATGTTTAAAATCACTAGGCCTCAACAGTTAGTGTTGTTGGTGCAGAAACTGATGCAGGCTTCAATCCAACACCTTCTAAGGTGAGGAAATGTATGTTTGCATAATCAATGGCTCTCATGCTGTTAAGGAAAATCTATATGAAAAGGCATAGATCTGCTATTTGCCATGACTTGTGCTGAATTTGTGTAATGATTGGTGCTGCTAGTTGTGAGTTGGTTCACTTCCAAATTTTGTTCAAAATATTAATTTAATGTCCTTAAAGTATTTATGGTTCCTCCTCCACTGCATACTATTTCTCTCTTCTGAGCTGAATTGGTGTAAGTTACTCTTTTGTGAGTTGCAAGTTGCTTCAATTGAAGAGTGATCCTTGGTGTAATGGTAAGGTTATTTCATTGTATCTTGGTGGTCGCAAGTCTGAGCTGTGGAATCAACCAGTTTGTTAAAAAAGGGTTATGAATGTGTGTGTCTGCTCTTTGCTGGTGAGAGCTTCATGGATTGAGATGTCCTTTTTGTAAGTTGCTTCTATTCTAGTTTTTCTCAGGGCATAGGTCAACAATTCCTTTGACACAATATTAGACTAAGAAGAATCATTTATGATCTGCAACCCAACATTCAGAACTTTGTCACTAGTGTTGTTAACTTGTATTGCTAGCTGCTTTTTGTTTGACATAACATTGCATACTTAATGTTCTCCCAATGCCTGTCCAACTCTGCAAGATCAGAAGTTGCTGATGACAGTTGCTTATCCAAATCTGTATGGCCTTAGCTGATTTAGGAACCCTACAGACATTGCTAGAAACAAAGGAATTACAAATTTCAGGTTGAATGGAGGCACAATGCAAAAGTGAAACTATAATGAAGTAAAACTTTAAGTATGATCAGAATGATTGAGCAATGAGTACCTTCAGTAATAGCTATGCTTGCCAACTGGGACAGGAAAATCAAATTTGTTAATGTCAATAAATTACTTTCTGCAGACGGATCTAGCACACCAAAGTCCTTTTACAATCGCTTTGAAGAACTTTGGCAATAAAACACTTGAGAAGGAAAAAGGTTATGTCTCTTTTTTCCATTTTCACTTCCCATTTCAAGGATGATTCTTTTAACTGGTATGCTGCATGTGTTTGATATTACTGATTACATAATTTCATGTCTTTAGAAGTACATGTTGAAATTTTTCAAGCTGATAAACGATTAACTCCATTGCAACTGGAAAAGGAGTATACAGATTGGATTCTTAAGATGCACGATTGTTATGATGAAGAGATTGAGTCTGGTGAGGATGATCCAGTTTTTGTTGTTGGTCCCCAAAAGAAGAAGTTACTTGGTGTTTCATCTGATGGTATGGTCATAACACTCAATTGGTTTCTCATTCTGCAGTGCCTGTCTTGAAGCTGTTTTAGCTTCTTTTATCATGGTACATTTTGGCTTCATATATACCTGATTTTGGTTCTGGTTAATTATATAACTGATTTGTTGAGTTTGTAGTTTTGAGGGTGCATCGAGTCTTGAAGAGGAATGGCACATCATGGAAATGTGGCCAGAAAATAAAAATTCTGAAGGGTGCTCCAGGGATCTATAAGAGAAATGTATTCGCAACGATAGAATATTTTTTGATTGAAGGATTGCAGGGGGATGCCGGTGGTGAGTAAACATCTCTTAGAAGTCCATAAAGTAGTGAACTTTATTAAACACTTAACTAACTTTATTAAATTCTACTGGTAGATTTGAAGTTCTAACTTTTCATGTGCTTCAAGTTCACAATTATTAAGATTTTTTGAGTGGTAGTTAGAGAGCAATTAATGTTCAAACTATATGAATCTGATCTTTTTTTTTTTTTATCTTCTGGACTCTTTTTGGCGGTGGCTATTCTAGTGGAAGCTCATATTATATGCAGGTGTGTTTCCTTGTACATTTCCTTTGCAAAATTTGTTCATCATGTTTCTGTATTTAATTCTGAAGCTTGCCCATAACATATGTCTATGTTGCTTTCAACTGGAAGGCCTTTAGGTGTCAGAGAAGACAATGGCTGCAAACTTGAGGTGAATGATGGGAATGCTAGTCTGGATATTGGTGGTTCTTTATCCTTACCTATAAGTGTGATTGATTCAGGAAAGGTTTGTCAGTACTATTGTCCTTGTATCTGTCTTTCCACAAACACACACTTTCTGTTTAGTCTCTGCCCAATTGTTAATGTGATGAGTGATCTGCTGAATATGAACCTGTAAATAGTGTGAAGCTGTCAGAAGCTCTGAGTGGGATCAACAACTGGAGAAGGAACAACAGAAACTTCCATCTACAATTGACTTGCTGTCTGCAAAGCACTGTATAGAGCTGAACATTGATGGGGTCTGTACATTCAAACTATTTTTTTTCTTTTCTTAATTTGGAACAAAAAATGCTATTTTGGGATTTCTCTTTGAGATCATTGATGGGGTATTTGGAAATTTATAAGTTCTGATTTTGATTACTTGAAAGTTTTCTTAGTAGTCTGCATGATTCCTTACTGCTTCCGTCAGTCAGATTATGTTGGAATCTGACTTTTATGGAAACCTGGATTCTCTTCCAGGCATTACCTGTTAACAGTACAGTTTGTGCTGGATATGTTCCTCCACTGGAAATTGTTGCAGTTGTTCGGCCTGCCAGTTACATTTCTTCTAGTAGTTCAAAGCATTTGGATGAAAGGGAGGTTTTCAAAAGTAATTCAGAGATGTCCATGGAGGTCAATTTCAGCAGTGATGTCAAGGATCTTCGAAGTCCATCCCATATATTTTCAGCACGTATATCTCCTTCCTCTCTAAAAGGATTTGATGGTCTGTATATTTTTCCACTGCGTAGGAGGTTGCCCGAGTTATTTCAACGTTCTGGCACTTATTCATTTATTTTCTCTCTGGTAAGTAATGCAATGACTATTTTATTATGTGTAATGATATTGTATCAATGGGCAAGTGTTATGCTGTCTTTCATGTAGTCTGATTCTAGAAGACTTGCTTTATTAGGCCGATTTAAAGTGCACCTGTGAGAAAAGAATGCTCGTCCGGGCATTGTCAAAGGTTGAGAAATGGAAACTTTTGAATGATAAAGAGTGTCAGCCATATGAAGTGAGGTAATTTAGAAATCTCTATATGGGAAGTTACTTACAATACCAGGCAAGACATAACTTTGTATGATATGGAGTTGTTTTCTTTAAGTTTTAAATTTTTTTTGGTTTTTTTTTTCAAAAATAAAGGAAAAATTACTAAGGGTAAAAAGGTTCCAGGTGTTGCCAATTGTATTTAAGATATTCAAGTTTTTAGCAAGACCTTTTTCATTGTGTTTCTTCAAACATAAATATATTGAAGCACTTGTAAGTTCTCTTGCATCTTCTCATCAAGTACCTATGTTGGACAGGGTTGGTTCTTTTTTTCCACCTCTAAGTGTTGGATGTTATGACAAGTTTGAAAATAAAGTTCCATTTCCTTCTGTTCCACGAGTTGCGATCAAAATAATTGCAGAAAAAATGGTGCTTGTTGAAGCACAAAAAGTGAAGGCAAGGCTTTCATCTGATAATTTGACTCTTGAGCTCAAGGTACAGTTCATGCATGCAAGTCTGCCAATTGGAACCCTAGGAATTGCTGTAGCCTCTTTATATTATTGATGTCGTACTTGTGAATTATACAGGATCTATTAATTGAGACCAACAAACTTGATAGAATACGTCCTAGTTACAAAGCCATTTTGGTTGTATGTTCACAAGATGTATCAGGATCACTCTCTGTTCCATGTCAAGGTATTCCTAGCCACTTTTTAAATACTAAATTACTAATCCCACTGGCATTGTATACATATAATGCTAAGTTTATCTGTTTTGAAATGTAATCATGTTTTTTATCTTGTCTTGATTTTATTTGTCAGTTATTCCTGGATTATTACATCATATTAAAGCACAACCACCAATACAAGAAAAAGACTTGGTTCCTGGTTCGGTGATCCAGGAGCTACAATTTGAGGTAATGTTGAATGTTTTAGTTGTGGTCAGATTCATTTATCATGTTTTATGCCCAATTTTAGAAAGAAATTGCAAGATCATGGTTTATTCATGTGCTTATTCCAGCTGGAGGACAACTTTTTTGGGAGAAAATTTTTTCCAAAATGAAAAGACTTGTATTCCTAATAATGTTCACTAGTATTTGATTATGGCTACAAGTGCATTGGGAATATTTTTATATTCTTCAACAAAGGTTATTACTTGTCACTGAATCCTTAAAATTTAACATATAACTAGATGCTTGAATGAAAGTAGTTATGGCATTAAATTGAAAGCAATAATATCTCAAATCATTGGAATGATGCACCGATAAAGAGAAAGATGAAAAGTTGATTAAATCATTGTGCAGATACCACGTGAACTGTACACTGAATGTACTAATTGCATCTATATACATGTATCAATCTTGTGTCTGGTTTAGTTATGTTTTTCCTTGTTAAAGGGTGCTTAATCCTTTTATACATGATGGCATTTGAAATTCTTCAGAACATATTACTATTCTTTTTTTTTTCTTTTCCCTGACAAGAAGAAAATAAGATAATTATTTTCACCATATTTCATGGTTCAAAGTCCTAAGTTTGAATTGACAACATTAACTAAGTTTGATATTTTCTTCTTGTGATAGTTATAGCTTGACTTAATTGATCTAGTTATACATAACATAAATGTAAAGTATAATACTGCATGTCAAAGATGCTGGAATTTTATTCTTGGAATGTAGGGACAATTTTGTACATGAACTTAAATGTGAATGGTCAAAGCATGTCCTTATATGCTGGTTAATGAGAATTTTTTTCCTCTGATGCTTACTATCCTTTTCCAGATGCTTGATGCTCACAGTAATCACATTCCCAAGGGCCTGGAGGTTCAATTGAATGTAGATGGATTTTTTTTTCTTGATAAAATTGGTATGAAGCGTAAGGTGAGGCCCTATCACATTATTTGGCTGATTTCTCCAATTTTGTCCTTAGGAAGATTTGCCATTAGTCCTAATAACAAGAGTTCAAATCTTGGGACTGACAAACAAAAAATGAAAAAAAAATAGAGGGAGAGATTTGCAATCATACTTTGATCTCTGAGTGTGATTATCGGGGCTTTAGTAATGTGGGGTAGAAAATGGCGTTTCTTCTAGTAGGTTGGCAATAAAACTCAAAGGAAGAATGGTTGATCAGGTAGTTTAGTCATGCAAGAGAAAAAAATGCTGAGTATGTGTTATTGTTGATTATCTTTTGTTCCCAAGATAATCTCTTGGATGCATTATGGAATTTGCCTAGTGTTCTACATTTCAATGTTAGCCATAATTGCTTAAAACAACTTAAATAGAAGGTATTGCCGCTAAAACTAATTTGAGCTCCAAAGAGATTTTTTTCCCATCACCATTTGTTGCATAACTTCTTTCATCTGTTATTTTCTCCATTTCTTTTTGTTGAAATTTACTTTTTAAGAGTTCTTTTGCTTACATGTGTTTCATCTTTTCTGTTTAATCCTTTTTCAAATTGGTTGGTGGGGGGGATGGAGAAGGATGAGAGCGAGGTAGCTACTTTGCTGGCTCTGGCCGTTTGGATCATGATGATAGAAATGCAAGTTTGTTTTCTTAATATTTTTACTGAGAAATGATTTGTGGATTATTTTAACTGCTAAGATGCTCTTCAAGGTCAACAGCATAGAAGTGGTGGTTGTAAGATTTGATTGTTGTTAATTTAGTGTGATGTCTCTATGTACCTATATAAGACTGTAGAGCTTATTTTATTTCCAATTTTTATGAATATCACAGTGCTTATTTTATGTATACCAGAGTTCATAAATTGGGAAAGCAAACATCTTTTTATACTTTACTGTTTATCATACACTAAAGAAAGTGATGATAGTTGGAATGAATTTTTTGTCTGGAAGGCTAGTATGGTTTCACTCATATTTATTTTTCAATCTAGGTGGATGATAATGGATGCATTAAACTAAGTGGTGTCTTGAAAGTAGCCCCTGCTTTTGGGAGAAATGGTATGCACTATATTTCAGTAGTTTTTCATCCCTTTATAATTTCATGCTGCAATTCTTTGGAAAAGAATATGTAGCTGCAGGTTTTTTTTTTTTTGAAAGAAAGTAGGATCAAGTGACAAAATATAAGTGCTAAAGAAATATACAATTTATGTGATTTTTTATGATGCAAAAAAAAAACTTGCACCATTTGTGTTATCTAAAGAGCAGTATTGCTTCAATGACAATGAATAATTATGTATCTTGACAGCTGTTGAATATGTGTGATTTTTATTATTATACTTTGGTGGGCAATTCACCAGTCTTAATTGGAGAGGGACCTTTGAACTAGGGGTGGTAGCAATGACTATAACATGAGCTGACAGCAGTAGGACTCAGAAAGTATTGGGTTGGCTTGATTAAAGTTTGGATCTTGAATATGGCAAACATGATTTGAATGGTAACCTGCAAGCACCTGGAAATTTGTGGCAAATTATTAAGGTATGGCTTTCTAGTGGTATCTGGCATCCTACGCTTTCAGCTTCAGAAAAGGGCATCAAAGTCCATAGTTCTACCACATTGGGGGGCACGGGGAAGAGTCAATTGTACATAATCGTAGCATAGAGGCTATTTCTGCTCCAGTTGAACTACATAAAAAGTTAGCTCTCATTCATTGACTAGGTGGAGCAGGCCTTTTTGCTTTAGGTCCAATTCTCCAGAAATGGGAACTCTTTGTTGGCTGTTTGAATTTATGTAACAATATGTCAGTATCCATGCAGCAAGACATGAAGCAAAAGATAAGCACTCATTATGGTTCATCTGTCCTGCCTTGCAGTGTCATTTTCAATTTCGTGTGATGACAAGGAAGTCTTCAAGCAAGAATGGCAAACCATCAAGAGGGAGCTAAGAATTGTATCAGAGGTCTTTCTTGTTTTGTTATTTCTTTCATTTTCTTTAGGATTTTGCTTTCACATATTAATTCATCAGGATTCTGCATTAGGTACCAGAGTCCTGCACCACTGGTTCTCTTCTTGAAAATATTGTTTTTCAAGTTGTTGACTCTGAGGGTGTTTTAGATGAAACTTTCCATGATGATGAGGAATGTGGTCAATCACATACTCTTACAATAAAGTCAGATTCACTATCCTCAGAGGACTATATTAGATATACTTTCAGGCATGGTTGCTGCACTGTTCGTGCTATTCCCCTTCCTCAAACTGAGGGATTCTTTTGCTTTATTGCTGCTCACTCCCGTTTCCCAGAGCTTCAGCTGAGTGTCAATCTTTTTGTGACACAAGCTCTAAAAGTGGAGTATAATCATTCTCCATGTTCAGATGGAACTGTCATGCTGCTTCAGGACTCATCATCTCGTAAGCATAGAGAAAACATGATGCTATCAATCATAAGCAACGACAAGGTATGAGTATAATTGAAATTGAATTTGAATGTTACTTGTCATATGCCAATATGAATTACAGGGGGCATCAATTTATTCATCATCATATTCACCTTGAGTTTTTTTTTCCCATTCTTTCTTCTATGTTTCTTATTTTGAATGCCACTCCAAATTTAGTTCTTTTGTGTTTTCTTTTTTTATTTTTAATTTTAAATCCCAATCCCTTGCCGTAGTTAATCTATGGTGTAAAAAATTGAGTTTCTTGCAGCGACTTGAAGACATTTGTAGATATGGTGAGAAAATCAGATCTTGTGAACGCACACTGGAATATCTTAATGATTGGAAGGCAGCAATTGAGCATGACTTGTCTGAGCTGCAAGGTGGCAAATTACTTGTGCATGTCTTTTTAGTTTTACCCCTATTGAGTATTTGAGTGCAAAACTTGAACGGGCCAGACAATGCTTTGAGTTTTTCACTTTATCAACTGTTAGAGGATATTATAAGCCTTCAAATTCAATCCTATGCTAATGAAGATCAGTAGTAAATTTCCTTTTTCTTGGAACTTGGTTATCAAAAACTCGTAGTTTTAATTATCTTGTTCCAATTATAGCATTTTGAAGTTTCTTTGAGAAAATAACTAAAGAATAGAAAAAGACACGATAGTATTGCTTACTATATATTCCATTGCCACTATTTGGTGACTGGCTTAGCACCATTGCTTTTGGTCAGGTGCAAAAATTTGGCTATAATGTTATGAGATTTATGTTCCAACTTCTTTGGAAATATTTTAGCTATATTATTTTGACTAATTGGTTACTGCTTATTCAATCATCAGACTCCATGGATACTCAATCAAATGATGATCTAATTCACCTACCCACAAAGGAGGAATTACTGGAACAGATTATAAGCAGGAGTACATCTGCCGCTGCCATTCTTTGTCATCTGTCTAGTGATTTTACATTTCAAGAACCAAAAGGGCATTTCTTGCAAGGTGTAGTTGGCCTTGTTGCATTACTTGGAACAGTTTCCACTAACAAGCTGAGCAGGTCTGCCATTTTCAGCTGAAAAGATTTTGGTCAACTACTGCTTCTGATTTCTGGCCTTTCTAACTTAAGTATTTGCAGAATATTAGCGGTGTACTTGGGCGAGGATCAAATGTTGGCTGTTGTCTGCAGATCCTATGAAGCTGCAAGTGCTCTTGAGAAGTATGAAGAAAATGGAGAAGTGGACTTCAAGCTCGCTCTTCATGCAGAAGCTGCTGCTCTTGGAAAATCTGTATGTGGCAGATTTAATGTCATATGCCTTGAGGATATAAGGTGCAATAGTAGACTTCTGGTTTCGACTTTGCTTATGGATAACATACATGCTTCTTTCTATCTTCATTCTCAAGTTATCAAACCTGGAAGCAAACAAAAGTCTGTTGTTTGGAACCAGGATGTTGTTGATTGCTTCCTTAGCCCAGTCGTAATGATGGGATATCCAGGAGCAGGCACCTGATTGCAAACCCTATTAATGGCTTCCAAGAAAGGAGAAGAAAACAACAATCATTGTTTTGAGTCTGAAAAAAAAATGCCATATATATAAAATTTCCATGTTAATGATTTGAATTTTTTATTTTCTTTGGTTTACATTTTTTTGTTATACCATTGTTATATTTTTCCCTCGTTGGATAATTGCCAAACTTCAGAGCTATTTCTTTTTCTTTTCTGTTCCACTGCCCTTAGCATTCTTCTTACTCACCTCTGTAGTTCATTAGGGCCATTTGACAAAAAATAGACAAATATCTGGGTTTTGTGGCAGGCCTTACACAGGAATTGTTGAAGGTGATAAACCACAGAGGAAGCTAACCTTGCCAAATCCTATGTTACCAAGTGGTTGTATTCCATCAGGTTTCATGGGATATGCTGTTAATATGGTTGACCTTGATATTGGTCATTTGGGCATACGGACAAGGGGTGGCTTTAGTCTTCGGGAGACATTATTCTATCGTCTTTTTGGGGAGCTCCAAGTTTATAGCACAAGGGAACACATGAAAGAGGCACGTGCTTGTATAAAACATGGAGCTGTCTCTCTGGATGGTGGGATTCTGAGAGGGAATGGAATTATTTGTCTTGGATACGGGTATGTAATTCTCTCTCTCTCAAGCACTGAAGAATGTTGTGAATCCATGCACGCTTTTGTGTGTACAGACTTAAAAAAGGAAAGAAAACAAAGTGGAAGCAGTCAACAGTTATTTGGTTGCATATGCCAACTGAAACTTGGAATAGGTCTGGGCATGCTTAAAGTTAGTTTCAAAATAGCTGGATTCAGCTTGCCATAATATGGGCTTTAAATTATTCAGCAGTGCATCTTTATTATCAAATAGGTCGACTGATAAAATGCAGCCAGAAGATCATTCAGATTAGGAGCATCAAAATATGGGCCACTGATTCCTAGGGCAATTCTCTACACATCAAAGTTCGTTATGTTTAATTTTGTTTGAGAACTAATGTGAGACAGTTCAGTAATTTTTAACTACCATTTTTAGGGATCCAGAGATATGTTTTCCTGTTACACCATTCGATGATGAGATGCATTTTTCTCCAGAGAGGATGGAAATCGTTAGTTACTTTAAAGTAAAAAATGAAGAGTTGCAAACAACAACATCCCAGATAGAGCGATGCACTAAAAAACATGAGAAGTTAACGAAGAGGTTCATGAAGAAGAAGATGAAGTACGAAGAGCTCATGGATGGTTTAGAACGTGCTAAAAACACAGTTTGAACTTATTATAGGTCCTTTATGAGCACTTGTGCATTTTTAACGCAGTTTTTTTTTCCTTCAACTTTCAATGATGATTTGGTACTTTCAGTTGTCTTGTGTACTTATATAAATGAGGCCATGCTTCTCATGGAACATGCAAAGACAGTATCGCGCAAATGGTCATGCAGAGGGTGTAAGAGTGAGCATATTCTAGCCACATGGTATCTATTTTCCTTTTGTAACTGGCATATCCTTGGAGCATTTCTGGCAGGAAATGGAACCTTTAATGGGGATGCTTTCTGTTCAACTGCTATGACTATGAGGTCGTGAAAGGCCTTTGATACTCATTATACAAGAGGTGGCCGCTCCATTATCATTATATTCTTTTCCTTTTTCTCATGCAAGTTATATCGTAGCTATTGATGCTGATGAGCTAAGATATTGATTTATACTAATCTCGTAAATGAGCTTGCCAATCCCAAAATATAGGAGACTGCTGGATGACAGATTGTAGTAATTTCTTCTGTCTGTGTGTGTGTGTGTGAAATGCTCCAAAAGATTGTTTGCAGCTTGCACGTGGTGCTACTAATGAGGTCCAATGTTTACATTCTCATTTTAAAAGTATATTAAAAGATATATATATATATATATATATTAACTAATGATGTTGTATTATTGGGAGTCTCACTAATCATCTTTATAGATTAAAGTAGAGATTATCTTGATAAAAAATAAAAATAAAAAAAGGAGATTATCAAGGCAGATGTGTAATCCAACAATACTGAACTGTAGGGATATTATACCTTATATTTTTCATTAATTACGTATAAGTATGGTACTACTCATACCAACCAAAAAAAAAAAAAAAGCAGAGAGTAAATGGCAACCATCTGGGCATTTCATTGCAAGATCTATGAACAACGCTGCAAAATTAATCTTCATTTTTAGTACGCTGAGTAATTAATCTAATCATTTTCATTGGGGCTTAAATTTGTGTAGCACTTGTTGGGCAATTCTACAAATTCGATACTCAATCAGAATAATATTGAATGCAATTGCTCCTCTGTAGTGGTATATTATTATTCACAATAAAGTATTTATGATTTAATACCACAAGGACATTCGTTACCCGTAATTCAGAATTCATTTGAATAGTTACATTAAATAAAATAATACTTTTCTATACGTGCCCTAAGTCATCCACTATAAATGCAATTACGCCTTAATGCTCATGTGTTTGCTTGGTTAAATCGTGGTTAATAATAAGTAACGATGTATGTTTAATTATTTTGTAGAATTCCTATAACAAAAATGTTTAATAAGTCTACCTTAATTAATTAATTTTTGCAACTTATGTGAACAAAAGGAGCAACTTTAATAAATAGTTTAGGAATGAATTCATGAAATTAGATAAAATCCATATAAAAGTCATTTAGTTAAGCAATCCATCAATTTTGCATTTGAACATATTCAAAAATAATTTAGTATATCATTCACAAAGTAGTAAACCAATTGTTTTTGTTAATATCTAGTACTAATGTAGTGTTTTTGCAGTTCAAGTAACCCAGAAGTGGGTCTTTAACTGTGGGCTATGATTCTCTTTGGTAAGTTGTCATTTGACTGAGACTCTGCCCCTTTCTCATTTACCCCACGGAAAAATATTTCCTGTGTAACAGCAAACATTTTCTTTAACACTCCTTTATATAAAATTAACGATGAAGGGAAAGATTTTTATTTTGATTTATTTTTATATTTCATTATCGATATTATATTATATTATATTATAAATAAGATTTATTTAAAATAAAAATAATAAAATAAATTTATATAATATAAAATTATAAATAAATTATATTTGTAAATGAATAAAAATAACAAGTATTTGATAATGATTAAGGAAGAGATGAAAGTCATAATCCAAGTCGCGTTTTGGTTGGAGAGAGTCAAGTTGGAGCAGGTCAACTAGTGATAAATTTCAGGGAATATTATTAATTTTTGAGTAAAAAAATTAATTTTGTATTATATTAAAAAAAATTTAAAATTTATTCAACAATTAAATTAGATGTATATTAAATATGATCACATAATAAATATTTACACATCATATAATAAATGTATATCTCTCTTTCTTACATACGATTAATTTTGTAAATATTATATAAGTTTTAATTTTTTGAAAAATTAAAATATCATATTTTTTATTTTATAAATTAAAATAATTATTATATTAATAAATTTAATAATAATATAATAATAATAATAATAATAAAATATGCAATTATTCTATTTGAGGACACTTAATATAATTATAATTAATAAAAATATATTTAATATTAATTAAATTTAATCAGTAAAGTAAAAGTGTTAGACGAATTATATATATATATATATATATATATATATATATATATATAATTATAAAAATACAGTAAATAAAATTAAATTTTTTAATCTTAATTTTTATATTATATATTAAGTGATATGAATATGAAATAAAAATTAATTATAATCACGCCCGTTTGCTCAGATTGAAAAATGGGCATTGTTTTGGAGGCCGAGCTTGAGTTGAGTCGGAGCTTGGAACTCCCACCCACTTAGAGCAACAAAATTCGAGCGGATATTTTTTGAACGTTCGGTTCAGCTTGACTCGATAAAATTCAAACCGTGAAAGATCCGGAGAGCGAGAGTTAGAAAAAGGAGACAACAGAGTCCCGGGACCCCGTCAACGCCGCCGCCCCCTGACTCACCTAAGCAATGTTGCAATCTAACCACCACCAGGTGATGTTAAAATTCTCTCTCTCTCTCTCTCTCTCTCTCTCTCTCTCTCTCTCTCTCTCTCTCTCTCTCTCTATTCGGATCTCGAGACTTTCTGCTTGGTTTCATAGAAAGTACTGGAAAGTTCAAATGAAATTTAATATTTTTTTTCTCTTATGTAAGGGCTACATGTTCTTGTTCTGGAGTTTTCAAACCATTCTCGGTTTTTCAGTCGCTTAGGGTTTCGCCTGCTTTACAATCTCTTGTTTTGCTAATTTTTGAGCCTGCTGGAAGTTCAATTTTAAGTCATTAATATATATATATCTTCAGTTGTTTTTTTTATTATTTTTTATGTTTATCTTTATTTTCCTTTTTTGGGTCTGTGATGTTGCATTGCTACGTCTTAGCTTAGGCGTCTACGTACGAAATTTTTTAGTTTTACAAATGCAGTTTTTAGGCAAGAACTTCTTGTCTCTGAATTCATTGCAAACAAAGATATAGTAGGCTTACGCAGCATTTTTCCCTGAGGAGATTTTCTTTTGCATGAACTTGTGTGTGTTTGAATCCGTGGTGTCTTGAAGATCGTGCAGTGTCTGTTTTAGAGCGATTGCGTGCTCTGAATAAAATTTTCTTGTTCCTGTCTTCTTTTCCTGTCACATTCTTGACCTATTGAAACGCAGGTATGTTAGAATCTTGGACTCATTTTGCGTGCCTTATGTGGTTATGCAAATGGGCGATCCGTTGGTCTATTTTCCATGCTTGAAACAATGGTTAAAGAAATAAGATGATTCCTCCTCTTGTTGCAGCCCTCGATCTTGGATTCATCAGCCTTAATGCAAGTTGATCAAAAAGAAATGAGTATAGTTCCAAGCGATGAAATGCAAAATGGAGTGCCTCCAGAAATTCGATCCATCATCTATACTTCTAAGGTTTTGAAATAAGATTTTATTCTGCTTTAACGATTTGTTCCATCTGTGGTTGTTGTCTTGTATATCTCATGGAAGCCTGGGCTATTAAAAAAAAAAGCAAAAAAAACAAACAAAAAGGGACACAGATGTTCTGATTTGTGTTTTGAGATCGGATGTACATGTTGTCCTCTGATGCCCATACTGAAAGAAATGAGTTTATGCACTCTCACTTTGGGATGATCTTAACTTGCAGAACCTTGAAGATGATCTACAAGTGTTAGGGCTGAAAATCAAGCAGCATGAGGTGAATATAAAGATGCTGAATAATCAGAAAAATAAGCTCGAAGACTCGATTCTTGATATGCAAGGTATTTTTATTAGCACTTTTTTTATATGTACTGTGAAAGATGAATCCTTAAATATTTAAATGAAAGTGCTTAAATATATTAAATGATCAGGTTTTCATGCTATTGACTTGTCATAAGCTCATTAATCATTTATTAGCTTATATGACATTCATTTTCCTAATGCAGTACAACAGAGTTATTAAGTTTTGCAGGATCACCTGTTTGACGGTGTTGTCATGGACAAGGATTTGTCAGTTGGCATGGCATGAATACTTGGTTGTATTTTACAGGATCTGTTACTCACGTTCTTTCTTCTTTTGTTTAAATTCTCTTTTATCTGTTTACCTAGAAATGGTCCCTTTCATGAAGTTCTGGAATCTGTAAACTCCAAAATGATTTGCATGGAAATTGTATGTCCTCCAATTTATTTCTAGTTAGTCAACTAAAGGAAAAGGGTCTCAAAATCAAGATGCATGCTAGAGTGTTTTGCTTTTAATGTTATCACCATTTATGAGATTGTTTTTTCCCTTCTTTTGTCTATAATTTTGCTGCTAATAATTGGTGAAATTCCTCTCAGTTAGTCTTGGCAAGTATCATTCTTCAACCATGCATGGCGTTCAGAACAATGATGATTCCCACAATCAGAGTGATGAGGAAACAATCCGAAAAATTCTACAGCATGAAAGATCTGCTGCAGGTATACTTTGCAAGCTAACACTGGATGATGTCCCTGATGCTTCTGATCGTTCATTGACCAAGGATGTGGTTGGCATTGTTGCTACACTTGGTAAAGTTGATGATGAGAATCTTAGCAGGTTAGAGTTTTCATGTTATCTGTTATTCATGTTACTCTAAATGCAGATCATCCACGGCTTATAACCTGGAAATAGTGTTTTGTGGTCTTGGTTTTTTTTGGGGAGGGGGGGTTGCAAATATCAAATGTCTGTGTCTTCTATAATATTACAGAAGTTGCTGGCATTGCTGATTATCTGAAGACAGTCTGCAGATTGAGAATTTTGATGCTTTAATGTTGAAGGAACCATAACTTTTCATGTTTAGGGGAACTTAAATTCCATGCAATTATGGAAGAACATTCGCTGGCTACTGTTGAATGAGGGGCCCTTTTTGATTACTTGTTTGTGATATGCAAAGTGCTTATTGCCTTATTGGGCCTTTGCTTTAATTATTGTTGTTATTACTGTTATATTCAACATGATTGCAGACTTCTTTCGGAGTATTTAGGACCAGAAATGATGCTGGCAATTGTCTGTAAGACATACGAAGGTGTCAAAGCGCTTGAAACGTATGACAAGGAAGGCTGCATTAATGAAGGTTCTGGCCTTCACGGTCTTGGTACTTCCATGGGAAAGGCCTTGGATGGTCGATTTCATGTCATTTGTCTTGATAATTTAAGGCATGAATCCAATATGTTATCTTTAGCAATCTAGAGCTTTACTTTGTGAAAATAGCAACAAAAACTATTTTCCTTTTGCAGACCTTATTGTGGTCAATTTGTTGCTGATGACCCACAAAGGAGGCTTGATCTTCTAAAGCCAAAATTACCTAATGGGATGTGCCCAGCTGGATTTATTGGCTTTGCTGTAAATATGATCAATATGGAAAGCAAGAACTTATTTTATCTCACTGCCAGTGGATGTGGATTGAGAGAAACATTATTTTATAACCTCTTCTTTAGCCTGCAAGTTTATAAAACAAGGGAAGACATGTTATGTGCTCTTGCCTGTATAAGTGATGGAGCCATCTCACTTGATGGAGGGATGATAAAAGCTACTGGTGTATTTTCTCTAGGCAATAGGTAATATATTTTTCCACCCCAGATGAAAGTGGCATATTTATTCCTAATTGCATCTTATAACAATATGGTCATTTATTCTATCTCGATGGTTGGTTTAAACTTGTTTGCAGTATCAATGTGACAACTGCCTGGTAAGGTGTGGATCTCCTTTGAACCATACAAGATTATCTTATCATTGTAAATTGAATTATGTCGTCTCACCTGTGCTTTTTGTGGCATTCATATATGGTCTTAAAAGGCTCAAAACTTTTATTTTGGGAAACATCATAATGTGCTTGTCTTGTGCGCAACACTGCAAGTAATGATGGCTAGTCTTCCAGCTTGATTTTTCTATGGATGGCAGGATATGAAATTAAAAGAAAAAGGTTTACATTATTGAATTCCTCGTTTTCATGACTAGGAGTCGTTCAGTCTTGCATTCCAGGGTTCATTTGTTTTCCATAAGATCAGATCTATGCCTTTCAGTTTCAATGATCTTGATGCACTAGCAATTTTAGTGTATTGACTCCTTAAGAGGGATTTCCTGTTTTTAATCATTAGATCAAGATTGGTATTTTGTGGTTGAAAATAAATATTTTGCAGTTTTGTGGCTAACTTCTCATGTTCTTGTGCTCACAAGTTACTGTGTTTGTCATTATATCCTGTGTTTATGAGTTTTAAGTTTTTGTTGTTGCATTCATATTTGGACATGACAATATCAGATTTTTTTTTTTTTACATCTTTTGCCACGGAATTTTACCACCTTAGGAATGATGTGGATGTAAGATTCCCGAAACCTTCTACGGGTGAGAATATACCCGAGAACTACATTGAAACTGAGAAGCAGCTGAAGGTGATGAACTGGGAAAAAGAAAAATTACTCGAGGATATGAGAAGAGAACAATCACTATTGGTTGCTGCGAAGAACAAATTTCGCAAAAAGCAGGAAGAGTTTGTTAAGTTTCTTGCTCAAAGCTCATCATATGCAACCCAGGTAATGCCTCTAACTTTTCTTAGCTATACGTGAATTTTTGGTTCTCTATGGAGTTGCACCTTATCTTGGCATACACCAAGCAAATGGTATTGAGATGCCCTTGATAACTTAGTTTCAGTGACTCAGTTATGAAACGTCCTCATAATATAATGTAATGTACTCAATAAGTAGTTGCCTCAGTGCCATACGTAATTTTGTCTGTAATTCTTTCCAATTGGAGGTTTCTTTTAGATTGCTAAGCTGATCTAGCAGGATTGTTGTGAATTGTTGCAATTTCTTCTGCTTTCTGCACTTTTTTGTGCACAGGCACAGGCATCTTGGCTCAATGAGTTGTAAATAAATATATGTACCAGTCGTTGTCAACTCTAATACTATTTGGAAGTAGGGAGCATTTAAAACAATCTGTCAGAAACATGATAATAATAATTACGCTAACAAGGACATATGATTGGTAGAATTACTTACTCAAAATCACACTGAAACACCCATGATTGGAGTACCAAACCCTGTAGATTTATGACTGTCTTCTATGATGATGCCTATCGGTCTAAACATACAGCTGAATATTTTTGTCCAAGTACGAGATAAAGATGCAGGTTGCCCATTCTCATTTCTTGGGTGTAGGAAGCATAAAAAATTTGTTTTGGCTCTGCTGACTCAAAACACCTGAGTTTGACTCATGGATTTGTGCTTTTTCTATATTCTGAATGGCGATTAATCTGTTCTTGTTACACAATTTTTTTCTGCCAATGGCTGTAAATAATGGTTGTAACTAAATTTTTGATCTGGATGGCAGCATCAGATTCAGGTGCCACAAAATGGATTTATCCCAAAGTGATGCTTAGATTGAAGATGCCCCCCTGTTAGACTGGCAGGAAGTCTGATGGTCCGGAAAGCCGCCAAGTTGTTCCGGATCTTTTGTTCAAGATTACTAAAATCTTTTCTGGGTGTGGATGAACGCCGTCTCACCAAAAGGAAGCGGCATGGTTTTGCCCAAATCTCAACTGATGAAGAGCAACTGCTTCCACAGACAGACTCAAGTAGAAGCAGCAAAGGGGCGTTCTTGGGTCCCAGTCGGCCGTGGAGGGACATGGCAGACGTATTTCCTGAGATCAGAGGGTGTTCAATGTTTTTCTAGTTAACCAAGACAAACACACACCTAGGTTCAGCACGTCGATGTCTTAACGCTTAACTCTCCTAGTTGATAGGTTTGGTGTTAGCTTTTGATTTCTGTCTCGACTAAATCCTTTGGAAGCGCGGCATAAAGATTTTTCTATTCATCTGGGGACCTTAAACCCATTTTGCATTGACCATATCGTCAAGGTATAGCCTCTTAATCCCCTGCTGCTTTAGCTTTTACTTGCTAATTGCGTCCAACTGCATGTTATTTGGTGCTACCAAAACACGAATTACTCATCAAAGTCTTCCTTTCTCAAAGAAACTGTACTATTATGTGCAGCGGGGGTTTAGTCTGAAAGGATCTTCTAATGGAGAGACGTAGAGTTGTAAATAATATGGGCGTTAAAATTCATGCGTTTGGATGATATTTGACATTCTTCGTTCTTATAATGTAATCAATTTTTTTTTATTACAAATAATTAAAATTAAATATTAAAATCATCTTATTTTGGTGCTAATAATCTTATAAATTTTATTGATTTTTTAAATTTAATTAATTTAATAAAATACTTAATATATATACACACACAAACATACACAGGCACATGCTTAAATCGTATAAATAAAATATAAGAAATATAATAACCTATTATAATAAAAAAATAAAGTTATAATGGTTTTTTTGTGATAATATTTTTTTTAATTCAATTTTTATCTCTCTTTTTCTTTTTTTTAATGTATCATTTATTCTTTTTTTTTTTCTTACATCTCTCTCGTTTTTACATCTTTTTTCTTCTCTCTTATCCATCTGTTGTTCCTTTTTATTTTTCTCTCTCTTCCCTGTTCTTATTATTTTTATTTTTCTTTCTCTTCGTCTCTTTTCTATTCTCACTTATTCACTCTCTCTCCCTCTCTTATTTTTATTTCTTTCTTTCACATCTCCTACACTCTATCTATTCCATTTTTTTCTCCTTTTATTTTTACATCTCTTCATTATTTTTCTTTCTCAATCTTTTATTTTTTTTTCCTACTCTCTTTTCCATCTCACCATATCTCTCTCCATCTCTTTCACGCACTCTCTCTACTTGATTTTTACCTTTCATCTCTCTCTCTCCCTCTCTCTATCTTCAATTTATTTTACCTTTCTTTCTCTTCATGCTTCTTCTTCTCTCTCTCTCTCTCTCTCTCTCTCTCTTTTCACATAAGGATGTTTGAGATGAAGAGAAGATGGTTACTCCAGCCAGTGCACCTATTGCCTCTGGAGAGAACACAAAGGGTGGAAAATCGTATGTTTGATTTGGTTCCATTTAATTCCGTGTTCTTAATGATCATGTTATCACTTCTTCTCATGGTAGGCTGGTCAAGGATCTGTCGTCTAAACTTGTAAACGAGTTTTCTCCGTTTTCTCCAACAAACTGAATCGAAGCAAGAATCCTGGAGACCCCTCTAAGCCAAGCTGGGCATGCAGATAGTACAATTTGCTTAGTTCTGTCAGCCTTGTCGGCTCCTAACATGAAAAAAAAGAACAAGAAGAAAAAACTAATATTCCATTATGTGTTTGTCTGTCGGCTCCTGGCTGTTGTAAAACTTCCAGGGAGATAGGAGGACACAAAAGTGCTAAACCATACGAGTGTATGATTCATTTACCTGTAAAACTTACCCATGGTCCCATATTTTCAAGGCAACTAGTCTTGGATGCAGATATTAATTTGGGGTTGTTGTTATATAGCAGGATGATATTTAAATAAATTATCTTGAAAATGGTTACTTAATTGAAAATATAGCAACAATAATTAGAGCTTTTTTTCACTTATCGAAAAAAAAAAAAGAGTTTACAATTTTTCTTTTTAATGAGCTTATTTGGAACTTTATATAAATAATGCAAATGACGGGAAAAAACAATAATAATATAAAAAAGTGGTAAATCGTAAAGGCGTAAAACCGCCCAAAAAGGGGGGAGAGCACAAAGTTGCCTTTTCAAGAAACGAAACGCACCGTTTTAACTGGGTATCAAATCTTCCAACGAACCGCCATGTCCTCTCGATGACGCCAATTTATTTAACCGTTTTCCCGTCCTCCGTTGTTTGTTAATCCAACACAGAGACCGACCCACACGCGCACACACACACAGAGACAGCGTCAAGAAGAGATTTTTTCAAGTCATTTATCATAACAACAGCCAGGTCTCTCTTTCTCTCTTTCTCACTTTCTTACACTACGCATGTGGACATCATTAGTAGCACAATGGCAGACTCTCTGTCTGTCTGGGTGACAAGAAGAGAATTTATGGTCAAATAATCTTAAAGGGTTTATGAGTTATTATCATTTATAAATTACTTACTAAGTGAAATTCTTTAATCATATATAATTTATATTTAAAATTATCAACAGCTATATGGGTATATGAATCATTGTAATTACACGATACAGAATGTTCTGATTTTGCATAGAAATTGACAAACAATGTAGATTTGGGTGGAACAAAGGTTTCCTGATTTGGTTTTGCTGAATAGTTTGATTGCATTAAGAAATATGACATTGATTATCATTCCTTCTTTAATACTAGTGTGTGTATATATATATATATATATATATATATATATATATATATATATATTAAAAGAGAGAGAGAGAGAGAGAGAGAAATTTTTGTGAGGCAAGAGGCAA
Source organism: Ceriops zippeliana (assembly GCA_037897445.1). Taxonomy (NCBI): domain Eukaryota; kingdom Viridiplantae; phylum Streptophyta; class Magnoliopsida; order Malpighiales; family Rhizophoraceae; genus Ceriops; species Ceriops zippeliana. The sequence goes on along the minus strand of JBAPLH010000018.1, from coordinate 3,797,795 downwards.
CGTCTTCGATAATTCACTAAAGAACATCTCTTGTTAGTAACACAGGTTCATTATGATGCCGGCCTCTGTCGAATTCCAGGAAAAGATTGGCTGAAGAAAGTTTGTTGTTAATTTTTGTTTTTTTTTTTTTTCTTGAGATACATGAATGACAAACTGTCTCCCCTTTTCTGCTCTTGTTTTCTGTTAATTTAGCCGCCGGAGTAACGTTTCTTAAGATACTTCCTTCTAATATTGATTGAGCCCCATTAAGTTAATCTCGCTTTCTTTCAAGCGTTTCTTTTCATTATAAAAAATTCCAGCTTGTTGCCTTTTCTTGGACGCCAAGTTTGGTGTTTGTCTTTCTCTATAAATTTACACGTACAAATTTTAGTCCGTGAAGATACTGCCTGTTTTAACTGTTTCTGTAATGCAGGTTTCAATTGCAGATATTCAAATTGCAGGGTGGCTGTCCGGATTTGAAGCAGATATGGGATTTTGCCCTCACGTTCTGCTGCTCTTGACTTTGGTCTCAGTTTTTCCAAATTGCCAGTCATGGGGTTGGTTCTCTTCTTCATCAGAATCTGTAAATAGACCTTCACAGGCTAATGAATTTTCCGGCGTTGGTGTTTCGGTGGCCGAATTTTCAATGGACGGCCTTAAAGATGAGAAGGGTGCGAAGCTTGTTGAAAATGCCAAAAATAAACTGGTTGACTCAAATTCTTGTTGGCAGAATGCTTATCAGCACCTCTTTGCTGGCTGCTCCCAGATTCTTGCTATTGAGGAGAAGCGGTCGAGATTTGCTTGGCATCTTAGTGCCTGTTTTCAAAAGGAGTCTGGCAGGCCACCCTTTCCTTACTGTGACACAAAATCTGCAATGGTTGATTGTCTTAGAAACTTAAATGAAAATGAAAACAAAGTGTATCTTGAATTTCTGCTGGAAACTAATTCCATCTGCCATCAGTTACAGTTAAGTATGATTTTTCTAACTAATAGGACAATCCTTTCTTGATTTGATTTTTGGGTATAAACTGGTAAGTAAATTTTTTGTTTAAATGCACACCAGGGCTTATGCATTCAAGAACAAGTTGGAAAGGCTAGTAAATGATCTTAAAAGTTCAGCAGAATTCACAGAAGACCGTTTAGAGAGCATACAGGAAAGAACTTATTCCCTGTTGCAAAGTTCAAATAAGATTCATGATTCTTTAAGTTCAGTTGATATTGGAGTTCAAAGTGTAGCTCAAGCATCAAAGAATGTAAAAGAGCACGTGAATGTTTTATCAAAGCATTCGGAAGCCATTTATGAGCGATCCAAGGAGGTAGCGGATTCTCAATCAATGCTGCGAGAAGAACAAGGAAGAATGAATGAAAACTTGAAGGAAGGAATGACAGTGATTCATGATTCTTATAGCAATCTGGACCAACAGGTGCAGAATTTGAGAAATGAGGCTGCTGAGGTTGAGAAGCAGATTGGACATCTAAGAGAAGCAATGTATACGAAGATGCAAAATCTACAGGACACAGCTGATGTCATTGGGAATGTGGCAGGGAAATCCTTAGATAAACAGCAGCAACTTCTGGATGGACAATCTACTGCACTTAAGGGTGTTCAACTCCTAACTAAATCTCAATCAGAAGCACTGGAAGAGAGCAGGTAAAGTAGGGAGTACATCACTGGATTTAAGTCAGAACTATAGCAATTATAGAATGAATCTCAGATTCATATCATGTTACAGGAGAACAATGCAGCGGTTAGTTGAATATGGCCGGAAACAGCAGGAAGAGCTTCTTCAGCGGCAAGAGCAGCTCCAGCGAGTACATGACCACTTGGTCCAAAACTCAAAATCAATATTGGCAGCTCAGGTTAGTGTGTACATTCAACCTTATATCTTTCAGGCTTGCCCCTCTCTCTCTCTCTCTCTCTCTCTCCCCCCTTCTCCCTCTATCCCTGATACAAAATATTATTTCACCTGGTTTCTTACTATTTAGGAAGCTTTTGAATCAAAGCAAGCAAGCATGTTCGTTGCTCTGGATAAGCTATTTGCTTTGCACAATGCAATGTTGCTTGAATCGCGAATAGTTAAAGCATTCTTCCTCTACTCTGCGTCGATATTCATTATCCATATGTTCACCAGCACAAAGCAAACTTATACAGTAAGGGCCAGACTATATATTGGTAAGCATGTGGCCATTAAAGCCTCTCCTTTCCTTTTGTCCCAATAAGTGCACAATAAAACTACTGGCGTAATACAACCTTGGTATGCAGGTCTATGCACTTCGTTCTTAATGGAAGTCGCTATACTTTGGCTCTCAGCAACTAATATTGAGCAGCAAAAACTCCTCATTAATGTGGTCCGGTTACTCTATGTGATTATCGCGTCCATTCAATTTCTACATGCTATTTACACATACAGGTTAGTTACTTAAATGATCTTTTATGCTGTGTTTTTGTTAGAAGAGTATTTTAAGTCTCTGCATCTGAAAATGCTTGGTTCATTTGCAGGGACTATGAAGTTTTGAACCATCACATGATAGTTACATTAATTGAGAAGGTCAATGCCATGCAAACTACTAAAGAGCTGTCATGGGAACCAGATAACCTCATAAAGTGGCCGTCTTGGATGAAAACAGAGCTGCCAGAAGAGGAGGATATCTTAGAAGACCCGGACTATACATCAGAGGAAGTTGCAGATAATTCAATTACAACTCCCATGACAAGAACATATGATCTCCGCAGCCGCCATCATCATTAAGTGTGCCAGGGCCCAAGCGTGCACTTGATTACAAGAGCCATGTGACACTTATATGTTACCAATTGATCATGTATGTAGTCTCCATCTGCTTTTGTTGTCGGACATTTAATTTAGATTTGAACATACACTGACTTAGCACATTAAACCAGCAAAATTCTTTTTGTTATGAGTTTTATCTTGCTGCATAACGGACACTACGTTAATCTGAAATTCTGCTCCAGTGCCCCTTTCTACGTTAAAAGGTTCGGCTTGTATCAAAGCTTCAAAGCCTGGACCTGCAGTACGTTTGTGGTATGACTAAATCTGGTTTCTGATAATCTGTCTCCCTATAACTACGAGGCCAAGCTTATCATGATGGCATTTAATGTTATTGTCCAGACCACCTAATTCAGTGATCAAACACAAACAGGTAGAATTGAAAATTGTTCACAGAAAAAGCATATTAAATTGGACACTGATACTGTTCTTGAACCATGTTAGACCCGTGATTAGTCACGTATGTTCACCCTCCCTGTTACTTTCTAAAGACACTAAGCTTAACTTTGCAAATTAATATTAACACATTGAACTGGCAGTTGGTGTCTATGTCATTCGTTTTTAACATAACACAAATGACAACTACATCACAATCCGCCAATCATCGTTACCTGAATGGTAATCACACTCCTTTTGGCAAGAACCAGATAATAGGCACAACCATTTTTCTGGATTATATCCCATATAGAGTGGACATGCAATCTCAAATATAGAAATGAAAGCCCACAGTTGAAATAGCTCCTTTTGCTGGCACAATGGTTTCAACGGTAATGCACCCCATGACAAATGGATCCATATCAGTGAACAAATCTATCATTTCTATAGCATACCTTTGAAAAAGTAACGGTAACTTCTTTCAAGTTGTATGCACTGAATTGAATTTTAATGACAAATTTAATCGATCTGATTATCTTTGGCAGTTCCTCACCAATGGCCTCTAACTCATCTCCATTAAAAGTGAGCTTCAATTACATCCTGAAATTATCAAGGGCAATGTGCAGATAATATACTCTGTCACTAGTCAATTCCCAACATCAACATGTCAAACGGAGACAATTTTGCATTACTGCATCGTAAATTATTTTTGATGTGTTAAACCACAAGTGAGGTGGATACTTGAATTATCACAAATAAACAGTTTTGGAGCCAAGATCAACTAATGTTTTTGCCACGTCCAGTGCCTAGTTGAGTGTTTCTGCTAATCTCCTGCCACTTTGCAGGAAGCATCCGAATTTTCTTAATGCAATAATCAATCTTAGAAAGCTCTTGGACCATCAAAACCTCTTGTGGAAACTCATTATGCACCAAAACTTGTTCAGGCTTCACATTCCAGCCTATAAGGAGATCCACAAACTCTGGAAGCAATGTGAAATCGAAGAAAGCAGGATCCTCCTGATCATAGTGCAAAGAGGCTGTGCAAGATCGAATGAATCCTGAGGAGGCCTTGATTACTTCAGGGAATGCACGCACTTGGTAGTCTTGGTAGTCTATTTTGCTAGACTTTTTAGAATTTTTCTTTATAAAATTTTTTATATCTGGGTTCGTATCAAGTAATATTAAAGTAGATCCGTCCTAAATCTGATGTCTGCAGCCGAGCACTCTATGCCCGAAAATAGGAAGAGTAAGCAGGGGGGCAGTCCACGACGATGATGTCGATGAATTTAATGGGAGAAAATATGACGGAATTTCACGTCGGAAAAGTGAAGGGATCTATAAGCCTTATAAACGTGGGCACTGCACACCCCAACAGGTTGACCTTTTGAAAAAATGGTAATGATCTCGTATCAAGAAAATTGTAATTAAAATCAATATACCGTTATGTCTAACCAACCATCATATTAACCAGGGTAAAGCTATCCGAGACACCAAATGTGGCCATATCTGAATCTCACTTGTTAATAGCATATTTAATAGTCGTTTAAAAATTCGGATTAAGAACCATTCTAATTCATTTAAAGTTATAAATAATTTATTTTTGACATTCGCTCAAATTTCAATTTATGAGAGTATTAAAAAAAGTTCATTCCTTACGAAGATATGTATGGTAAAATATTCCTCAATCCATTAATTGAATAAAATTAACATCAATTTTTATTTTTCGGTTTCATTTGTTAAGCTGGTCGACCATGAGCATATAAAAAGTCCACTGGACTTGTTTGTGGCAGCACGAAGAGCAATGGCATTAGGAGGTTTTAAGTGAATCCATTCTTTGTAATCCTGTCTTCTTCAATCTCATATTACATTTTTACATTATATTAATTGAATTATAAGAATATTCGCAATGTTTAATTCTCCCTAATCTTTTTTTTTTGTTTTTTTGGGATAAATTCCTATAATTTTTCTTTTTGTTTTTTTGCACCAAAATAAGCAAAAATTCTGTTAATGACTACATTGCCATACTTGCATACCGATGTTGAATAAATTTATTTAATTAATAAAAATTTACTATTATAATTAATAAATTATTTTTTTTATGTAAGTGTAGATGTTATTATTATTAGCTAATACTTTTCTTTTTATTATCCATTGGATCAAATATGTATGTTGAGCTTGGAATCAATCGGTCCGATTCACTCTATTGGTTCAAATAATATCTGACCCCGGTTGAAATCCGGTCAAAATTCGGGCCGGTCTGTATTTTTACGCTATCTGTTGGCCTCAAGCCCTTGCCTGGCGTTGCGAAATCGTAGACCGTCTCTCGCCGGTTGGAATTCATCGCCTGATCGCCGCCGCTACTTTCAGGAGCGTCTCCATCTTTTCCGGTCGAGATCCGACGTCCTTCTCTTCTCTGTTTCCGAGGCGCCTCTGGAACTTCGGGTGAGCTGAGATTTATGGTTTTTTTTTTTGTTGTTTTTTTTCAAGCATGGCTTTGATAGTTGTGATTTAGTCCTGTCATTCCTTTCTACATCTATTTTAACATGTTGTTGGCTTTTGGTATCGGGTCGAAGGGAATGAGTTTTCATTTTCAAGCTTATTCCCGTTTGTCTTTCAGATTTACATTTCTGGGCATTTGGTTAATCTGAGGAATTTGTGCTCGTAGTCTCTGTTTGGGCTGTCAATTAGTGATGTAGTTCACTATCCCCAATACGTTCTTTGCTATTGCTTACTAGAAGCATTATGGCATCGTTTATTGTCGGCAGAAATTTAGGCTTCGAAGTGCTTAAAGTTAGTCTCTATATTTCATGCTTCTTTTATGGATTGGTGAAATAGGATAGCTCAGGGCTGTTCAGGTTGCATTTGGGGACTTTGCCTAGCTCTTGAACTCCAGTGGGTAGTTTAGAGGTGATTTGTAATATGCCTATGTTGTGACCATTTTGTTCCAATTTTTTTCTATGTATTTGTAAATTGATATTTCGATTTCAAAATTATCGGGAAGGCATCAGTGAAAGCATTAATTTGTGAATCTGAGTTATGATTGGAATTGTTATTTGCTTCCTGGAGAAGGCTTCTTCATTAGTAGAGGAACACCCAAATACTATTTTCTCTTACTCAGACGTGTGCCAGCCGTTGCGCTGTGGTCTCTTTCCTGGCATTCAGACTTCTGATTGGTTTCATTTTCTTACAAATTATGAAAAGTTAAAGTGACTATATTTTCCTTCTGGATGTGTAGGTGCTCGCACAAGTAGTTGGCTTGTTCTTGTTTCAACTTGTCATACTCTTTTTCATTTCTTTTTCCATTTTAGTTTTCTCATTTTATAGGTGCATCAGTTGCATGGACATGTTCTTTATCTTCCCTTGTTTATGTTTTTCTGACATGTTCTTTGTTATTATGGTCCCCATTTGCATGCAAAAGCCCAAGAAGTAAGTCAATGGCAAGTAAAGCTGGCAAAGCCGTATACACTGCAGCAAAGGCAGTTGCAGAGTATCAATATCCATGGAGAGCAAAGTTGGCAAAACACAAAGATGAGCTTTCAAGGGGTGTTTGGGGTTATTGGCATCTAGGGGCATGGACACCACTCCACATTAGCGGTCGGCGACGAGCTAGACTTCGTAAAGAGGTACTTCTCGCCGGGGAGGACTGGCCATATGATCCAGAGAGGAAAGAAATGAGGACCAAGATGAAAGGTCACAAGTGTGACAGGATAACTGCAGAGAAACGCGAAAAAACTGCCAAATTGATGGAGCAAATGCCAGCTATGTTGCTGGACTACAAGAAGCGAAAGTGGGAGAAGAAAATGAAGGAAGAAGAAAAGAGCAAGTAAATGTTCTCCATTTAGTAGAGCTTTCTTGTTGCTGAATCAGTTCAGATGCAGTTTCACATATTCCTTGCCGTTTGGATTGTTTTGTGGTTTTAATATTAACAAAAACAGGGATGCGCTAGTAGAAGAAGTGTTACAGAACCTGTTATGTTATTTTGGTTTAAAGCTCACTATATTTCTCGAAACCTCAGAGGTTAACAAGTAGTTTTCTCAAAACACTTACCAAAGGGTCACCATGGAGATCACGAAATTGCTGGCTTGATACAGTCCACATTGATTAGTGGATCGATTGATTTTCCGTCTTTATTGGTTTTCATAATGTGGTTTGCATTTCAGTCAATGAGTTCTTACCTCGTTCCTAGCTTGTGTTCTACACTTGTGTTCCTATTGTGCTCTGGCAGCTGCTGTTTCAAGTCATTTTGAACTGTAACAGTGGGGGGTTTGTGCTAGTTATCTCGGAAATTAGGAAAAATTTATTGTTGGTTTCGCGGGAACTCCGGCAGGAATGTCAATAGTGATGATGCAATAATAATAAATGGATCATGGTAGTAAAGTCGATGAAACAAAGTTATGACTGTGGTTAAAAAGATGAAAAGAAAGAAGGGAGGTGTGGAGGTGGAATGAGATAAGAGGGTAGGTAACTGGAAACGGGGCTTCTCTAACTTTCATTTGAAAGCTTAATGTTCAAGCTAAAAGGATTATAATTCAGGTCTTTGGGATTGGCTTGGAAAATGACAGCTAATTTGCTTAGCGTAGAACTAAATCATTTTTATTTAATTTCAAGTGATGATTAATTGGTAAAATTTCCAACCCTTTTTAATCTTTTGCCACCTCTCTATGTGATGTAGAGTAATTTGGTTTTAAGTAACCACAACACACGGACAAGGTTTGGAAAAACATTTAGCTAACATTATCTTATTATTTTCTTTTTCTTTTTTTTTCTTTTTTTTTTTTGTAATTTTTGTATGTTAAGGTATTTGTGTCGTATTTTATCTTGTCTTGTGGCCATAGGTCTCTCGTACTCGTTCTTTACAATCTAAATGTTTGGAAATATAAATGAAAAAAAAAAAAACAACGAAAGTTCAAATCTTTGGAAATATAAACACTTAAAAAAGATATGACAATATTTCGAGAACCAAATGAAAAACTAACCAAAAAAAAAAGGCCAAAATCTAATGACCGTTGGATATTCCCATTCATTGGTCGCGCTCAACGCTTGTATCCTCCTCCTTTGTGTTTCCGGAAGAGAGAGAAACGATAGAGAGAACACTAATAAATAAATAAAGGCCTACGAGTCTTTTCGGGATCTTTCCTCGTTCTACCATCCTTGTGATTTTCCTTTTTTCCCTAGAAAATCCTACAAGACAATGAAAAGAAAGTGATAGGTCCAGAGGAAATATAACTATTACCCAGAAAGATGTTTTAATTACTCTGTGTCCTGCCATTAAAGTTGACACATTTTTCTTCTTCTTCTTCTTTTTTTTTTTTTTTTTTAATTATGAGTTTTTGATAATTATGGAGTTGGATACGATTGACTGTGTTTCGTCCTCAGATGGGATGGATGAGGATGAGATCCATCACCACAATCTGCACTATCATCAATTTGCATCATCAAAGCCTCGCACTGTCAACTCTAACAACAATAACATCATTAATACTGTGGGCCCAACCGTGATTGCCCCCGCCACCAGTGTCCACGAGTTGCTAGAATGTCCAGTTTGTACAAATTCCATGTATCCACCCATCTATCAGGTATCTGTTCTTATATCATGTAATATTGGTTTTCATTTTTTTCACTTTGATTTTCATGGCTCTATAATGGGTTTGAGTAGATTTTCATAACTGGACTTCGATAGCATTGATGATTCCTTGTGGGTTTCTTAGTGGAAGGTGGTAGGTTATTGTGTTGGACTTGTTTTGTTGTATTTTTCAGAGAAAGCGAATCATTTCAAGAATCTTTTTATTAGGATGGCTTTGAGATTGTTATGAATTTTGCTTTGTTGGGTCTTTTTTTTTTATAATTATGTTTAATTTTTCTTTTTAAATTGAACAATGTCTGTTTGGTTTGCTGATGCCATATATAGATTTAAAAGCTCGGTATACAGTTTCCAAAGGAAAAAGGTTTCATTTCAGAATGAATCCTGTAAAAGTGGTTTAACTCTTTCTCCAACTATTCAATTGCATAGTTGTAACATAGATGACTGGTTATATATATATTATATAGTGGACATACAGACAAAGAATGTGTGTTGATTTGCAGTGTGCAGATGCTAACAATTTTCTCTTCTTTCTTAGGTATTTTTATTAGATTTATAATTCTTTTCCCAATTATCTGCTTTCTTCTTCAAGCAAGATAGGCTTCTTGACCCCAAACAATGAACTGAATTTACATTGGATTTAGGTTGATTGCCTTGCTTACTTTTTGTGGCTGGCTCATCATCTTCTTACAAGAACTGTGCTTCTTATTCTCTGTTCTTCTCCTAGTATGCTTACTTTAATACTTGGATTCATCATGTTAATTTCAGAGTAGAGCATGATTGCAGATATTCTTGTGTGTGTTCAAAATTATGCTAGAATGTAGAGTTTAACCATCAATTATGGGGACCTCTTTGTAGTGCTACAATGGACATACAATATGTTGTACTTGTAAAACAAGGGTACACAACAGGTGTCCCACATGTAGACAGGAGCTTGGAGATATTAGGTGCCTTGCACTGGAGAAGGTTGCGGAGTCACTTGAATTTCCCTGCAAATATTACCATTTGGGGTGCCCAGAGATTTTCCCATATTACAGCAAACTCAAACATGAGGCAGTTTGCAATTTTAGACCATATAATTGCCCATATGCTGGATCAGAATGCTCAGCTGTTGGGGATATCCCATTCCTGGTTGCTCATCTTAGGGATGATCACAAGGTGGACATGCACACAGGGTGCACCTTCAACCATCGCTATGTAAAGTCTAATCCACAGGAAGTGGAGAATGCCACATGGATGCTGACGGTAACTTTGCACTGGGGTGCCCTTATTTTTTAAATACTTTTAAGTGTGTTTCCATCTTGATATACTAATATGCTGAGGCTGTCTAATTTAAGTTACTAGTTGGCTTCTACCTAAGTGTGTACTTAATTTTTTTTCCCTTGTTTTTTGGATCAGGGAACAGGGTGTTTCTAATTTGTGGCAGATAACTAATTTGCTAAAAATAAATTTGCTTGTATGATAGATCTTACTGAAAGGATAATGTAATTGTATAGTCTTTGTGTGATTGGGACTGAAAAGTTAAATTCTAACTAGATAATGGTGGTATTTTAAAATAGTGGTTTGCTTTTTGTCAATGAAGTTTTCAGGTGTTGAAATAATGGTTTACTGACATATTCTGGAGCACATTGGATGGGACCAATGTATCTTTTGATTCAATTTATATGATCAAGTAGAGGATCTAGCTTCATGCTTTCAGCTATTGAAATAATTCTTAATTGACATTCTGGGGCACATTGCATTGGACCAATGTATCTGTTGATGCAGTTTACATAATCAAGCAGAGGATCTAGCTTGGTGCTAGTTCATGCGGTGTGTGCATGTATCAGCATGTGATTGTTGTTTTTTTTTTATTCTTTTTTTTTGGGGGGGGGGGGGGGAGTTGTGCATCTGACCGAACCCTTAATAACTCAATGGTCATGATTTCCAGCTCTTTATTTTTAGTGGCTTACTGCTGTCTTCGTCAGGTCTTCCATTGTTTTGGTCAATACTTTTGCCTTCACTTCGAAGCTTTCCACCTAGGCATGGTACCTGTTTATATGGCATTCCTCCGTTTCATGGGTGATGAGGCGGAGGCTCGGAGTTACAGCTATAGTCTTGAGGTTGGGGCAAATGGTAGGAAACTCATATGGGAGGGAGCCCCACGAAGCATAAGAGACAGCCATAGGAAAGTCAGGGATAGTCATGATGGTCTCATCATTCAACGAAATATGGCACTTTTCTTCTCTGGTGGGGATAGGAAGGAACTAAAGCTAAGAGTTACTGGCAGGATATGGAAGGAACAACAAAATTCAGATGCTGGTATGTGCGTACCAAGTTTTTCTAGCTAAGGCAGGTGTATCTGAAGACATTTTCAAGTTTTTTGTGTTCAGGACTGCTGCGTGCTGTATGTGCCTTTACCATGCTTCTCTGGTTTTGTTGTAATGGATGGAAATAGTGAGTTTCACAGTTTTCATTGATCATATGATAAGCAGCTGTTCTTGCATGGGACTTTTGGCTTGAATGATTTTAACAGGCTTGGAAAACCATTCTGCGAATTTGAAACATAATAGTGTTGCTCTTGGACTATTCTTTGAAGATACCCGATGAAATTCAATACTTTACTGCATTATATATATTAGCTCAAGTTCATACAAGATGATCTTATAGGGTCAACTAATTAGTAGAATATATATTTTTTGGTCAAAAAAAAAAAAAAGCATTGTAAGGTCTTAGTTACAGTTTATGCAGACTCAAAGTGAAAGTTATATATTTATGTTTTGATTTATTTTTTTTTATAAAGAAGATTTCTCAGTAGAACAATAATTATTTTAAGTGAAATTTTTACATGCTTAATTGTAGTATATTGAATTTAAAAATTATCAGTGTGTTTGGTTATAATTGTTTTTTTCTTTAATAAAATATGATATTTAAAAAATGTGTTAAATTATCCTATGTGGGATAATATTGATGCATTATCTGATGTACAAGGTAAATAGATTAAAAAAAAACATGTGATACGACTAGGTTTAATTGAAAAAAGAAGAAGAAGAAGAAGAAGAAGGGATAAATAAATAAATACCAAAACTAGGGAAAGATAAAACAAAGGTACATGTGGGGGGTAGGAAAGAGAAAATACATCTGGATTTTCTACAAAATTGTCTAAAAAAAAACAAAGTTTGGTAGCAATATAATAGAAGTTTGGTCCAAAAAAAAATATTGAATTAACTATATATATATATATATATATATGAATTGCAAGATGATTAAAAATTTATATAAAAAAAACAATTTAAAAAAAAAAGAACGAACGAACGAATTCCAGTTCGAGTAGTGGGTGATGTAATCAGAGATAAGTTCTCAGCAATCCATGTAACCAAATGCCAACCTATCTCCCTTCTGTCTAAACCCTGAACCCTATCAGCAACAGTCACTCTGAAAAAAAAAAATAATAATAATAATTTCTTGCCATCAAAAGTATCTGTTTCTCCGATGGCAGTCTCCAAGCCAACGTTCCTCTCCCACCTTAAACCCTAGCCCGTCCCCATTACCATCCCTCGCCGCCATCTCTCATCTCCCTCCGCTTCCTCTCCTTCTCCACTCCAGAAGAAGCTGCCGCCGAGCGCCGCCGCCGCAAGCGCCGCCTCCGAATCGAGCCTCCACTATCCTCTCTTCACCGCACCCAGCAGCAACAAATCCCAAAGCCCATCCAAAACCCCAACGCCCCGAAGCTTCCCGAACCCATCTCCGCCCTTTCCGGCAACCGCCTCACCCTGCACAACCGAATCCTGACACTCATCCGGGAGAATGACCTCGATGAGGCTGCGCTTTTCACGCGCCACTCTGTGTATTCCAACTGCCGACCCACCATTTACACCGTCAATGCAGTCCTCAACGCCCTGCTCCGCCAGGCCAAGTACGCCGACCTCCTTTCCCTCCACCGTTTTATCACTCAAGCTGGTGTTGCTCCCAATGTAATTACCCACAATTTGATCTTCCAAACTTATCTCGATTGCCGTAAACCTGATACGGCAATGGAGCATTATAAGCAGCTAATCAACGAAGCTCCAATTAGCCCATCGCCAACGACTTATCGGATTCTAATTAAAGGGTTGGTGGACAATGGGAAGGTTGAGAAAGCGTTGGAGTTGAAAGAGGAAATGGTTGGGATAAAGGGCTTCTCCCCGGACCCAACTGTCTATCACTATTTGATGGTAGGGTGTGCTAAGAATTCGGATGCTGATGGGGTTTTCAGGCTTTTTGAGGAGTTGAAGCAGAAGATGGGCGGTGCTGTGAATGATGGGGTGGTTTATGGGGCTTTGATGAAGGGCTATTTTCTCAGTGGAATGGAGAAAGAGGCTATGGAGTGTTATGAGGAGGCACTAGGCGTCAATTCAAAGGTTAAGATGAATGCCGTTGCCTACAATTCGGTTCTGAATGCGTTATGCAAGAATGATAAGTTTGATGAGGCTTTGAAGTTATTTGATAGGATGAAGCAAGAGCATAATCCACCTAGGCATTTGGCCTTGAATTTGGGAAGTTTTAATGTCATGGTGGATGGTTATTGTGTGCAAGGTATGTTTAATGATGCCATTGAAGTTTTCAGGAAGATGGGTGATTATAGGTGCACTCCAGATTGCTTGTCCTTTAATAATCTGATTGACCAGTTGTGCAAAGATGGAATGTTGGCTGAGGCTGAGGAGCTTTATGGAGAGATGAATGGAAAGGGGGTGAAACCAGATGAATATACGTATGGTCTACTGATGGATGCTTGTTTCAAGGAAGATAGAACTGAATATGGGACTGTATACTTTAAGAAGATGGTTGAGACTGGGCTGAGACCTAACTTGGCTGTTTATAATAGATTGGTTGATCACCTAGTTAGAGTGGGGAAAATTGATGAGGCAAAATCATTTTACGACATGATGATGAAGAAACTTAAGATGGATGATGACAGCTACAAGTTTATGATGAAGGCATTGAGTGATGCAGGGAGGTTGGATGACATGCTTAAAATGGTTGATGAACTGTTGAATGAAGAGGGTGTAGATTTTAATGAGGACTTGCAGGAGTTTGTCAAAGGGGAATTGAGCAAGGAAGGAAGAGAAGAAGATTTGACTAAGCTTATGGAGGATAAGGAGAGGCAGAAAGCTGAAGCTAAAGCTAGAGAGGCTGAGGAAGCTGAAGCTGCTAAGAGAAGAGCAAAAGCTGCAGTCTCTTCTTTACTTCCATCTAGGTTGTTCGGGAACAAGGAAGCAGAGTCAGAGTCTGCCTCATCAAAAAACGAAGCACATGGTGGGAAGGAAGACAGCATTGAGGAAGCCACTGTTGCAGATTCTGCTTCTGCTGAAGTGAACTCGAAGCAGGCAGTAATCACTGGAGACAATTCAGATAAAAATGATGCAAAAACTCAGCAGCAGGCAATAGCTTGAATTTATTCCAGAGAAATGGTAAGGTTTTATTACCTACTTGCTCGTTGATGCAACATTTTAGAAAATGTACCGAATATCCATCTACTTCCTTGTCAATTTTTATGTTACTACGAGACAATGAGAATGACCATGGTCTATTTACTGCTGTGTTTTACAATGGTGTTTTTGAAACTTGAGGCATCTTGTACCTTGTATTTTTTATTATGTTTCATTTTAAACTTGGTACACTTTTAACCTTAATTGATAGTGAATTGATCACGGGATATTAAGTACATTTTCCTTGTCAGTTAGATGGTAGGTACTTTTTTTTTTTTTTAATATATGTCAATTAGATTGTAGGATGAACCATACCTATGTAGAGATACTTGGCTAATGGGCGAATTAATTAGGTGAAATGTTACAAATTTCCATAGAGTTGGATGTTTCTGATTTGCAAAGGATTGCATTGAGGTACTTTGAAACATATAACAAAGTTTCGAGCCATTTGAGATGCTGGACTTGCCAGTATGACATGCTTCTTTGTTGATGAAATAATCGATGTTGGGAGGAAACACACATCTCCGAAGCTGTCACCTAAGTGCATGCATTTGGCTCGCTTGCGCATTCCCCTGCTGTCTACTGATTTGATGTGTTTTGGATTAACAGTTATTTTGTACCAAGAGAAGTATGTGTGGCTTAAAAGCATAATTCTGGACATGCATGCTTTAAATTGAAGTAAGCACACAGTTCTTTTATGGTAATTAGCTTAACAAATTAATGCCAAAGCTTCGGAAAATGGTGACCGATGTTTCAACCGTGGCAATATTAAAATGTACCGGATGCTTAGGACGAGAAGTTTTCGGTAAATGCCTGAGGCCGAGGCTTAATTGCTCTTTTCAGTCATCAGGCTTTTGTCTCGAGCCCAACTTATCTTGCAACAGCTTGAAGGAAGCCATAACGTCGTCGGTTTTCGGTCTCGGTTCTGTAATTTGTAAAACTTGCAGAAAAAGGGATATCCTTGATTTAACCTTTATAAGAATTTAGAATTTATTAGAAAATAAATAATATTTTTTTAAAAAAATTATTAATAATTAATTTTATTAATTAAAAAAAGCCTAAACAATATTTATAATAATAGCCTCAAATTAAATAAGAATATATTTAACAATGAAATAAAAATTTTTAATTAAATTATTAAATATTTACCTACTAATAAATATTTGATGATTAAATATTTTATAATAATTTAATTAAAAATTTTAGTTAGATTAAATTACTTTAAAATAAGTAAATAGGGAGAGACTCAATGTGTTATCTCTGCATCAATTAATAAATCATGGTTTAAGAAGAGCTAAACCCATATAATTACAATGAAAGTTTCAAGGGCGTTAAACTATGATTTAACATTAGTACTTTAACACTTAAGCAATAAAAGGTTAAAAAGTAAGTGAAAAGTAACTTAAGAGAGAGAATGGTATACTTTGAAGTTACAATGGTTGAAGGTATTTATAGAGTACAAAAAACCCTAGTTAATATATCTTAAATATATTATTATAGGGCTTCATATCTAATAAACCTTTTGATTGCATGGGCAATATTATAGGTAGTTTAATAGTAATGTTGTGACTAATAAGATTACTTTTTTAAGGAAATATCTTAGTTATAACTTAATTAATATTGAAGTTGCCTTTATTATTGAAAGTTTTAAGTATGAGTTCTAATTGAAACTAATTAACTAATAATGTGACTAATTTTATAAATTATAGTGATAATAACATAGCACCAATTTTTAAATGGAGTTATATGTTTATTATTTGTTTTAAGTTTGTGTTTTTATTTAGATAAATTAGGTTGTGGGCTTTGGGTTTGATAATTTTAACGTACTATGTTTGTAACCTAATCTAATAATGTCTTTATCAATGATGTTTAGCAATATGTCAAAAAAAAAAAAAAGTAAAATATTACTTCCATGAATAATCTTCAAAACTAAATTTTAAAAAATGTTTATAATATTAGCAAGTTTTATTATTGTATTACTAATTACTATAGCTCTATTTAATTTAACATATATTTTTTAAAAAAAGTTGTTTACATAATTTATTAATAAAATTTATTTATTAAAATAACAATACTTAGAGAAAAATATTAATTAATATTTGCCACTACAACAAATAAGGTCATAGACAATGAAAAGTAGTTATTGATTAAACAAATGGAAGAATGACCACTCATCTTTAAAGGTAGAATTGTCATTACTTTAAGAATAATCAAATAAAGATAAATATCCTCTCAAACAAAATAAATATAACACGGAGTGAAATAACATTAAATGGTTAAACATGTTTTACATAGTTTATAAATGTTCAAATTATAAGGTTTGATTAAATCTAAATAGAAGACAAATGGAAAAAAAATGATTACCCATGTTGTTTTAAAAAAATTAAATTAAGAAAAATTGATATCAATTCAATTTTATCAAAATTTTAATTCATAATAGCATAAAATAAGAGAAGAAATTCATGAAACCAATTAAGATTAAGGCTTGGTTATTGTAAATTGCACTACTTACTAAGTAAATAAATTTATTAGACTCTTAATGTACAATCACACATCATTAAAAAGATAAATGAAATAAATAAATTCCTTTAAATAACTTCCCTTATAAATGTCCTTAAACACCTTTTATTCTTCTTATTATAAATAAGTGAACATCTCATATATTTTTTCATGTAATATAGAGTCTTTTGCATTTATAATATATAACCCTTCTAATTATGAATTTTGTTATATTATATGAGAAAAATTTTTTTACTTATGTCAGGTAACATTTTGAAATATTTAATTTATCTAAAAGCTTAAGTTTTTATAAACATTACAATTCATATTATATCTTTTTATTTAAGCCATATAATTTTTTATACTTTTAGCATGCTCATTTAATAAATATTAAGACTAAATAGCATGTAACACTGTGAAATTGAACTACAAAAATCAAAATTAGTATTAAGGCCCATTCACAATAGGTTGAACTTCTTAAAATAAGCATATATAAATGGTTAAATCATTAAGTGATAAATGTAGACAAAAATAAAAAATGAAACTCTAATACTATAATAAAAGTTATCAAAAAACTATTTCACCTAAAAACTTAAATTATTAGATAAGTTCATTAGACTAAAAATATAAACAAAAGATAGATCTATTATACTTATAAAATTCACAATTAAATCTGAGAGTAATATAATTGAAATACAATACCACTTAAATATAAAAACTTTGATACCATATTAAGAAATCATTCTTCTCAAAAATTAAAACCATTAGGTGAGATTCATAATACAGATTATATATTATATTTTAACAAAAGTAATATAAGAAAAAATATTATCAATGTAAAAATTATATTATTCAACTATATAATAATACTTACAAAAAAATCCTATTTTTAGGGTTGCATACAATTAACTAAAAAAATTATAGTAATCACATAATTATCTAATAATGAGAGAATTATAAATATTATTATAATTTAAAGAAATAGAATATTTATAAAAAGAAATTACAATAATATATTCTGAGATCACAATAATATTTTAATAAAAAAATAAATTTATTAAAAGAAAAATTAAGTAAGGAGAGGATAAAGAAATTAACATAACATGGTTATTGCATGAGAATTTACCT